>CM076570.1:1313408994-1313482523 GCA_034641835.2 Pinus albicaulis
TATCATGATACATTAGAGTTTTTAATCTTAGGGTTTTTTTATCCCTTAGGTTTACAATCCCTTGGGTTTATAATACTATCAATACCTTAGGTTTATTTATTCATTGGATTTATTAATATTTTGCACTTATAATATTAATCCCTTCATATTAGTGAACCCTTATGTTTATAATATCAAACCCTTAAGTATATTGATTTCTTAGGTTTATAATATTAATAATCATTTGGTTTATTCATCCATAGTTTTTTTTTTGTGAATTTAGTAGTGCCTTGCTATTTTCTATTTATATGTAAAAGCAGGTTACAGAGATAGAAAGTTTGTGGCCTCAACCTACCCGTAGGAAACCAGGTCTATTGGCCACCTTAACGCTTTAAAAGCAAACCAAAATTGAAAAAGTTTCATTCTACTCCTTGTTTCATGCGATATCTACCTATTAAGTCTATTATCAAAGTAACTGTTTGGACTTATAGTCCTATATCTAAAGCCTAAAAACATGCTATAAAGTGAAGAACCTGCTACTCATCAGAGGAATCAATTGGGGTAGGATCCTTTGCAGTGGATCCTGGCATATCAGCTTGTTGCAGTACTTGGATCTGTTTCTCCAGTCTTCCAATACGATCATTCATTCTAGCTATGCGGTCAGCAACTTCGTATTGGGTAACCTTAATGTGTTGCAGTTGGATATCAGTATCTTGCAGAAGATCCATGAGCTTTGGTTCTGGCTTTTCGGTGTTAGGATGGAAGCTCTGCATTTCCTTTGCTAAGAGACATTTAACAATCCAGTATGTATGAACTGTTTGATTAAAAAGTGACAACCAATCCCTAGTATTTCCAGGATCAGTCACAAAGTCCAGTATCTCTACCTCTACAGCATTATCTTCCTCATACTGCTGAATTTCTCTTTCCCAACCTTGTATTGCTTGTCTAGCCTGTGAGGAGTTGCTAAGTGAGTAGGTGGATGAGAGATTCAGTAACACCTCTTCCTGTTTCTTCCTTCCTCTTTTCATTTTTTTCTCTGGTGGTTGTTCCACCTTCTGTTTCCCTTTGGCAGTAGTACAGACTGAGTTTCATGTTTTCCTCTTCGACATTATGAACTGACTAAGTAGCCTGTGCTCTAGAAGGAGAACAATTAAATAAGAAAAGAAAACATCAGTTAATCTTTGTATTTTGTTTCCCCTAACATGATTTGGATGATTGTGAAGTGCTTCATTGTGAGTATGAAGGATGGTGGTATCCTTAATAATCCGCTAAGCCCAAATAAGGTAAAGAACCCAGTGAAAAATCAAGCAATTACAGCCAATTAAGCCATGACAGAGCATTTGAACCCAGTAAAAACCCAAGCGACAGTCAATAATTACTTCATGACAGAGTAGGTTTGGATAGGTATGAGGATAAGATAGTGTAGAACACAGAGCATGATAAAGACAGACTTGTGATCCCATAAGAATAATCCCACAAGCACATCCCAGCCTGTGCTTATAGAGCTGGACAGTAAAACGATAAACGGTAACTTTGATGCAGGTTTTAAAATAGAAGTTTGGATAAAGTAAGATGAGCTTATTACTATATCCCTGAATGCAATATGCATTTCTATCAACATTATATATCTAAGAGAAGTCTTTCATTTCGTCGATGCTAAATGTAAAACTGTTATAACTCGTGCTGACATAGAAAGGGTAATTTTTGAACTTCGCAGAGCAGGGGTCACAAAAACAAGGCTCAACCGAATTTAACTGGACTAATACAAACCAAACTGGACATTTAAAGCAAGGACCCCCTAAGCTCTTCCTAAGACATCTCCTAGTTTGTGGTATTGAGCCGGGTTTGAGGTAGAAAATGTACATAACCCAGAAGAACAAAAAGGCTGGTGCTAATGAGGGCGACTACCTCCGTTGTGCACGTTTGTGCGTTCTCTGCAACTAAAGATTTGCTCCCTATGATATGCCTTCTACCAGTCTTAATCAATTTAGCGAGACTGCTATTTCCCTCTTCTAAAGCTGACCGGCTAGGTTGTCTCACCCACCCTACCGACTTTCCTTTAACTGTCACTTGCTGCCATGAGATGACATTGGGCGGCTCATACTGACAATTCATTAATACGCAAGAGTGGAGAGTGCCACTTGGCTTGGTATAAGGCCGACTGCTTTGTCTAATGAGCACCTCGATCGGGGGGTTTATTCATCCATAGTTATTAATCCTTTGGGTTTATAATATTAATCTCTTGTGTTTATAATATAAATCCTAAAGGTTTATAATACCAATCCGTTGGGTTCATAATATTAATTCATTGGGATTATAATATTAATCCATTTTTTTTATTAATATAATGAGTTTATAATATATTTTCATCGGGTTTATAATATTAATAATCACTTTCGTTTCTTAATCCCTTTGGTTTTGTAATATTAATACCGTAGGTTTATTAATCCTAGGCTTTTTAATATTAATCCTAGGGCTTTAATCTCTTAATTTTATAATATTAATCCTAGGGTTTATAATCTCTTGGAATTATTAATGTTTTGCGTTTATAATATTATTAGTCCCTTCAATTTAAATTAATCCCTTGGTTTATTAATACCTTACATTTATAATATTAATCCATAATCTGTATAATGATATATTAGAGTTTTTAATCTTAGGGTTTATATCATTAATATTAGGTTTGATATATTAATGTTAAGGTCTATAATATTAATCTTAGGGTATATAATCCCTTGGGCCAACTTGAAAAGGAAAAAAAGAAAAAAAAAATATTAATCATTATTATGGTTTTTAATCTTAGGAATTATAATATTAATAATATCTTGGGTTTATTAATCTCTTTCATTTATAATATTAATCTTTTTAGTTTATTAAACCCTTAGGTTTATAATATTAAACCCTTGGGTTTATAATATTAATAATCCTTTGGGTTTATTAGTCCACTCGGTTTAGAATGTTAATACCTTAGATTGGTTCTGCTTTACAGCTGCACAAGTTCTCACTTACCCTACTTGTGTTAAGTTTTGTTTTATTACACTATGAATACTTCCCCTCATATTTCTAAGCCCCCCTCTAGCAGAGACAGACCAAGTAAAATTACATTAGATAGTTTGTATGAGTACATTGAGTCTTTAGAAAGATGGAGAGAAGAAAGAGAAAATAATTTTAAACTAGAACTAATGCAATGCTTGATAACAACCAAAAATCCTTAGAAAATAAAATAACCACAGTCGAAATTGAACTCCAAGAAATAAAAGGTAAAATTCAAGAAATAGAACATAGTAAACAAACAACGGTTGAAGAAAATGACACCTTGAAAATCGAGATTAAAAATCTAAAAGAGAAACTACATAATAACTCAGCCCTAAATAACACACAAAATAACTTACATATTAAACCCATCAAAGAGGAAATTAATAAATTAATTGTTCTCGACCATGAGCACCATAAAAGAGCCTTAAATCTTATAGTTGTGGGTATAGAAGAACAAAACAATGAAAACACATTAGAAATGGTTAAAGAACAATTAAAAACAAAATCTTAAATTGAAACAACCTATCTCATGGAAGCACTAAAGGTTGGAAAGATACTTGAGCATAAACAGAGACTCATCCGTATCAAGGTCAGTTGTCATGAACACAAACTAGATATACTCAGGGAATCCCCAAGCCTAAAAGGATCAAGAATATTTATAAATGAATATCTCATTCGAGAAGACCAAGTTGAACTTAGGAAATAAGTCCAAAAGGTCAAGGATGCAAGAAAGGCCAGGAAATGCACAATCATTAGGAATAGGAAAGCTATTATTAGAGATAGAGTCTCAAGCACGAGTGATAAATAGGGATTTGCATCACTCCAGATCTTCTTCTAGAACTGTCGAGGCTTTCTATGGTGTAAAGGTCCTATGTTAAGTTGGATTCTGAGAGATATTGACCTTATTCTCTTAGTTGAAACATGGGATCATGATGAATCTAGGGTCCCTCACCTCGACGGTTTCACTCTTTGTTCTGGTTGGAATAAGAAATCCTCTTGGAGGGGTTTTGGTGGTATAGCTTGCTATATAATGAAAAAATTTTCCTCTCACATCTCACTTCATAAAATCGACCCCTTTAATCAATACATTTGGATCAAAATCTCTGATTCTACCACCAATAGGATCTTTCTTGTAATTTTCCATTTCGCTCCCATCAGCTCTACATCCTATAAGAAGAACAACCTGGATAAGAGTTGCCCTTTCTGTTCTTTAGAAAATGACATCTTCAACCTGAGAAATGAGGGTAATATCCTTTTACTGGGAGACTTTAATGCTAGAACTGCTACTAACCAAACCATTACATTAAGAAAAAAAACTCTAATCCCGACCCCTTGTGGCTTGATGAAGATAGTAACTTAGCTAATGAATTTAAGAGAAAATCTGAAGACATTATCGAGAAGTTATTCGACATCGAGCTCCTCAAAATTTTCAGTTCCCAGGACCTATTTGTAATGGTATTAACAAGTGGCTCATCTCTAGTTAGATGATATGTTTCTATGCGCTGGGTAGCAGTGTCATGGATTATGCAATTTCTGACATCCTCATCCTCAACCATATTATAAACTTTGAGCTTCTTAATGAATTCGAGCCAAAATATGACCACAAACCTCTGTCTCTATCCCTCAATCTTGTTATGCATACCACCCAGATGCAGGAGACCAATGAAAGAAAAAGACATATTCACTTCGATAGAAGTAAAATAGACCTCTTCTTAGGGGATTTAGTGAGGGATTTAGGCCCCATGAATTATAATAATAACATCTATCAAATTTATTACCATTTCACGACTATCCTTTCCAACACCATTAGAAAGTTTTCTAATGAGATTTCGTTTAAGCAGTCGATAGAACTTCCAATCCATGGTATGACAAAGATTGAAAAATGGTAATGAAAGCAATCAAAGATGCTCCTAATGGAATCATTACACTGCAGAATATCAATATATACAAAAATATCTTCAAGAGGAAGAAAATATCATATATTAATAAAAGACAGGATTATCTTCTCCACCTTTCTAAAGTTGCGCCCAAAAAAATTTGGCAGAATTTTCTTGTCCGTAAAACCAAAGATAACCATTCTATCCCCTTAGAAAACTCAGAAAACTATCTTAACAATTTATATGACCCTTCGGACAATATGGGCACCACCTTAATCACTCCAATTAAAGAGGATGTATTCTCTCTTGACGACATTGAGTCTGGTATTAATAAGCTCGCTAATGGGAAAGCTAAAGATATTGAAGGATACTAGGCTGAGATCCTTAAAATGGGAAGGTCTATCCTCATTCGGTATCTCCACAAGCTTCTCAATTTGGCTGTAACACATGGCTTCCCTTGGCATTAGACACAAAGCCTTATTGTACCTATATTTAAAAATGGGCACAAGAGTGTTTCATCCAACTAAATAACCATTATGGTTAGCCATATCTTGGCCAAGATTTATGGGTTCATTTTGGAGAAGAAGCTTAGCTTTTGGTTTGAAAGCTAGGGAAAAAGAGCTAAAGGACAAGCTGGTTTTAGGAGAAATCACTTGACTATTGACCACCTGGTCACTCTTAGAATCATTGCGGAGGAATTTCGCAATAGTAAAGTCGATCTCTTCCGTTGCTTTGTGGAATTTAGAAAAGCTTTCGACATTGCTCCTATAGATAAACTTTGGGAGAGAATTAAAGAGATCATGGTCCCTCCTGAGCTGAGGATTGTTGTGATTCGTCTCTATGAGATCGTCACTGGCAAGTTTAGGACCAATGAGGGGTTGTCTAAAGATATTAAATGATATATTGGAGTGAAGCAACTGTGTCCCCTATGCCCTACCCTTTTTTGCATATACATCGATAAGATAGAGGAGTGTCTGGAATCTGTGGGGTGCAATGGAACCGAGCTTGCTGGTGTTCTCATTACTCTTCCCATCTATGTTAATGATATCATTCTTATTGCAAAAATCCATGATGACCTTGACAATCAGCTCTATATCCTTCATGACTACTGCTCCAAGATGGGTATGACAGTTAATACCGAAAATACTAAAGTCATGATCATTAAATCCAAAAAGATCACCCATGGTAGTTTCGTGTATAATAACCAACGCTTAGAGCAGGTTTATTCTTATAAGTATTTGGGCATTGACTTCCCTCATCATCTCAACTGGAATTATAACATCGAGAAAAGCATTCTTGGGGGCTGGAAAGCTTATTATGAACTTGAAAACAATTGTAAGTCGGTCGATCTTTACATTTGGAGTAAAATGAGGTTCCTCTTTGAGACCCTTATCACCCCTGTTGTCTTATACATATGTGAAGTTTGGGGTTGCAGTATATCCAAAGAATCATGGAGGAAGATTGAGATGATTCAAAAGAAATTCATAACCTACAACCTTAAGATCAAGGGAAATACTCCCTATCCTATCCTCTTGATCGAATCTAGTTTGTCCCCCATTGAAAGTACAACTATGTTTAGATATTTGATGTATAAGAAGAAGCTTGACAACATGGAATGAAAAAGGCTCCCTAAAATTGCTTCTAACTGTAGTCAAAACCCTCACCTTCGCCTCAAGCGCGGGTGGCATAAGGATGCCTAGTCTTGGCTCAACCATTGGGGAATTAAGGAGGAGCTCAGTATGGGAAGCAAAGAAAATATCAAAAATATTATTATCCAAGTTTAAGGACAAGCTGTGGGGGGATCATGAGCTGGAGGGTAGAAGGAAGCTAAGATACTATAAGGAAGTGATCAACCCCACCCTTGATAATCAGAATTATCTCCCTGTGTTGTCCAACAATAAGAAAAAAATTAACATTGCTAAGATAAGAACTAATTCCCATGAGCTTTGGAGTGAGATTGGGCTGTGGGCTATTCTCAAGACCCCTTGGAACGATAGAATCTGTCATATTTGTGATTCTAAGCATGTGGAAGATGAAAAACACTTCCTTTTAGACTGCCCAACTCTTATTCATATTCGGTTTCAATTCCCTACCATCTTCCACACTTCCAATCTTCTTGACCTATTAAGCCAACCCACCTATAGTGATCTTGGAGCACTTATTTCCCTTCTCTTTGACCATAGAAACAAGATTTTGAAGAATCAAACTTAGATCATTTCTCCTCTCTTAAGGTCAGATAGACAACATTGGTTTTAGCGGACGGTAACCATCATCCTCATCATCCTCATCATTAATTCCTAGATTTTATAATATTAACCCCTTCAATTTATAATAATAATCCCTTGGGTGCATAATATTTAGCCATTGGGCTTATTATCTTAAGTTTATAATATTAATTCCTTAGATCTATAATATAAATCCCAAGGATTTATAATATTAATCCATTTTGTTTCTTAATCCTTTAGATTTATAATATCAATACATTGATTTTATTAATTCATTGAAATATATATATATATATATATATATTCCACCAATCTATATATATAAAATTTATTGATAATTATATTGATAATTATATAATAATTATTGACTATAATAGAATGGTAAGAGATAAATTAGTATTTTATGAGTATATATCAATCACATTGGTAAATGTAGTTGTGCTAATTATACTACAATAACTACTTAGTTTTATCTCAAATAACTTGAATTTAAATAGTTCATATTTAATGTTAAAGAAACTACTTACTTTTTTCTCAAATAACTTTAATTATAGTAGTTGAAATTTAATGCTAAAAAAAAAAGTTATTCACTAATCATTAACCTACCAAATATTATCATCAAAATTATATAAAAATTTAATTTAAAATACAAATCAATATTAAAAAATTAAAAAAATTTGTTTTGTTTTGTTTTTTTTTTTTTTTCACTAACTTTCTCATAAAATTTAACCCTAAAAACTCATTGATGATATACACCTCATGCATATCCATATTGATAATTTTCCTTATTATAATGACTTTACGGTTGCATCCTCCTTCTTACTGACATCATGCAGCAAATAATGGATAGATTAAAAAAAAAATTATTATGATTTAGCATTTAGTTTCTCATAAATGTAAAATAAAAGTCACTTTTTTCCGCCAAAATGAAGATATGTATTTTGATTTCCAAGTGAAAATATAAATCAAAAGTAGAGATTTTTAAATGGGATGCGAGAGATTTGTAAATTAAGGAAAGCACTTATTTTCACTCACTTACTGTCCGTTTTTGTATGCTTTACAAAAGTGTTATATTTTACTTTATTATTGATCTCAGTAATCTTTGATTATTCCTAGATGTAGTATAAAATTATTCTTAGATGTAGTATAAAAGTATTCTAACCTTTGATGAATTTTTAAGTAAAATTTGATCATTCTTGATAAAGGTATTTTAATCCATAAATAAATTAAATGATCAGGTATTTTAATCTATATATAGATTAAATGATTGTAGAGAGTAGGTATTTTAATCTATATGTAGATTAAATGATTGTGGAGAGTTTTAATTATTTTTTTTAATTTTAAAGAAATTTAGTAGTTTTATTGACAGAGAATTATTAGTAAAATTTTAAGGGTTTATTGTTTAATCCTGAATCTCTCAATTTTCGCTAATTTCATATTACTTTCATCACTAATTAAGCTACCTCTCTAAAATTAAATTTTAATCATTTTCAAAACTTTTCACATTTACAATTTCCATAGATCCACACCAAAAGTTGTGATATAATAAATGATTTCAAACAATAAAAACCCACAAATTATGAATAAACTCCAAACACACTAACTTCAAAATGATAGCAACTATAATTAATACCCAAGCAAATTCAAAATCAAAATTATAAAAATTACAAAGAAAATAAAAATAAAATTAGTTATATTATTCTTTATTATTTAGAAAAAAAAACAAATTATAATTTAAATGTAAAAATATGGCTGACTGGATGGGTGTATTCTTAAGTCATTACATGATGTGAAATTAACTTTCAAAATTTTGTGGGAAAAATTTCAGTGGCGGATATAGTTGAATGTGATCCCTAAGTGATTTTGAAGACTTAGATGCCCTTAGATCAGAGTTTCTCATAAAATACAAACAACTTACTACTAGCAGAGAAAATATGGAGTTCCGGACTACTAAAAGTAGCTGGAATGTGGGCAAAAATAATTTAAGAAGTCTTGCAGTAGCAATGTTTGAATCATGTTTTTTGATGGTGGAAATAGATTCAGCACCATCAAAAACTTCTAAGACACCCAAAATATTGAAATTTGATAACTAAAAACTGGATTTACAAAAATCACTGCCAAATTTTCTTAAAATCTTATCTAAATTTTCAGAGCACAAACACATTCTAGTTATGAAAACGTTGACCCAGTGACGTCAAAATGTGCAGTTAAGTTAAGCGTGTGTTTATGTAGAATTAGCTTCTGTGACGAAGCCGATGGCCCACCTGTATTTATCCACTAATGATCCATATCATCTTAAATTATGATCTACTAAAAGAAATAGATAATGCAGTTGTCTTAAAGCTTTTATAACCTAGTGAGTTCTCTCATTAATAATCAGAATCAGAAATTGGAAACCCAATGGTTTTTCCATTAAAAACCAGAGTGGGAAATTGGAAACCACTTTGTCTAAAACCCAATGGTTTATCCATTAAAAAGCAGAGTGGGAAATTGGAAACCACTTTCTCTAAGCATGTATGTTAGGATACCCAAATATTATATATAAAAAACAGGCATATCAGATGGAGAGGAGTGAGAAAAAGAAACATTGCTTTTATTTCAAAATCTAAAACTTAATCACAAACTCGCAAGCATAAAAGATTTCGAAATATTTCCAACGTTCATATTCTTTACGTGACATAAAAGCAATTCCGTTAATAACAAAAATTATGTTTTATAAATGATTGCCATTTGGATGGTCCACGGAGCACGAGTTAACAAGTTTGGAAATATTGAGCCAAAAAATTTGTAAACTTGCCAAATGTAAATAACGGAGTTCTCGGGAGGCGGAGGAATTAAGGAGTTGTTTAAGGAGGGGGAGGAATTGTTTAGAGTATTATTTTTTGAGGATTTTTTTTTTTTTTTCAGAAATCTTGCAGTAGCACTATTTGAATTATATTCTGGTGGAAATGGATTCAGCACTATCAAAAACCTCTAAAACACCCAAAATATTAAATTTTGATAACTATAACTTGGATTTACAAAAATCCCTGACCAAATTCAATAATTTTCAAAAAAAAAAAAACAATCTTGTTAAACGAAAGCATTTGCAATTACTAAAAACAAAGAACACAGAATTGCAATTACTAAAAACAAAGAACAAAGAATTCCGTATAGTAGAGAATATTAAGTATCACAGAAAATGGTAATGTTTCCAGTTCATATGAAAGTATCACATAAAATAGTAAAGTTTCCAGTTCATATGAAACTATGACAAAGAACGCTAAATTCTATTGGTAAGAATGTGTAAATATATATTCTCAAAATTTGTATACATTTCATTTTTTTTTTTTCATATCAGATCGAATTTGATATTTATACACTTCATTTTTTGGTCATATCAAATAGAAATTGAATTTTATACACTCGATTTTTTTCACATCTTTCCTCTCGAACCGAATTCGAATTTTTGGTAACTATAAGCAACACTACATAGCATTCCCATTCATTGTTCTTTCAAAATTTTTGCTTCATCGTCCTTTACTTGTGTATTTAACAACTTCTCGCACGATCATGTCGACCAGTTTCCCCTCGTCACTGAAAAAAAAAATGTTCACAATGAGATTACGAGTAAAAAACGCCAAAATAAATAAATTGTGGTATACCACTCGTTTCAACAAATTAAAATAAGCTAAAACAATAATTTCCGATTTACCACTTATTCCAACAAATTAACAAAAGTTGCAGGTGGAGGTCTCACCCATCATATGTCTCCAGCTTGAAACCCTCTCTCCCTGTAACTTCCATGAGAGCCTCTTTCCACATTTCAATGGTGTGGGAATCGTATCGCGGCTTCTCTTGCAGAGTTTCAGGGTCAAATGCTTTTTCCTCTTTCAGAATGTGCAGGGCTTCAGCGTACACTCCGTTGGTGCCGTCCACACTATTCCACCAAATCTGTGTAGGCTTCAAATGGTAGAAAACAGGAATAATGATGGACTGGGATTGGAGCATGAGTACAAGCTCATCCATGCACCATTCTGATTCTGCATAGGCTGCAGAGAAAATGGCAACATGGACAGGCGCGCCTTTTATAGCGTTTTCTATCACCAAATTTATTCTGTTTCCTTTCTCCATCTCCTCCTTGTCGAAAAAAACTCTCAATCCATAATTACGAAGACGATAGTACAGATGGCTGGCCAGTGTGTTCTTCACATCCTTGCCACGATGGTTGAGGAACACGTCGTAGGAATGGATGGGTGTTTTGTGTACACGTTTCATACTCAACACATGTTTAACAACATCATGGACCAGCCGTCCCTCGTCACTGAAAAATTTTCACAATTTTTTGGCAGGTTAGAAAATTGTTATAAATGGACTTTGAGAGAGATGTAAAATATAATAATGTAAACATTACAAAAAAAATAAAAATGTAATAATTGAAAAATAAGAAATAAGAATGGAAAATATTTAATGGAATAAGTGAAAATTTGAAAAATAAATATGACATTAATATTTAAATGTATATGATATTTAAAAAAATATATCCCTTAAATAAAGTATTATATATAAATAGAAAGATATATATATTGAAAACAAAAACAATATGATAATGTATTACTTCCTTTCATAATTAATATGGAATCTTATTTTTTATATATAATGTGTTATTTCTTTTATAATTAACGGTGGAGGAGGTGCCCATTTCATATGGCTAGATTTTTCAATGAAAAGATGTCTTTTACCAAGTAGGAAGGAGATGCGGAATTTCTTTTATGATTAATATGAATATGACACATCATATTTAATATGAATTATTTAGATTTTAATTATAAGTGAAATATTTTAATATGTGTTTCATATCTTTATATTATATATAATACAATAATTATTTATAAAGAAAAAAATTATGATTAAAATATTAAAATAACATACTACTAAACATAGAGTTAAAATAGGATGTTTGAATATTTTTCTATTAATGATATGGAGTTAATATATGAAGTTAACACATGGTGGGTGTGTATGTTTGCATATTAAGAACATGGGTTAACAAATGCGGGGTTTGTGTGTATGTGTATTAAGAATAAGAACATGGAGTTAACACATTGTTGTTTTATGTATGTATGTATATTAAGATCATGGAGTGGGGTTAAGAAATGGTAGGTTTGTGTGTATGTGTATTAAGAACATGGAGTTAAGACAATATTTTATGTATATATGTATATTAAGAATATGGACTGTGTGTATTTGTGTATGTATTAAGGGTATGGAGCTAACATTATGTGTGTGTATTAAGATCTATATGTATATATATTAAGAACATGGAGTGTGTATCTGTGTGTATTAAGAGCATGGAGCTAACATTGTGTGTGTATTAAGAACCAGAGTAAATTCATTTCATGAAATTCATCATGGGTGGAGAGGGATAATCAAGGACAAGTTTTCACTTTTAGCGATTTAATTCCTTGAAAGCTATGATATATCTTGGGTTAAGATGAATTTAAAGTCGATGTGCTCTTTCCTATAGATTTTATCTTTTATGTCTATAATTGCAAATTGTATTACTCAATAAGTTGAAATGAATCACAACAAACTTAATAGACCCCAATAATTGAAGAGAATACAACAATGCAAAGATATATTTGAAATGATATAATATAATATAATGATACGATGATTTGGTAGCACAATAACATCTTTTCATTGTGGAACAATACTATTTCGATAAGTGGTTGACCTACTATATGTCAAGTTATATATGGAGGGTGAAATATAACTCAAATATGGAATCCTCTCTCTTTTATGAAAATTGAGGAACATGATTTTTGTTTCTCCCATCGAAGAGCAATCACAGATGGAAATTTGTCTTGATTGAGAGAAGAAATTATACTTTGAAACTTGATTTTGGTTTGGAAGATTTGGAAATATAATACACTTGGAGAAAGAGGAAACTTTGAAAGAAATTGGTCTTGGATAAACCTTTAGAGTAAATGAACTTTGATGGAATGGTGAAGAATCAATGATTCAATATGGAGATCAATTTCAATAATTGCATGGCTTTGATTGCAACCTTGTGATGAGGGCTTGGTTTGCCTTTATTGTTATAGGATTTTCAACATCATTTGTTAGCTTTTATGATGTAACACACTTGTGCAAAAATCGAAGCCTATTCTCAAGCCCTCCCACTTCGATTTTGCGCACTACAAGCAATTTAGATTTGCAAAGTTCATAAACTTGTAATTTATCTTTACCATAACCAATAATCTCTTTTAGGTTATTTATAGAGAAATTCATAAGCAACTACCTTTGATTTCCCAAAATGGGCTTGTAATATATGGTGACCTATGCATAATGGTGTAAGTTGTTTTAATGGAGAATCCATTACCATTTTTTTTATTTCCACTCTCTAGAGAAATCATGCCCTTGCCTATTTTTTTGTGTTCTCTACCATGCTCTAGATTTGGGTCCCTTTAATGGAGGTAACATTACACATGTGGACAAGAAATTAAAATATACAACCATGAAAGAGATAGACAATGTTTACATCACTAATTAGAGATGAACAACTTGGTAAACATTGAGTAAAAAAAATGTTATTGTGTTTTGATATTGTGGAATTGAGAATTTGAGGTTAAAAGATTAAAAATAGCTTTTGTTAAGAAGAAAAAGGTTAGGGAGGAGTTTTGAAGCCACAATGAGGACGGTTTGGGGATCTTCACATAAAATTGAGGAGGAAGTGATGGACATTTTGGAGGATCCATTGGAATTCTAGTATATATAGTCCAATATAGTGACCAATTCTCATGAATACGTGTGTGGCCCTTTAAGTAAAATTCAAATGAGACCATATCCATTAGAGGAAGAAACCATGGAAATTCTTGATGAGTTGTTGATGTCACATTCATATGGTTACACATGCAATGATGTTATTTTATGTGAAGAGTCTCCAGTCGAAAACAAAATGACATGTGGGAAGTCAATGTGAGGAAAGGTATTTAACAATAAATTGTGAGGAAAGGTATTTTACAATAAATTACTTCTCCACAAATCTAATGGATTTTGGAACATATTTTATATACACATAAAAAAACAAAGAGTTACCATCAACACACAGGGAAATTTGATATGAACTTAGATAGGGATGCAACATAGTACAAATATAACCATAAATACAGAGATGCAACAGAAATAACACTTCATTTCATTAATATCAAAAAAATGAAATATGCTACAAACATAATGGAAATAAACTAGCTCGGGCGATGGTATTTTATCTCTGAGAATAGATGTGGTAGCTACATGCCTCTGAACTATGTTACAATGAGGCTCAAAGGTCTATTTATTATTAAGAAATAATGGAAAACCATAAACATCCAAAAACCTAACCCTAGGAGATGAATCACCTAATATGTGAGCCCCATTGGGGTAAATTGGTACACCAACTTCTGGAGGTTGTAACTTTAGCATATGATCTTCGTTTGACATGCACAACACCTCGTTAGAAATATCTAACCGAGGACTACAAATTTTGACTAAAAACATCAATAAAAGGTTGATGTTTATGCCTTTTCCAAAAAACGTCGTTTAGGGCCTCAAAACGACTCCAGAAGTACTTGACTCAAAAAAATGCCAAAAATAGTAAATTGTACTACAATTAAGGAAATTGAAAAAATGAAAGAAACAATGGTGGGGGTCCAAGTGGAATAGGTGGGTTGCCACCAATATCCACTTGGATCGGTCCTCCCCCTTAGGAAGAAATGGTACCCATTGCATTGAGTGCCTCCATGAGATGGGGAAACTTCTACTGAACTTGGTCCCTAGTGCACCACTTGCCTTGGTGCAGGAGTTGGCTAGCTTTGAGAACTCGATACAGTTGAATATTCTGATGACGAGTGTTCTTGATCTATGTGTCCATCATTCGATCAGTTTTAGCTTGTTCCATGCAATCAGGGTTTAGTTATGTTGGTGTGAGTTTTTTTACATTGTGGGAGGTGTCCAGTAATGGTGGAAAGTATGGTCGAAGGTAGTCCACATTGAACACTAGGGGCAGGCCAAGGAACGATGGAATGTTGAGCTTGAAAGAATTGTCACCTACAACCTTGGTGATGGTGTATGGCCCATATCGGAGCAGTCGTAGCTTACGGTGGGGCCCAGTGAGGTGCTCCTTCTACAATTGTAGCCAAACTTTATCACCTACCTGGAACCTGTGTGGCACCCGATATTGATCATGTCGTTACTTGTACTTAACATTGGTTTGTCTAATATGTCATGTATCTTTTGGCGAATGTGATGGATTCAATCAATGAAGTTGTTAGCCCTGTCGATTTCAGATTGGACATGGGCCAAAGATACCTGAGTAGTTGAAAATGGTATGGACACATTGCTGGGACATAGTGGTTGGAATCCCAACCCCATGTGAAAGGGGATGTGGTTAGTTGAGTTATGGAGAGCTTTGTTGTAGCTATGTTGGACATAGGGGAGGCTTTTGTCCCATGTGCGATGATGCCTTGAGTTGTACATGCATAGAATATGTACGATCATCATGTTAACGACCTTTGTTTGGCCATCAATTTGGGGGTGGAAATTCATGGACTTAGTGAGCTTGGTATCCAACACCAACTAGATACTTGACCAAAATGTACTTAGGAACATGTTGTCCCGAACTAAGATAATGGATTGTGGGATCCAAAAGTATAACCACACTCGTTCAAAGAAGAACTTAGTAGTGGCTTCTGCTGTGATACTCTTCTTGCAGGCCATAAGAATGGCCACCTTAGAGAATCTATCAGAGACCACGAAAAAGCAGTCGTTTCCATGCTTAGTTGAAGGGAGGCCCAACATGTAATCCATGGAGATGGATTTCAAAGGTCGACTAGGAGTAGGCAAAGGAGTATATAGGCCTTGCTTCCCGATGTTCGGTTTGGAAATGGCGCAAGAAGTGTAGGATCTAATGTACTTCCCAACATCCCATCAAAGGTTTGGCCAATAAAAATACTTCTATAGCACTGCCATAGTTTTCTCTATTTCGAAGTGTCTAGTGACCTAAGTATAGTGCACATCCAAAATCATCTTGGCACACTTGCTTGAAGGAAAAAATGGGTTTCCTAGGTATCCTATGTGTATCAGTGGCTGTATATGTACATGAGCAATCTAGAATTCAGAAACACATACCCAACACTCTTGGAAGGAAAAAAAGTTTCAAATTTTCACCTCCAGGATACATTGTATGTGCTCTTTGAAGCGAGTGTGTATCTTGGCACACTCACTTGAAGGAACATATACATTGTATCCGGGTGGTGAAATTTTGGAACTTGTTTTCCTTCCAAGAGTGTCGGTATGTGTTTATGAATTCTAGATTTCTCGTGTACATATACGACCACTCTAAAGTCTCGTGCCCATAAGAGTCGAGCACAATGCTCAGCGCCATGACTGGCGGTCGGCTGAGGTAGTCTACAACATTATTGGTGCTGCATTTCTTGTACTTAATCATGTTCAAGTGGAACTGTTGCAGGTATGTGGAAGATATGGTAATATAATACACTTGGAGAAAGAGGAAACTTTGCAAGCAATTGGTCTTGGATCAACCTTTAGAGTAAATGAACTTTGATGGAATGGTGGAGAATCAATGATTCAATATGGAGATCAATTTCAATAATTGCATGGCTTTGATTGCAACCTTGTGATGAGGGCTTGGTTTTCCTTTATTGTTATAGGATTTTCAACACCATTTGTTATATTTTATGATGTAACACACTTGTGCATAAATCGAAGCCTATTCTGAAGCCCTTGCACTTAGATTTTGTGCACTACAAGAAATTTAGTTTTGCAAAGTTCATAAACTTGTAATTTATCTTTACCATAACCAGTAATCTCTTTTAGGTTATTTATAGAGAAATTCATAAGAAACTACCTTTGATTTCCCAAAATGGGCTTGTAATATATGGTGACGTATGCATAATGGTGTAAGTTGTTTTTATGGAAAACCCTTTACCATTTTTTTATTTCCACTCTCTAGATAAATCATGCCTTTGCCTATTTTGTTGTGTTCCCTACCATGCTCTAGCTCTGGGTCCCATTAATGGAGGTAACATTACACATGTGGACAAGAAATTAAAAAATTTAACCATGAAAGAGATAGGCAAGGTTTACATCACTAATTAGAGATGAAAAACTTGATAAACATTGAGTAAAAAAAAAATGTTGTTGTGTTTTAATATTGTGGAATTAAGAATTTGAGGTTAAAATATTAAAAATAGCTTTTGTTAGGAAGAAAAAATGTTAGGGAGGAGTTTTGAAGGCACAATGAGGAGGGTTTGGGGATCTTCACAGAAAATTGAAGAGGAAGTGATGGACATTTTGGAGGATCCATTGGAATTCTAGTATATATAGTCCACTATAGTGACCAATTCTCATGAATATGTGTGTTCCCCTTTAAGTAAAATTCAAATGAGACCATATCCATTACAGGAAGAAACCATGGAAATTCTTGATGGGTTGTTGATGTCACATTCATATGGTTACACATGCAATGATGTTATTTTATGCGAAGAGTCTCCAGTGGAAAAAAATGACCTGTAGGAAGTCAATGTGAGGAAAGGTATTTAAAAATAAATTGTGAGGAAAGGTATTTTACAATAAATTACTTCTCCAAAAATATAATGTATTTTGGAACATACTTTCTCTTCACATAATCGAACAAAGAGTTACCATTAACACACGGGGCAATTTGATTTGAACTTAGACAGGGATGCAACATAATACAAATATAACCCTAAATATAGGGATGTAACATAAATAACACTTCATTTCATTAATATCAAATAAATGAAATATGCTTACAAACATAATGGACATAAATTAGCTCGGGCGATGTTAGCTTATCTTTGAGAAGAGATGTGGTAGCTACATGCCTCTGAATTGTGTTACAATGAGGCTCAAAGGTCTATTTATTATTAAGAAACAATGGAAAAACCTAAACATCCAAAAACCTAACCCTAGGAGATGAATCACCAAATATGTGGGCCCCATTGGGGTAAATTGGCACACCAACTTCCCTGGGTTGTAACTTTGGCATATGATCTTCGTTTGACGTGCATAATACCTCGTTAGAAATATCTAACCGAGGACTACAAATTTCGACTAAAAACATCAATCAAAGGTTGATGTTTACCCGTTTTGCAAAAAAAAAAAAAAAATGCCTTTTAGGGCCTCAAAACGACTCTGAAAGTTCATGACTCAAAAAAATGCCAAAAATTGTACATTGTGCTATAATTAAGGAAACTGAAAAATTGAAAGAAAAAATGGTGGGGGTCCAAGTGGAATAGGTGGGTGGCCACCAATATCCACCTGGATCGGTCTTCCCCCCTTAGGAAGAAATGGTCCCCATTGTGTTGAGTGCCTCCATGAGATGGGGAAACTTCTACTGAACTTGGTCCCTAGTGCGCCACTCGACTTGGTGCAGGAGTTGGGCAACTTTGAGAACCCGATACAGTTGGATCTTCTGCTAATGAGTGTTATTGATCTATGTGTCCATGATTCGATCAGTTGTGGATTGTTCCATGCAATCGAGTTTGAGCTCTGTTGGTGTGAGTTGTTCTACAATATGGGAGGTGTCTAGTAATGGTGGAAAGTATGGTTGAGGGAGCTCCACACTAAACACTAGGTGCAGGCCAAGGAACGGTGGAATGTTGAGCTCAAAAGAATTGTCCCCTACAACCTTGGTGATGGTGTATGGCCCATATCAGAGCGACTGTAGCTTACGGTGGGGCCCAGTGAGGTGATCCTTCTGAAAATGTAGCCAAATTTGTTCTCCTAATTGGAACTTGTGTGGCACCTGATGTTGATTATGTCTCTACTTGTACTTAACATTGAATTTGTCTAATATGTCATAGAACTGTTGGCAGATCTGTTAGATTCACTCAATGAAGCTGTTAGCCTTGTCGATTTTAGACTAGACATGGGCCAAAGCTACCTGAGTAGCTGCAAATGGTATGGCCACATAACTGGGACATAGTGGCTGGAATCCCAACCCCACCTGAAAGGGGATGTGACCAGTTGAGTTATGAAGAGCTCCGTTGTAGCTGTGTTGGACATAGGGGAGGATTTCATCCCATGTGCAAGGATGCTTTGAGTTATACATGAATAAAATATGTATGATCATCCTGTTGGCGACCTTTGTTTGGCCATTGTTTTGGGGTGGAAAGTCGTGGACTTAGTGAGCTTGGTGTCCATCATCGACGAGATACTTTACCAAAATTTACATAGGAACTTGTTGTCCCAATCTAATATAATGGACTGTGGGATCCCAAAGTGCACCCACACTCATTCAAAGAAGAGCTTAGCAGTGGCTTCTATTGTGATACTCTTATTTTAGGCCATAAGAATGGCCATCTTAGAGAATTTGTCAACAACCAAGAAAATGCAGTTGTTTCCATGCTTAGTTGAAGGGAGTCCCGGCATGTAATCCATGGAGATGGATTCTAAAGGTCGAGTAGGAATAGGCAGAGGAGTATATAGGCCTTGCTTCTTGATGGTCGGTTTGGAAATGGCGCAAGAAGTGCATGATATAATTTACTTCCCAACATCCCGTTGAAGGTTCAGACAATAAAAATACTTCTGTAGCACTGCCACTGTTTTCTCTATTCCGAAGTGTCCATCGACCTGAGTACAGTGCGCATCCAAAATCATCTTGGCATGCTCACTTGAAGGAACACATATGTTTCCTAGGTGACATAACAGTGTATCCTAGGGGTGAAAATTTGGAACTTGTTTTCCTTCCAAGAGTTTCAGGTATGTGTTTCTGAATTCTAGATTGCTCGTGTACAAATACCACCACTCTAAAGTCTCGTGCCCACAAGAGTCAAGAACAATGGTTAGCGCCATGACTGGCGGCCAGTAGAGGCATACTAAAAAATTATTGGTGCTGCATTTCTTGTACTTAATGTTCAAGTGGAATTGTTGGAGGTATGTGGACTATTTCTGATGGCGATATTTTTACAAATTCCCTTGTGTCTATATGAACTACATGGGTCAGTGGTCTATGTGGATGACCATTTCCTTCCCCATAATGTAATGCTTCTATTGTCAGAAAACCTACACAATGGAATACGTCTCTTTGTTATAGTTGGGATACTTTTGGACCGTGTCAGAAATTGTATCACTGTGATATGCCACTAGATGCCCATGTTGAGTAAGAACTACACACCAATAGCATAGTCGGAAGCATTTATCTTGATCTCAAATGGTTGTTGCAGGTCTGGAAATGTGAGCACTCGTGCAAAGCAGAGGCAATGCTTCAACTCAGAAAATGCCTTATGTTGGGATTCATACCAAAAGAATTTTTCTTTCACTCCACCCTTGGTGACTTGACTCAAAGGCCAAGTGATATGAGAGAACCCCAACATGAACCTACAGTAGAAATTGGCAAGACCCAGAAAGCTTCAAAGCTCTGTTAGAGTGGTTGGGGTTGGACAATTTTGAATGAATTGTATCTTTGTTGGGTCTACATTCACACCCTGCTGATCAATGATGTACCGCAGATATTGAACCTAGGTTGTACCAAAAGTGCATTTGTCCAAATTGGCACACAACTTATGTTGTCGCAGATTTTGGAGGTCTTGTCGAATATGGAAGAGGTGTTCTTGCCAACTTTGGCTAAAGATAAGGATGTCATCTAAATGCACCACCATGAATGAGTTGGTGAAGGGTCACAAGATGTCTTCCATTAGCCTCATGAAGGTTACCAGGGCATTCGTTAACCCAAAAGGCATTACCAGTCATTCGAAAAGGCCCTCCTTGGATTTGAAGGCAGTCTTCCACACATTGGAGAGTTCGATTGGTACCTGGAAATACCTCAACTTCAGTTCGATCTTGCTAAAATATCTGGCCCCCTTGAGCTGGTCAAAAAGGTCATCAATCTATGGGATTGGATACCTATTCGAGACAATGATCTTATTCAACGCTCGATAGTCAATACAGAGTCTATAAGCCTCGTCCTTCTTTTGTACCAACATGATCGCACTCCCACAAGGTGATGAACTTGACCTGATGTGCCCTTTCTGCAACAACTCCCGAACTCCCTCTTGATCTCATCATTATTCATAACAAAGCATCGATAGATCAGTGCATTGGGCAACGACGCACCTGGCATCAGATCAATGGATTGATTGACCTGAAAGTGTAGAGGTGCCCCTATGGGTGAGGTGAATATATCCTTATAGTCCTCCATGACCTTGTCCTTCTTCTGCTATCATTAGGATAAGCCCTATCTCGAGGTTGTGGCCACAATCTTCTTACTGCCCTAAAGGCGGATCATAAGGAAAAAAAATTTCCCGGTCTCAGAAATGAGCTTACTACATTTATTCGTAGTGATCAAAGAGATGGCGATAGGCGGTGCTACCTATGATATCATGTACAACTTATTGCCCAAAGTAATAATGACAGTGTGAGGCCTAGACTCATACACAACTTGTCGCTTCCACAAGTATGGTTGGCTTAATAATACATCACAAACTTCAAGAGGAGAAACATCACACAATACCTCATATGTGAAGGGCTTGGTGTTGTAAGGAAGGTGACACTTTTGGTTAACGCAGAGATCTTATCCTTGGTGAAACCACCTAATAATGTATGACTGTGAGTGTGATGTGGTTAGTATGCCCAACCACTTCATGACCTTTCCTGATATGAGGTTCTTTTGGCTTTCATTGTTGACAACGAACTACAATGAATAACCCTTCACCCACATCTATGAATGGATGAGCTGCTCCCCCTCCTCTAGATCTTGGTGGTGGCAATGGTGGCACTAGACTCTGTGTCAATAATATGCTTCCCTTTTTCATTTCCCTTGTTGAATTCTCACTCAGAGTTAGAGCATGCATCTAATTTGGAAGCCTTCAACTCGGCCACCAGTGACTACTTGGCCCGACACTCACTTGTGTTGTGAGTGGGGCTCTTATGGAACTCACGCCACTTTCCATGTCCTTCTTTGTCTTTGTTGTGTTGTTCTTTGCTTGTGCCTTCGGCAGGTTGTTTTGGGTCACCCTGCCTTGGCTTTGTATTTTTTTCTGTGGTTTTGGGGTGCCTTTCCCTTGCTTCAAATTCACAGATGCAAAGTCTCACTTCTTTTATTTAAATTTATGCTTGATCTTGGAAGCATATCGGTATGATACACAAGCAAGGAGATGTCGAGGAACTCCCCTCCTTATTATATCTTTGCAAACAACTACGGTACTTAAGAACCATATGTTTCTTTGAATCTTTGATACTAATTTTGTGCGTAGAGTATGGAATTGATTTGTCAGCTCATGCACATCTTGATCCCTTTGTTGCAGCATCATAGTCCATTGTATGTACTTGCCCTCATAGCCCCCTACGGGGTAATATTGTTCCTTGATGGCATCTTAGAAAGAATTCCAAGTTGGTTCAGCTAAAAAAGGTGAGGTTTCTCACTCATCCCTCTATTCGCAGTAGGTTTCCCACCAGTCCTTGACATGGGGTGAAAATTTGAGGAGTGAAAAAATAATCTTTTCCCTATTGGAAAAATCATGAACTAAAAAATATCCTTCCAATAGATTTAACCATCTATCTATGAATTTTGCATCTATTTTTCCTTCAAATATGGGAATTTTAAGGTTGACTTGTACCTTAAAGGGAGTGGCGCCTCCAGAGTGACTATCGGACGAAGATGCGTTGCTTGTGGTCATCTGCTGAAGGATTTAGGAAAATTTGTCCATCACTGTGCTCCTTTGTTGTTCGAGGGCTTCTTCGAGAAATATTTTGAAAGGATCTCGCGCACCTTCATCTTTCTTTTCTTTCACCATGGGAGGTCTTCAGTGTTTGCAAGGTTGTTCTTGAAAAGGTCCAACTGGTTTGATCCCTAAATCCTTATACCATGACCTCGTTGGGGACATGAAAAGAAAAACAAAGAAAGAGAAGACCTCTCTGATACCACTAATCCAAACTTAGACAAGGATGCGGAAAAATACAAATATAACAATAAATACAGGGATGTAAAATAAATAACACTTCATTTCGTTAATATCAAAGAACTGAAATATGCTTACAAATAGAATGGAAATAAACTAGCTCAGGTAATGGTAGATTATCTCTGAGAAGAGATGTGGTGGTTAAATGCCTTTGAACTGTGTTACAATGAGGCTCAAAGGTCTATTTATTATTTAGAAACAACGAAAAAATCTGAACATCCTAAAAACTAACCCTAGGAGATGAATCACCAAATTTGTGGGCCCCATTAGGGTAAATTAGTACACCAACTTCCCAAGCTTGTAACTTTGTCATACGATCTTCGTTTGATGTGCACAATACCTATTTAGAAATATATATATGAGGACTATAAATTTCACTAGAAAACATTAGAGAAAGACTCATGCTTTCCTGTTTTCCAAAAAAACATCATTTAGGGCCTCAAAACGGCTTTGAAAGTTAGGACTCGAAAAACTGCCAAAAATAGTAAATTGTGTTACAATTAAGGAAACTGAAAAAATAAAAGAAACAATGGTTGGGGTCCAAGTGGAATAGGTGGGTTTCTACCAATATCCACCTGGATCACAATTATTCATGTAGTAAGTTCCCCTAACAAAGTTTAACTACATTCAACACTAGGATAAACTAGTTTCACTTTTATTTCAAGGATGAAAATGTTGGTTGTTTAAATGGTTCATGTTTCATTATAGTTATACTAGAGCAAGATTTAACAAGCAAGATATCATCCTTTGAATTAAATGATTTAGGATTTTAGAAGTTGGAGGGTTTGAAACTTGGAAGGGCTAATAAATTAAGGAAATGTTGCAAGTGCATTAAGAAAACTAGGAGCTAATAAACCTACAATTAGGTGAAATCATAAAAATTCATGAGATTATGGGTTTAGAGGACTCCGCATTAGTGTTTTTCTTCCCCAAAAAATTAATGGCAGATGATACTTTAAATGCCTATATGAAGTAAGACTTTGAAGTGGAGGTAGGTTACACTCCTCAAATCCTAGTTTTTGTAAAAGGGTGGAATGTATGGACATTTACATCTAATGTCAAGGTCAATAAAATTATATATAACTAGTGGAAGGGGAGTGGGGATCACAACCTATGCTATGAATATATTGACACTTGGATTTCGATGCCAGATCATTTGGAGAAATTTGAATGAAACATTTAATATTATAGATAAGACATAGAAGGTTCCCCCAATTCGATGGTCAGATGATGTTTTTATGAAAATATAGAATGCTTTAGGTATCTATTATGAGATGCATAAATCTTATTGTGATTACATTTATACGAGGATGGCTCAAATCCTAATAGGAATATATTTGATAAAGGTTTTGGTAGATTCTACTACAACTAGAAGAGGAGCTAATATTTTCTATTGACCCATCAATTATAAAGGTATTCCATTTAAGTGTGGAATATGTCATATTCATGGATATCTAGTGTTTGATTTTCTATTTCTAAATATAAGGTAGCTATGGGTATGAAAGGATAATCAAGGTGATAATGATGAAGGTTTTAAGGGTGGTGTATAATATCATAGGGTTAATTTGATCACCAAGGATGATTTGAATGACATAAAAGGGATCCTCTATGGTAGAAGTAAAAAAGTTGATAGGCCCAATCTTAGGTGGGTGGTAAATTTAAAACACTAAAAAGATAAAAAAGGAAATCTCAAAGTAATTGGGTAATAAAAAAATTTCCCACCCCCTAATAATAGAACGAATTTTGAAAATTCATATTCTAGGTCTTGGGTGGTATTTAAAATTAGTAGGGAAGAGGAAAAAATTAGTTACTTCCTCCCTAGTTTGTTTGGGATAAAATTTCCTGTGCTTTTTCCTCTTATACCTTTGAAAGGGTTAAGATAGCCTCAAATTGGTGAGGCATCCTCATCTAGAAAATATATGAATACAACCAAATAATAAGGGGACCTAGGAGCCCATTATGAAGTTGAATCTTTAGAATGCAAAAATACAATCTTGAGCTAAGATCTAAAGGTTCTTTAATTTTTCCAGGAAGGGTGGAGTGGGGCTTAGTATTTTTTAAAGAAACAGAACCAAACAACTCTAAAAAAGGAGGAACACACTATATTTCTTAGGCATGAAAAATAAAAATAAAAAATAATTTTAAAAGTGTAAATCATATGTCATTGTTTTGGGCCCTTTGAGCAAATTCTCCCAAGAATGTTTTAAAATTAGATATAATTTTTTGGGATTCAACTGCATTAATTTAGTCATTCATCTATGACCATTTCCATGAGAGGTAGTCGTAATTGACTAATTTCTCATGATTTTTGAATAGTCCACTCAGCACTCATTGCATCAGATGATGCTCACAGGGGTGAAGAAGTGGGATTGAAACTAGTGAAATGAATCACATAGCATCAATCATCACTTCCAGGGCTTGCACCCGGTAACCAAGACTTCCTGGGAGGTCACCCATCCTAGAACTCCTCTAGCTCAAGCATATAATTTTTTTGGATTCAACTACGTTAATTTAGTCATTCATCTATAACCATTTCCATGAGAGGTAGTCGTAACTCACTAATTTCTCATGATTTTTGAATAGTCCACTCAGCACTCATTGCATCGGGTGATGCTCATAGGGGTGAATACGTGGGATTGAAACTAGTGAAATGAATCACATAGCGTCAATCATCACTTCTGGGGCTTGCACCCAGTAACCAGGACTTCCCGGGAGGTCAGCCATCCCAGAACTCCTCTAGCTCAAGCACGCTTAACTTTGGAGTTTTCCCCACAATCAAGCCCACTTAGCTTGCTACCCCATTTGCAAAACCTTAGCAAATATTGTGCCTCATGAACCATTCAAGAAGATATCCCTTTACTCTTAGTATTTTAAGTATGATAGGTTTCCGCAGTGCATTATATTAGATATAATTTTTTGGGATTCAACTGCGTTAATTTAGTCATTCATCTATGACCATTGCCATGAGAGGTAGTCGTAACTGACTAATTTCTCATGATTTTTGAATAGTCCACTCAACACTCATTACATCGGGTGATGCTCACAGGGGTGAAGAAGTGCGAAATTATATCTAATATAATGCACTGCGGAAACCCCTCATACTTAAAATGTTTTTAAATTTTTTTTTGATGTGAATTGTCAAGGGATGGACAATTCCTTAAAAAATTGGCCAGAAAATTATTAATATATGTACATAACCCATCTATCATATTTTTGCAAGAAATAATGACAAATGAGGAGAAAGTTGTACAAGACCCCTCAAAACTTTTGGGTGTTGGAAGTTCAATTACATTGACTCAGTAGGGAGATATTTGGTTGGGGGGGTGGGGGGGGGGGGGGGACACATTAAAGGGTGGAAAAAGGGAATTTTTATATATAATAATTCATGGGATTTATTATCGAGCTTAAGGACTCCATTATTTTATCTAAACCTAGGAAAATAAATCATTCTTTTGAATATGAATGTGCCTTATGTGGAAAGAATAAAATATTGAGATACAATATTCAATTGTGAATGCTTCAAAAAGGTTTGGTTGTGGTTAGGAGGGACCTAAAATTCACTACAATATAATTGAATGTGTGGGGAATATTTTCCCAATATGATCGTATATCTTGTACTTTATAAAAAAAATGGAGGAGGTGGGATTTTTGGACACCGAACCTACAAAATTAAATCCTACTTACTAAAGCAATCTAATATTGAAAGGATTGCATTGCAAAAAGGTTGGATTATATTTTGATATTATAATATTTCCTCCAAGAAGCCATAATAATTCATCAATGGGTTTCCACTAGGGGGGACTCATATCATTTCCCAATGTTGTTGGAAGTGTCTTCAACCCAAAGGAAACCACAAGGAAATTGACTAGTCCATCCAAGCTTAATTTAAAATGGTTAAAAGAAAAAGACTTTGAGAGTGGGATAAAAGAAGTCTAGGAACCTTTTGATGCTTCTTTGAGAGAATCAATCGTTATTCACCATCACTAATATTTAAATAGGGCAACACAGGATAGAGGGATATAGTCAAAAGAAAAAAAGGAGAGGGATGACAAAACTCTCTAGGAGTTAGAGGAAATTCTTAGCATATTATTATGTTATAGTGAGTTATTTGGTTATAATTTAGATAATCAAAACCAAAAATGAAACATTTAGAAGATAAAAAGAGACAGATCCTTCTATACAAAGAGAAAGAATGGAGACTAAAAATTATGGCTATTGAGATCTAGTTGGTTGATGAAAACATAAAGTTTTTCATAGATATTCCAATTGAGAAAAATATAAACTCTATATGGAATATTAGGAAGGAAAGTGAAATGTGGGTGAAATTTTTTAAGGATATGGAAACAAAATGTGTTAAATTCTTAAATATTTATGGTTGAAACTCAAACTACAATCCGTGAGGTAATTAGATTGTCCACTTGCCTCCCAAGCTTTGTTAAACTAGAAGAAAATCAAGCATTGATGAAAGAAGTAACAACGATGGATTACATATGATACCTGAATTATTTCAAAAGGATAAAATCCCAGGTCTATATGGACTAGTGGTTGAATTCTTCCTAAGGTGTTATGAGTTCATTGAAGAGTATTATGGAGGTTAGTTGAGTCATCCTAAAAAACTAAGGAAATTTTAAAGACATTATTCATAGCCATGATTCTCAAGGTTGATAATTTGACTAGATTTTAAAATTCCATCCAATATCACCATGTAATTATATCTATAAAATCATATCAAAGGTTATCATTAGAAGGTTGAAAGATTATCACTGGAAGGTTGAAAGGATCATGTCTTGGCAAATTTTTATTGAAAATTTTCGAATTTGGGAAGTGAGAAAATTTCATGAGGCAATGAGGCTTTCACAAGAAATATTACATTCTATTAAGGATATTTAAAAGATTTTTTAGTAAAAGTGGGTTTATCCAAAGTGTATGATAGGGTGAGTTAGTTAAAAAAAATGCTAATCCTTATGGATTTTATCTCTTTTCATTACTTGGGTAATGACTTCTATCAATTATGTCTCCTTCTTTGTCCTTATAAGAAGTGCAACATTAACCTTTTTGGGTATCTCTAACAAGGACAAAATTTTATCAACCAATTGTTTCCCTTCAATTTTATTGAATTATATTTTGGTTAGAAATATTTAAGGCTTCAATGAAATGCTAATATGTATAAAGGGGGACTAGAAAAGGTTGATAACAAAGGTAAAGAGAAAACTAAATACTTGCCAACTTGGTGTAATCAATGGCTATTTAAAGGTGTTAACTAGTTTTTTGCAAAAGTAGTGCTATAAGTGATTCCAATTTACTAGATGTCATTTGCATGGATAAATAAAGGAGTATTGGTAAGGATAATATATTTATGTTATGAGTTTATTTGGTTATGAAATCATAAGAAAATGGAATTTTTCTAGTTTCTTGGGAAAAACTAGCAATATCAAAGGCTCAATTAGGATGGGAGTTAAATAATCTTTGTTTTCTTTAAGGAACTAGTTGCTAAGAATTTATGACAACTAAATAAAGTTTTTGGTTATGAGATCAAGTCATTAAATACAAGTACATGGATCTATATATATTGGAGAAATGAGTAAGAAAACATGTTAAGATAAATCCAAAACACCTCAATTATATGGAAAGTGATAATTTTTTTTTTTTCCACTTGTTGGGAATTTATTGGTGTGGAGTGGGGGAAACAGAGATAAAGTCCAAATTGTTCTAGACCCATGGATTAGAAGTAAGGGCTTCCTTAGGTTACCTTGACATTTTATTTTTTATTTAAGAGATGGAAGATTTTATACGCTCAAGAGTATTGCTAGATGGGATAGGATAACTACATGGAAACAACATTAGCTCTCCTAGAGGGAGATCAATCTAAGGGAGGATGATGTAGTTATTTGAAAAGGTACACTAACCACATAAGAGCATGTTATAATAGAATAAAAGATGATGAGGATGCAATTATTTAGTATTTAAATCCAACTAGGGACTCAGTGTGAGGAATTTGATTTAAGGCTTTAGCTACTACGGGAAGATAGATTCTATAGGTTTGCTGGTGCAAACAAGTTTGAAAATTTAGGTGCTTAGAAAAATCCAAAATATTCATGTGGCTACTCTTGAATAATAAAGCTTTAATCTTGGATATCTTGTAGAGAAAAATTTCGTGGCACCTAGATAATGTTGTCCTTGCAAACAAGATGAATAATCTATTTATATCTTTCCAAATTACAAAGTAAGTTTGGAGTGATGTACAATGATCGATAAGATTGAAAAAAACTTGGGACATGAACATTATAGAAAAGATTTTCAAAACTTGGTGCACTAATAGGGAAACCTTTTAATAATTTTTTGGGGTGTATGGTTTGTTGGGAACTTAAAATTAATTGAATATAGGTTACTTTTTGTTGATTTGGGGTAGCATCGGATGTGCTCTAAGTCTCAAATTTTGTGGGGAGGCTTAGACACATGTATTCTAAATAACCCATAAAGCGTTTGGTGAAATTCGACTCGGATTGTATTCTATAGAAACAATTAATTATTCTTAAAGGGGCCCTAAGTTAAAACTTAGTAAAATAAAATAATTAAAGTGAATTAATAGGATATGAGTGAGAATGATCTAGAATAAATGGATCAAGTCAAAATTTAATCGTATCCGTTGATTAGAGATATAATACAGGTCATTGAATCCTCAACGAGAATATTATAAGAAGGAATTGAAGGGTCATTTGGAAAATACATTCATGGAGACACAAAGAATCTAGAAATCGAATTCTTCTGATAGAGCAATGCTCAGATGAAGATCAGAGCTAAGTGATTCGTCATTGCAGTGAGGGGTAGTATTACTATTACCAGTTGGAAGGTTTCCTAAGCTGGAGAGTACATAGCAGCAGAGACAGAGAGAGCCACAGCTTCAGCGTAGAGCCATTGACATAGTGCCTATGCAGTCACTGCGCAGAAAGAGAGGGAAAGTTGTTTTCTTGCTGAGTAGAAAACGCAGAGCCAGTGTCAGATCCCGGAGAGATTTTCCAGATGCTCAGTTTCAAGCCAGTAGTGAGATCAATCAAGAGGTACAAGGGAAACCGAGTTGTGATGCAGTCACTACGTAGAGGCAGCACAGGGCAGTCCAGCCTTGGTGCAGATCAGTGCCAGTTTCCCGTGGAGGAGTGAGGTTTGTCTCACGAGATCTCATCTGTCAATTTCTTTGTATGATTTGAAAGTCTCATCAATCATAGATTTGTACTCATAATTTACTGCATAATAATATAAACCCTCAGATCTGCTGCCTCGTTTTTCCCACATTGGGTTTTTCTGGGGACATTAGTCCAAAAATAATTGTGTCGAATGGTTGTGTGATCTCTATGTGTTCAGATTTGTTTCCGCACTTGTTTTTCTTCTATAGTTTAATTGTGTAGGTTGTAGTGTATGGATTTCAATGTTTTCCTGTAGAACACAATAATAATTTATTAAGTAAAATAACAAATAAAATATTTTCCATTAGTTGTTGTAGCAGGATTTCAGGTAATACGGATTTTCACATGGTATTAGAGCTTGTTTAAGCTAAGTGTAGGAGAGAAAAAGAATAAATCCAACAGATTCAGTGTTGGTAAATCTGGGATCAGAGAGCTATAGAAGCAAGAGATTGATCTCCAAGTGATTGCGCAATTCAAGCTAGGAGGGTTATACCAGAAGGAAAATCTTTCTCTAAGTGAGCCAACGAAGAGGTAAGAATTTTCTAATTTACTAATTGTCTGAGGCAGAGGGAGCAGCGCAACAGATCTGCACATATCAGCAGCTGGAGGGATGCAGTTGACTATGCAATAGTTATTGCCAGTGCAGAGCATTAGGAAGCATAGAAGAAATGCAGTTTGGGGATTTTCTGACCTCAGTGAGTTTATTTCCTGAGAAAATCAGATTTCCTGTGCAGTAGCAGCAGATTTTGTGGCCTATTCCATCAGGAGTGTGTAAAGCTAGCTGTGCAGAGGGTGAGAGGCAGTAGATCAACAACAATTGGGTGAGATGTCCACCAACAAATGGTGTTACCAGGACTGGTTGGAGGGTGCCTCCAACTATGTGATCTGGAAGGAAAGGATCTCCTTCCTTCTGGATGAGCTTGAACTAAAGCACTTTATCGATAATGTTTAGGTTGAACTGGTGGATGCAGCACCATTACGAGCCTTAAAGAAAAATATGGTGAAAGAAAAGTGGTTGATCCTCGATGGAGTGAGGGATCACATCGTTTCACACATCTCTAAAAAAGGGACACCCAAGGAGATGTGGGATGGGATAGAGACATTGTATGAGGGACCTTCCAAGAAGTGGAAGATGTTTCAAGAGGATAAAATCCGCACCACCAGGATGCAGAAGGGAGAGCATATTGAGTCATTCTTGTCTATACTTCAGGAAAAATGAGATCAATTGGCAGCCCTAGGAGAAGTTCCTGAGGCTAGAAATATTGTAATATTGGCCCTTAACTCAGTGTCTGAGGAATACCAAGTTCTTGTCTAGAGCATCTTGGGCAGAGAAAAATTTTCGGACTGGAAATCAATGTGGGCATCTCTTCAGCAAGAAGAGAAGTAGAGAGACTTACTCAAGTGTAAAATTGAGGGTGGAAACATCAGAGGTTCAAAGATCAAGAAGGAGGATGAAGATAAGGTGACCCTTGCATCAAAGGGGCAGCAACAACAACGTAGGAGGAAGAACGATCTATCAAAGATCAAATGTTTCTAGTGTGGTGAGACGGGGGATTATACCACATAATGTCCTCTCAAGAAGAGGGGAAAATATGAGAAGCATTATCCTTAGGCTAGAGCAAAAAAGATAGAGGAGGATTTTGCTATGATAGTTCATATACCTCCAGGGAGGAGGTGAGTTGATTTGGAGTTGTAGACCCAAAGATCTACAAGTTGGGCAGGATCCTTGAGGATTCCACCTCTCGGATAATCACCTCGCTACGAGATCCCAAATTAGAAGTAGCAGGATGTACGTGTGCCAGTTTTGGTAGAGGAGTGAGAAGTGACAGTGTAGTAGTTAGCAATGCTAGAGTCTGAGAAACACAGAGCAATGTTGCAACAACGCAGAGGGACGCAGTGCAAATAAATAGTAGCACAACAGCTTTAGTGAGGCAGCGCAGAGGCTAGCAACAGTTAGATCTTCATCACCGAGATGCATCATGCTAAACACACGTTCAATTTTTGGAGGTTTTTCAGTTGTAGTAGGCAATTGTGTCGCAGTGAAGTAGCAGTTGGCAATGGAAAATTTAGCAGCAGCACGGATGCAGAAATTCAGAGGGAGTTGCAGTACATATGAAGTGTTGGAAATGATAGTGTCGGAAACAATAAAAATGCAGCATTTGCGCACAGTTGATGGAAAACAGAGTCAGATATTAGTAGCATGGAGGGAGATGCTTCAGAGTTAGAATAGTATGCAACAAGGCATATTGTTAAAACACATTCCTCGCTAAGAGGGAGTGTTGATTTGTGGTAGCATCAGATGTGCTTGAAGTCTCAAATTTTTTGTAGAGGCTTAGACACATGTATTATAAATAACCGAGAAAGTGTTTGGTAAGATTACACTTGAATTGTATGCTATAGAAATAATTAATTATTTTTAAAGGGACCCTAAGTTAAAACTTAGGAAAATAAAATAATTAAAGTGTATTAATAGAATATGAGTGAGAATGATCTAGAATAAACAAATCAAGTCAATATTTAATCTTACTCATTGATTATAGATCTAATCTAGGTCATTGAATCCTCAAAGAGAAGATTATAAGGACTTGAAGGGTCATTTGGAAAATACATTCATGGAGACACAAATAATCTAGAGATCGAATTCTTGTGATGGAGTTGTGCTCAAACGAAGATCAGATCTAAGTGATTCTTCATTGCAGTGAGGGGAAGTATTACTGGTTGGAAGGTTTTCTGATCCGAAGAGTACATAGTAGCAGAGATAGAGAGAGCCACAACTTCAGCGCAGAGCTAGTGATGTAGTGCCTACACAGTCATTGCGAAGAGCTAGAAGTAAAGTCGTTTTCCTGCTAAGGAGACAATGCAGAGCCAGTGTCAAATCCTAGAGAGATTTTCTAGAGGCTCAGTTTCCAGCCAGTAGTGAGACTAGCGCAGAGGTAGAAGGGCATCCGAGTTGTGACACAGTCACTGCACAGAGGTAGTCTAGCCTTGGTGTAGATCAGTGCCAATTTCCCATGGAGGAGTGAGGTTTGTCTCATGAGATATCTTCTGTCAGCTTCTCTATATGATTTTACCGTCTCGTCAATCATAGATTTGTACTCAAAATTTAATTTACTACTTAATAACATAAACCCTTATATTTGTTGTACTGGTTTTCCCACATTGGATTTTTCCAGGGACATTAGTCCAAAAATAATTGTGTTGAATGGTTTTATGATTTCTATGTGTTAAGATTTGTTTCCGCACTTGTATTTCATTGGAAATTTAATTGTGTGGGTTGTATTATATGGATTTCAATATTTACTTGTAGAAGATAGTAAATAGTTTGTTAAGTAAAATAACAAATAGAAGATTTTCCATTAGTTGTTGCAGTAGGATTCCGAGTAATACATATTTTCACACTTTTCCTATGAAATGTTTTGTCCAATGCTTAAATATATTATCTACATTTCCTTAAATTTAGGAAAAACACAAATTAATACAACAACACTTTTCCTATGAAATGTTATGTCCAACGCTTAAATATATTATCTACATTTCCTTAAATTTAAGAAAAACACAAAGTAAGACAACGAGCTCAAGAATTAATTAATAAATGTTTTCCATGGGCATCCTTTGTTGATCCTTCTAAGGGAACTCCTTCTATAGGTGGGGAAAGAGGAATCCTTCATTTTTCTACGTTCCATAATATATTTTTCAAATCTAGAGTTGGCCAAGAATCAAATAAGTTTAATGAATTAAAGGCGCTCAAATTGGTTATGATGTTGGCCCATGAAAATGGAATAACACATATTGAAATATTTCATGATTCACACCTTTAAATTTAGTGTATGAAACAAGAGTCAGACCTGAGATATTTCATGATCCAGTCTTTGTTTTTTTCATGATGTTATTCCTTTGAAATCCATTTTCACTCATAAGGACAAATTTATGAATATTTACATAATACTTAAATATAATTTTTACTACTACAACATTTTCTAGGTCACTTTTCGAATATATCTCATGGATTTTTTTTGGGAAGGAAGAGAGTATTGATATCATATATAAAGGTTCTACTCATTCATATATAAAAGGATAGTTACAAATATTATATGCTACATGTCTTATAATACAAACATTATTGTTTTACAACATCTAAGAATATATTCTATTTCTATAAATATAATTACATGTTTTTTTTCATTGGTAAAAACAAGTTTTAACGGTTTATATATATATATATATATATATGATTTAGTGGTGGTGGTAACATAAAGATAAATTTATTATGTTAAAAGAACTATTTTTTAAGGGATTATAGGGTAAATTTCCTAATGTTGTAAAGAGGTTTGTGTTTGTGTGTCAGCGTGAATCCCTTTTGCATTGCATCTATCATGCACTGAGAGAGATCAAAACCCATTAAGGTTCGTACATTTCCTTGAAATTTTTCAATCTAAACAATTTTTTCACTTCAAAGAACGTGATCCTTCTCCACACAAATTGCATCTATGATGAATTGAGAGAGCTCAAAACCCTTAAGGTGATTACATTTCCTTGAAAATTTTCAATCTAAACAATTTTTTCACTTCAAAGGACTTGATCCTTCTCCACACAAATTGCATCTATGATGAATTGAGAGAGCTCAAAACCCTTAAGGTGATTACATTTCCTTGAAAATTTTCAATCTAAACAATTTTTTCACTTCAAAGGACTTGATCCTTCTCCACACATGATCGATTGAGAATTCACATGAATTACTTATTTACATAGATTTCAATGTATAGAATAACTAGAAGTTTTTAAAGCCATTTTAGGAATGACAATATATATTAAAAAATACAAAAAAATATTCTACACTCTAATGTATCTAGATAATGATGGTTTGTTGATATATACAATATTTCAATTTATAAATTTCTTAAAGGTACCACTTACCAATGTTCATACTCCATTCACGATTCCTAAACACACCACTAGAGTGTTCTACCTCCTAACAATGCCTAGACTCTAGTATTTATTCTATTCAAAATGTAGAAAATTCCTAAACTATTTTGCATCCTAGCAATGCCTCAAATTTTGAGTATAGAAGTTTAAAGTAAAGGTCAATCATGTACAACTCTACTTCAATATATTTACTAACAAAACTCACCCATAAGTAACTAAACCTAGAAAAACCTTCAAAAATTTCAAGTAATAAGCTATTACAATAAAGATTTAGTAAATCTCACAAGCTTCCAGAAGTATCCTCTCTCCAATAATGCCATAGTGCGACGTTGCCCTGGGTGGCCAGCACAAGCTGGGTTGTGGCATTCCTTCAAAAGGTGCCTCCTAAGTCTTGATGACTTTGGAATGTAAAGTCGATTCCCAAAGAATAAGAAGCTATCCTGTAAGTAAAACTTACGTGTTTTCCCTTCACCTGCATCAAGATCATCTTTGCTTGTGTATCTATTTCCACACTAGCTTGAAGTCTACCCTACATCTCCATGGACATGTTGACCCTGCTTCTTGTTCTATCAGATTGGTCTTATGCTTCTAATGCTGCTAGTTGTGCCTTTTGACTGAGGGCATCTGCAACAACATAGAGTCTACCCGGTCTGTACTCAAGTTTCATGTCAAAATCTACCAAGAAGTCTTGCCAACATGCTTGCTTCGCTGACAGCTTTGGTTGTGATGCAAAATAACTTGCAGCAATGTTATCAGTATTGACAACGAATGGTTTCATACCAAATAATGTCTCCATACATGCAGATAATTAATTATGGCAGTCATTTCCTTTTCATGGATCGGATATCTAAGCTATCTATCCTGCAACTTTTGACTTTAAGCCACTAGATGCCCATCCTGCAATAGAACCCCTCCAATTGCAAAATCTTAAGCATCGGTGTGAACTCAAAGGGTTTCTCGAAATTAGGTAGCCTCAGTATCGGTGCTGTCACCATCCTTCTCTTCATCTCTTCAAAATCTTCACGACACTTCTCCATCCAATTCCATCATTTTCCCTTCTTCAAAAGGTCTGTCAGTGGTGCATTTATCTTGGAATACCCATCTACAAACTTTAGTTGGTAGTTTTTCATCCCCAAGAAAACTCTCATATCATGGACATTCTTCGGTTCCACCTAATCCTTTATGTCCTTAACTATTCTCAGCTCCATTTGTACGTGGCCTTGTCCAACAATATGGCCAAGGAAAGAAATCTTGGTCTAGGACAACATACACGTGGACTTCTTCAAGTATAGTTGATGTTCCTTCAGCGCTTCGAAGACCAATGCCAAATGATTCTTATGATCCTCCATGTTATCAATAAAAATTACAATGTCTTCCAAGTATACCACCACAAAGGTGTCAAGGTATAAATGTAGTACATCGTTCATCAGTGTGTAGAATGTGGCTGGAGCATTTCATAACTCGAATGGCATGACTAGGAAGTCGAAGCTTCCATATCTCATCATGATCACGGTCTTCTTCTCGTCTCCTTCAGCTATCCGCACTTGATAATACCCCTGTCTCAAGTCCAACTTGGAAAACATTTGGGCTGTCATAAGCTTGTTGAAACAATCCACTGCTAATGGTAGAGGATATCTGTTCTTTATCGTTTTCTTGTTCAACGCACGATAATCACAGCACATCCATAATTCATTTGTATCCTTCTTTTGTTGGAATAATACTGGTGCACCATAAAGGGACCTTGAAGGTCGAATGAAACCTGCTTCGGATAAGTCCTTCAGCTGCCTCTCCAAATCTTCCAATTCCGGCACTGACAGTCGATAGGGAGCTTTGGTGGGAGGTTCCTTTCCTGGCTCTAGCTCAATGGAATGGTCCATTGCACGCCTTGGTGGTAGTACTTTCAGAAGCTCATTAGGCATAAGATCTTCATAATGCTTTAGTAAATCAGAAATCTTGGTAGGAATAGACATCTCCATTCCATCAGTCTCGACTCCTTGAATAACTGTTGCAAATGTCTCGATCTCTGGGTCCTTCATTGCTTTGTTCATACTTAGTGCAGAAACATGTTGCACGTTCACTTCCCTACACTACGCATGAGTAGGTATAGTCCACCATCATGAGTCCTTCCATATAACTATCTCACTGTTAGAAGGCGCAACAATTGCCTTGTTACCCTTCAATAAGTCCTACCCCAATATCATGTCAAAGTTGCTCATCTCCATCACAGTGAAGTCCAGACAACCTTGCCAGTCACCAATATGAACTGGCACTTTGTTTTCCAAACCCGACACTTTAGTCCTGGAGTTCACTGGCTTCACTTCCACGTCAATGGGAAGAAGTTGCAGCCCAACTTCCTTCGCTACATCTGTCGACATAAAATTATGTGTGGTCCCTGTGTCCAACAGTGCTTGCATATTATTTCCTAGAAGCTTTAGATCAAGAAAACCCAAGCTATGAAACCAAGCTTGATAAGAAATTTCAGACTGCATACATACCCAGTTACTGCAACATTTCTTGTTGGCTCTAATACCATCTATTACGCCCCCATCCTTCGTTCCCTCGTTGGCAGGCTATGCGGCACCAACTAAACGACTACTTTCTTTTTTCGTCATTTTCCGAACTACGCCTTTCAAGTTTTCCAAGTGTTAAGTTCACTTATTTAATATGTTTTATGTTGAATTATAAAAAATCTTCAGCAAGTAGAAATGTGCACATAACAGATTTTAGAAACGCAATTTTATATATATGATATGATAAAAATGTCCTGCAGTTTTTATACAGGTTAGGCACATGTTTTTACATAAGTGTCAAATTCGCACGACACGACCCATGCATGTTTAGGCTTGCCGGGGAGTCACCCAACTCAACTCGCACCCTGAACATGTTTGTCCGTCGTCGCATTGCTGTGGTGACCCATGTTTCACGTTTGCCCTGACCCGTTCACCCGAACCTTCAGTACACGTACTTGTGTGACCGCGCTGCCACTGTCGTGCTTGTCGCCCATATTACCGTGAACACTGCTACGTTTCACTCCACCACTGCCCATATTACCGTGACCACTGCTGCACGTTGCGTTCGCTACCACCTGTATTACCATGACCACCTGCACGTTCGCACGCCTATGCGTTTAGCTTGTTCGACTACCTGTCAAGCGGGCTCATCCTCGCCCATCTGCAAATCCAATGCTGCGGTGGTGAACTAAGGAAGGTCGCTCTAATGCTTGTCTCCAACTGTCCATTCCACTTTATTTATACCACAAATTTCGTTGTGGTGGGGCGTTGGTGACCCGTAGTGGACCTGCGCTGACCCCCTCTTGGAAAATGCCCCTCGCATATATTGTAACGTTGCCCTCTGTCCGTTGGTGTTGCGACGCTTTTAGCCAACACATCTAGAATTGTCGTTACCCGCCGCTATATCTAAACATCCATCCACACGTTGTGTCGCACGCCCTTGGTTATGGTGCGCCCATAATGTTGCATGCTACCCAACACGACCCGAGGCGTCCATGGGTGTGCCCGTCGCCATGGGGCATGCTCGTCTGCCGTATTTCCTATGTGCGCCTATGTAGGGTGCCCGACTTGCCCGAGTCAAGGACCACCAACTCGTGGGTCTAACACCCCTAAAACCTTATACTGAGGGGTTCCATACCACGACAAACTGTAATAAACTAACATAAACCTCTTTTTAGTCAGAGTGTCACAACATTTATGCAAAAAGAAGCTAAAGTACAATATTTGAACCTTTTGTTTAACTCCTTTTATTTGTTTATTGAACTTTTGGATTTATAATATTATATAGGGTTTATTGATTGGTTGGGTCTATAATATTAATAATTTATTTATTTATTTTTATTAATTTTTTGGATTTATAATATTAATAATTACTTAGGTTTATTAATTTATTGGGTTTATAATATTTATCTTTTGTCTTTATTAATGTCTTGGGTTTGTAATATTAATGCCATGAATTTATTAATTTGTTGGGTTTACTAATTCATTGGATTTATAATTTTCATACTTGGTTTTATTAATCCTTTGGTTTTATAATATTGATTCTTTTAGTTTACAATGATAATTAGTTGGGTTTATAATATTTATCACTTGGGTTTATTAATATCTTCAGTTTATAATATAAATTTCAAGGTTTTATAATATTAATCTATTTTTCAAGGGTTTATAATATTAATCTCTTTTGTTTATTAATAACTTGGATTTATAATATAATAACCAATTGGGTTTATTAATATTTTGGGTTTATAATATTTTTCTTTTTGTAAGATTGATTGGCGGGGAATTGAACTGGTGACTTCACATCAAGGAGTGTCTTAACACCCTATGTGGACCCTTTGGGTTTATAATATTAATACCTTGGATTTAATATTGGGTTTATAAGATTAGGGTTTAATATTGAATTTATAAGATTGAAATTTTTAATATTGGGTTATAATATTTCATTTTTTATATTGATGTAATGGTTTTTAATATTAATCTTAGTGTTTATAATATTAATCATAAGGTTTAGAGTTTATCATAGGGTTTATAATATTACTCATAGGTATATAATCCATTTGGTTTATGATATACATTATATTGTTTAATATTATTCCATGGGTTTTTATCTCTTGGATTTATAATATTAATCCTTTGGATTTATTAATCATTTGATTTTATAATGTTATTAGTCTCTTGGGTTCTCTTGACTTTATAACAACAATAATCCCTTGGGTTTATTAATCACTTCGGCTTATAATGTTAGTTTATAATATGTATAATAAAATATTAGGATATTTAATCTTAGGGTTTAATACTAATCATAGTTTTTATATATCATTGTTAGGGTTTATACTATTAATCCTAGGGTTTAATATTAATTCTATGGTTCATAATCATGTGGGCTTATAATATTTATCCTAGATTTTAATATTAATCTCTTAAGATTATAGTAACTAGAGTTTATAATATTAATAATCCATTGGGTTTATTATTCCAATGGTATGGAAATCTATCTAACATCGCAATGTGGCAAGCATCATTGCAATGCGACAAGTCATGAGACAATAATTGTCAAATGATACATTGCATTACAATTTATTCTATGTCACATTACGACATTGCTCAAATTATGCTCTAATATTCTGGTTTATAATACTAGTATGAGGGTTTATCATATTAATGTTTATAAACTTAGGTTTTTGATATTTATCCTAGTGATTTTAATCCCTTGAGTTATAATAATAATCTTAGGGTTATAATCCCTTGTGCCTATAATATAAATACTAGGGTTTAATATTGTTCCCTTGGGTTTATTAATCCCTTGAGTTTATAATATCAATAAACTTTTGGGTTTATTAATACCTCGAGTTTATAATATTAATCCCTAATATGTATAATGATATATTAGGGTTTTTGATCTTAGGGTTTTTTTATCCCTTGGGTTTATAATATTAATCCTAGGGTTTAATATTAGTTCCTTTGGTTTATAATCCCTTGGGTTTGAAATATTGATTTCTTGAGTTTATAAGATACATCCCTTGGATTTATTAATATGATGGGTTTATAATATTAATCCCTAATATGTATAATAATATATTAGGCATTTTAATCTTAAGATTTATAATATTAATATCCATTTGATTTAATAAACCATTGGGTTTATAATATTAAAATTTTGGGTTTACAATCCCTTAAGTTTATAATATTATCAATACCTTAGGTTTATTTATTCATTGGATTTATTAATATTTTTCATTTATAATATTAATCCCTTCATATTAGTGAACCCTTTTTGTTTATAATATCAAACCCTTAAGTATATTGATTTCTTAGGTTTATAATATTAATAATAATTTGGTTTATTCATCCATCGTTATTAATCCTTTGGGTTTATAATATTAATCTCTTGGGTTTATAATATAAATCCTAAAGGTTTATAATACCAATCCCTTGGGTTCATAATATTAATTCATTGGGATTATAATATTAATCCATTTTGTTTAATACAATGAGTTTATAATATAATTTCATTGGGCTTATAATATTACTAATCACTTTCGTTTCTTAATCCTTTTGGTTTTGTAATATTAATACCGTAGGTTTATTAATCCTAAGCTTTTTAATATTAATCCTAGAGCTTTAATTGCTTAATTGTATAATATTAATCCTAGGGTTTATAATCTCTTGGAATTATTAATGTTTTGAGTTTATAATATTATTAGTCCCTTGAATTTATTAATCCCTTGGTTTATTAATACCTTACATTTATAATATTAATCCATAATCTGTATAATGATATATTAGAGTTTTTAATCTTAGGGTTTATATGATTAATATTAGGTTTGATATATTAATGTTAGGGTCTATAATATTAATATTAGAATTTAATATTAATCTCAAGGTATATAATCCTTTGGGCCAACTTCAAAAGGAAAAAAAAGAAAAAAAAGTATATTAATCATTATTATGGTTTTTAATCTTAGGAATTATAATATTAATAATATTTTGGGTTTATTACTCTCTTTCATTTATAATATTAATCTTTTTAGTTTATTGAACCCTTATGTTTATAATATTAAATGCTTGGGTTTATAATATTAATAATCCTTTGGGTTTATTAGTCCACTCGGTTTATAATGTTAATACCGTAGATTGGTTCTACTTTACAGATGAAAAAGTTCTCACTTACCCTCCTCGTGTTAAGTTTTGTTTCATTACACTATGAATACTTCCCCTCATATTTCTAAGCCCCCCTCTAGCAGAGACAGACCAAGTAAAATTACATAAAATTACATTATAGTCTGTATGAATACATTGAGTCTTTAGAAAGATGAAGAGAAGAAAGAGAAAATAATTTTAAATTAGAACTAATGCAATGCTTGATAACAACCACAAATCATTAGAAAATAGAATAACCACACTCAAAATCGAACTCCAAGAAATGAAAGGTAAAATTCAAGAAATAGAACATAGTAATCAAACAATGGCTGAAGAAAATGAAACCTTGAAAAGCGAGATTAAAAATCTAAAAGAGAAACTACATAATAATTCAGCCCTAAATAACACAAAAAATAACTTACATATTAAACCCGTTAAAGAGGAAATTAATAAATTAATTTTTCTCGACCATGAGCACCACCAAAGAGCCTTAAATCTTATAGTTGTGTGTGTAGAAGAACAAAACAATGAAAACACATTAGAAATGGTTAAAGAACAATTAAAAACAAAATCTCAAATTGAAACAACTTATCTCACGGAAGCACTAAGGGTTGGAAAGATACTTGAGCATAAATAGAGACTCATCCATATCAAGGTCAGTTGTCATGAACTTAAACTGGATATACTCAGGAAATCCCCAAGCCTAAAAGGATCAGGAATCTTTATATTAAGATCTCATTCGAAAATACCAAGTTGAACTTAGGAAATAAGTCCAAAAGGTCAAGGATGCAAGAAAGGCCAAGAAATGCACAATCATTAGGAATAGGAAAGCTATTATTAGAGATAGAGTCTCAAGCACGAGTGATAAATAGGGATTTTTATCACTCCAGATCCTCTTCTAGAATTGTCATGGATTTATATGGTGTAAAGTTCCTATGTTAAGTTGGATCCTGAGAGATATTGACCTTATTCTCTTGGTTGAAACATGGGAGCATAATGAATTTAGTGTCCCTCACCTTGACAATTTCACTCTTTGGTCTGGTTGGAATAAGAAATCCTCTCGGAGGGGTTTTGGTGGTATAGCCTGCTATATAAGGAAAAATTTTCCTCTCACATTTGACTTCATAAAATCGACCCCTTTAATCAATGCATTTGGATCAAAATCTCTTATTCTACCACCAATAGGATCTTTCTTGTAATTTTCGATTTCACTCCCATCAACTGTACATCCTATAAGAAGAAAAACCTAGATAAGGGTTGTTCTTTCAATTCTTTAGAAAAAGACATCTTCAACCTGAGAAGTGAGGGTAATATCCTTTTACTGGGAGAATTTAATGTTAGAACTGCTACTAACCAAACCATTGCATTAAGAAAAAAACTCTAACCCCAACCCCTTGTGGCTTGATGAAGATAATAACTTAACTAATGAATTCAAGAGAAAAACTGAAGACATTATTGAGAAATTATTCGACATCGAGCTCCTCAAATTTTGTAGTTCCCACGACCTAATTATTTGTAATGGTATTAACAAGTGGCCCATATCCAATCAGATGACATGTTTCTATGCACTGGGTAGCAGTGTCGTGGATTATGCAATTTCTGACATCCTCATCCTCGTCGTATTAAAAAATTTGAGCTTCTTAATGAATTCGAGCCTAACTCTGACCACAAACCTTTGTCTCTATCCCTAAATATTGTTATACATACCACCCACATGCAGGAGACCAATGAAAGAAAAAGACACATTCACTTCGATAAAAGTAAAACAGACCTCTGCTTAGGATATTTAGAGAGGGATTTAGGCCCCATGAATTATAATAATAACATCTATCAAATTTATTACCATTTCACGACTATCCTTTCCAACACCATTAGAAAGTTTTCTAATGAGCTTTCATTTAAGAAGTCTAATAGAACTTCCAATCCATGGTATGAAAAAGATTGCAAAATGGCATGGAAAGTGATCAAAGACACACCTAATGGAATCATTAAGCTACATAATATTAATATATACAAAAATATCATCAAGAGGAAGAAAATATCATATATTAATAGAAGACAATATTATCTTCTCCACCTTTCTAAAGTTGAGCCCAAAAAATTTTGGTGAAATTTTCTTGTTCGTAAAACCAAAGATAACCATTCTATCCCCTTAGGAAAGTTAGAAAACTATCTTAACAAGTTATATGACTCTTCAAACACTATGGGCACCACCTTAATCACTCCAATTAAGGAGGATGTATTCTCTCTTAATGACATTGAGTCTAGTATTAATAAGCTCGCTAATGGGAAAGCTAAAGATATTGAAGGATACCAGGCTGAGATCCTTAAAATGGGAAGGTCTATCCTCATTCTGTATCTCCACAAGATTCTCAATTTGGCTGTAACGCATGGCTTCCCTTGTCATTAGATGCAAAGCCTTATTGTACCTATATTTAAAAATGGGGACAAGAGTGTTCCATCCAACTAAATAACCATTATGGTTAGCCATATCCTTGCCAAGCTTTATGGGCTCACTTTGGTGAAAAAGCTTAGCTTTTGGTTTGAAAGCCAGGGAAAAAGAGCTAAAGGACGAGCTGGTTTTAGGAGACATCACTCGACTATTGACCACCTGGTCACTCTTAGAATCATTGCGGATGAATTTCACAATAGTAAATTTGATCTCTTCTATTGTTTTGTGGACTTTAGAAAAGCTTTCGACATTACTCCTTGAGATAAACTTTGGGAGAGACTTAAAGAGATCATGGTCCCTCCTGAGCTGAGGATTGTTGTGATCTGTCTCTATGAGACCATCACTACCAAGCTTAAGACCAATGAAGAGTGGTCTAAAGACATTAAATGCAATATTGGAGTTAAGCAAGGGTGTCCCCTATCCCCTACCCTTTTGTGCATATACATCGATAAGCTAGAGGAGTGTCTGGAATATGCAGGGTGCAAGGGAGCCAAGCTCGCTAGTGTTCTCATTAATCTTCTCCTCTATGCTAATGATATTGTTCTTCTTGCAAAATTCGATGATGACCTTGACAAGAAACTCCATATTCTTCATGACTACTGCACCAAGATGGGTATGAAAGTTAATACCGACAATACTAAAGTCATGATCATTATATTCAAAAATATCACCCTTGGTAGTTTCATGTATAATAACCAGCGCTTAGAGCAGGTTTCTTCCTATAATTATTTGGGCATTGACTTCCCTCATCATCTCAACTAGAATTTTAGCATTGAGAAAAGAATTGTTGGGGTCTGCAGAGCTTATTATGATCTTGAAAACAATTGTAATTCGATCGATCTTTACATTTGGAGTAAAAAGAGGTTCCTCTTTGGGACCCTTATTGCCCCTGTTGTCTTATATGGATGTGAAGTTTGGGGTTGAAGTATATCTAGAGAATCATGGAGGAAGATTGAGATGATTCAAAAGAAATTCATAACTTACAACCTTAAGATCAAGGGAAATACTCCCTATCCTATCCTCTTAATCAAATCTAGTTTGTCCCCCATTGAAAGTACAACTATGTTTAGATATTTGATGTATAAGAAGAAGCTTGACAACATGGAATGAAAAAGGCTCCCTAAAATTGCTTCTAACTGTAGTCAAAAGCCTCACCTTCACCTCAAGCGTGGGTGGCATAAGGATGCTGAGTCTTGGCTCAACTATTGGGGAATTAAGGAGGAACTCATTATGGGAAGCAAAGACAATATCAAAAATATTACTACCTCCAAGTTTAAGGACAAGTTGTGGGAGGATTAGGAGCTGGAGGGTAAAAGGAAGCTAAGATACTATAAGGAAGTGATCAACCCCACCCTTGATAATCATAATGATCTCTCTGTGTTGTCCAACAATTAGAAAAAAATTAACATCGCTAAGATAAGAACTAATTCCCATGAGCTTCGGAGTGAGACTGGGCTATGGGCTATTCCCAAGACCCCTTGGAATGATATAATCTATCATATTTGTGATTCTAAGCACATGGAAGATGAAAATAACTTCCTTTTAGACTGCCCAACTCTTACTCGCATTCACTCTCAATTCCCTACCATCTGCCACACTTCCAATCTTCTTGACCTAATAAGCCAACCCACCTATAGCGATCTTGGAGCACTTATTTCCCTTCTCTTTGACCATAGAAACAAGATTTTGAAGAATCAAACTTAGATTATTTCTCCTCTCTTAAGGTCCGATAGACCGCATTGGTTTTAGCGGACGATAACCATCATCATCATCATCCTCATCATTAATTCCTAGATTTTATCATATTAACCCCTTCAGTTTATAATAATAATCCCTTGGGTGTATAATATTTAGCAATTAGGTTTATTATCTTAATTTTATAATATTAATTCCTTATATCTATAATATAAATCCCAAGGATTTATAATATTAATCCATTTTGTTTGTTAATACTTTAGAGTTATAATATCAATACATTGATTTTATTAATTCATATATATATATATATATATATATATATATATATATATATATATATATATAAGTTATTGATAATTATATTGATAAATATATAATAATTATTGACTATAATATAATGGTAAGAGATAAATAAGTATTTTTAACAAAAATATAAATGTTATTATCATGTTATATATTAATTATATTAAAGTTTAAAATATAATATAAGATAATAACATATATATATATATATATTGTTATTATTATATAAATAATGAGAAACAATTAGTCATATAATTAATAATTATTAATGTGGTAGTCCATGAGTGTATATTAACTACATTTAGTAATGTAGTTCTAGATGTGTTTTATATATATCTATGAGCAGATATCAATCATATTGGTAAATGTAGTTGTGCTAATTATACTACAGTAACTACTTACTTTTATCTCAAGTAACTTGAATTTAAATAGTTTAAATAGTTGTTAAAAAAAATATAAATCAAAAGTAGAGATTTTTAAATGGGATGCGAACCTTTTTTTATAATTTGTAAATTAAGGAAAGCACTTATTTTCACTCACTTACTGTCCGTTTTTGTATGCTTTACAAAAGTGTTATATTTTACTTTATTATTGATCTCAGTAATCTTTGATTATTCCTAGATGTAATATAAAATTATTCTTAGATGTAGTATAAAAGTATTCTAACCTTTGATGAATTTTTAAGTAAAATTTGATCATTCTTGATAAAGGTATTTTAATCCATAAATAAATTAAATGATCAGGTATTCTAATCTATAAATAGATTAAATGATTGTAGAGAGTTTTAATTATTATTTTTAATCTTAAAAGAATTTTGTAGTTTTATTGACAAATAATTATTAATAAAATTTTAAAGGTTTACTGTTTAATCTTGAATCTCTTAATTTTCACAGATTTCATATTACTTTCATCACTAAATAAGCTATCTCTCTAAAATTAAATTTTAATCATTTTCAAAACTTTTCACATTTACAATTTCCATAGATCCACACCAAAAGTTGTAATATAATAAATGATTTTAAACAATAAAAACCCACAAATTATGAATAAACTCCAAACACACCAACTTCAAAATGATAGCAACTATAATTAATACCCCAAGCAAATTCAAAATCAAAATTATAAAAATTACAAAGAAAATAAAAATAAAAATAGCTATATTATTCTTTATTATTTAGAAAAAAAAACAAATTATAATTTAAATGTAAAAATATGGCTTACTGGATGGGTATATTTTTAAGTTATTCCATGATGTGAAATTATCTTTCAAAACTTTGTGGGAAAAATTTCAGTGGCAGATATAGTTGAATGTGATCCCTAAATGATTTTGAAGACTTAGATGCCCCTAAATCAGAGTTTCCCTGAGAAGAAATTTCCCGGACAGATCAAAAGTAGCTGGAATCCTAGCAAAAATAATTTAAGAAATCTTGCAGTAGCATTGTTTGAATCATGTTTTTTGATGGTGGACATAGATTCAACACCATCAAAAACCTATAAGTCCCACAAAATATTGAAATTTGATAGCTAAAAACTAGATTTACAAAAATTACTGCCAGATATTTTTAAAATCTTATCTGAATTTCTATGATTTTCAGAACACAAAAACAATTCAGTTATGAAAACATTGACACAGTGACATCAAAATGTGCAGTTAAGGTAAGCGTGTATTTATGTAGAATTATCTTCTGTGACGAACCCGATGGCCCACCTGTATTTATCCACTAATGATCCATATTATCATAAATTATGATCTACTAAAAGAAATAGATAATGCAGTCGTCTTAAAGCTTTTATAACATAATGAGTTCTCCCATTAATAATCAGAATCAGAAACAGAAATTGGAAACCCAATGGTTTTTCCATTAAAAACCAGAGTGGGAAATTGGAAACCACTTTGTCTAAGACCCAATGGATTTTCCATTAAAAACCAGAGTGGGAAATTGGAAACCACTTTGTCTAAGCATGCAGGTTAGGATACCCTAATATATATAAAAAACAGGCATATCAAACGGAGAGGAGTGAGAAAAAGAAACATTGCTTTTATTTCAAAATCTAAAACTTAATCAGAAACTCGCAAGCATAAAAGATTTCGAAATATTTCCAACATTCATATTCTTTACGTGACATAAAAGCAATTCCGTTAATAACAAAAATTATGTTTTATAAATGATTGCCATTTGGATGGTCCACGGAGCACGAGTTACTAAGTTTGGAAATATTGACCCAAAAAAATGGTAAATTCGCCAAATGTAAATAACGGAGTTGTCTAAAGAGGCCTAGGAATTGTCTAGATGGTTATTTTTGGGATTTTTTTGGATTTTTTTTTCAGAAATTTTATAGTAGCATTGTTTGAATCATGCTTTTGATGGTGGAAACCGATTCAGCCCCATCAAAAACCTTTAAAACACTAAAAATATTGAAAATATTGAAGTTTGATAACTATAACTTGGATTTACAAAAATCCTACCAAATTTTCTTAAAATCCGAAATTTCAATGATTTTCAAGATAAAAAACAAAACAATCTAGTTAGACTACTACAATTCGACTTGCAATTACTGAAAACAAAAAATTCCGTATGGTAGAGAATATTAAGTATCACAGAAAATGGTAATGTTTCCAGTTCATATGAAAGTATCACATAAAATGGTAGAGTTTCCAGTTCATAGGTAAATTCTATTGGTAAGAATGTGTAAATATATATTCTCAAAATTTTTATACATTTCATTTTTTTCATATCAGATCGAATTTGATATTTATACACTTCATTTTTTTTGGTCATATCAGATAGAATTTGAATTTTATGCACTCGATTTTTTTAAAGCAACGCTACATAGCGTTCCCATTCATTGTTCTTTCAAAATTTTTGCTTCATCGTCCTTTACTTGTGTATTTAACAACTTCTCGCACAATCATGTCGACCATTTTTCCCTCGTCACTGGAAAAAAAAAATTCACAATGAAATTACGAGTAAAAAACGCCAAAATAAATAAATTGTGGTATACCACTCGTTTCAACAAATTAAAATAAGCTAAAACAATAATTTCCGATTTACCACTGATTCCAACAAATTAACAAAGGTTGCAGGTGGAGATCTCACCCATCATATGTCTCCAGCTTGAAACCCTCTCTCCCTGTAACTTCCATGAGAGCCTCTTTCCATTTTTCAATGGTGTGGGATTCGTATCGCGGCTTCTCTTGCTGAGTTTCAGGGTCAAATGCTTTTTCCTCTTTCAGAATGTGCAGGGCTTCAGCGTACACTCCGTTGGTGCCGTCCACACTATTCCACCAAATCTGAGTTGGCTTCAAATTGTAGAAAACAGGAATAATGATGGATTGGGATTGGAGCATGAGTAGAAGCTCATCCATGCACCATTCTGATTCTGCATAGGCTGCAGAGAAAATGGCAACATGGACAGGCGCGCCTTTTATAGCGTTTTCTATCACCAAATTTATTCTGTTTCCTTTCTCCATCTCCTCCTTGTCGAAAAAAACTCTCAATCCGTAATTACGAAGACGATAATACAGATGGCTGGCCAGTGTGTTCTTCACATCCTTGCCACGATGGTTGAGGAACACATCGTAGGAATGGATTGGTGTTTTGTGTACACGTTTCATACTCGACACTTGTTTAACGACATCATGGACCAGCCGTCCCTCGTCACTGAAAAATTTTCACAATTTTTTAGCAGGTTAGAAAATTGGTATTTAAATGGACTTTGAGAGAGATGTAAAATATAATAATGTAAACATATATATTTTTTAAATGTAATAATTGGAAAATTAAAAATAAGAATGATAAAATATTTAATGGAATAATTGGAAATTTGAAAAATAAATATGACATTAATATTTAAATGTATTTAATATTTTAAAAATATTTGTCTTAAATAAAATATTTTAATATATATAATTGAAAACAAAAACATTATGATAATTAATATGGAATAATCTCATTTTATATATATAATGTGTTATTTCTTTTTATAATTAACAGTGAGTTAATGTGTCTATATAAAGAGAGATAGGGAGAGAGAGGTGCCCATTATATATGACTAGATTTTTCAATAAAGAGATGTATTTTATCAAGTATAAAAGAAGGGGATGCCTAATTCTTTTCATAATTAATATGGATATGACACATTATATTAAAAACTGTTTAGATGTTAATCATAACTAAAATATTTCAATATCTATTTCATATTTTTGTATTATATATAACAATCAAATATAAGGAAAAAAATTATAATTAAAATATTTAAATAGTATACTACTAAGCATGAGAGAGGTAATATTCTAAAGTTCAACATGGAGTTAATATAGGATGTTTCTATGTCTATCTATTAATGATATGGAGTTAACACATGGTGGGTGCCTGTATGTTTGAGTATTAAGAACACAGGGTTAACAAATGGAGGGTTTGTGTGTATGTGTATTAAGAACATGGAGTTAACACATTGTTGGTTTATGTATGTATATTAAGATCATGGAATGGGGTTAACAAATGGTGGGTTTGTGTGGTGGGTTTGTGTGTGTATGTGTATTAAGAACATGGAGTTAACACAAAGTCTGTTTATGTATATATATGTATATTAAGAACATGGAGTGTATGTATTAAGTGTATGGAGCTAACTTCATGTGTGTATTAAGAACCATATGTATGTATATCAAGAACATGGAGTGTGTATCTTTATGTATTAAGAGCATGGAGCTAACATTGTGTGTGTGAGCATGGATCTAACATTGTGTGTGTATTAAGAACTAGATTATTTCGTGAAATTTATCATGGTTGGAGAGGGATAAGGTGAAAATATTTTTTAGATTGAAAAATCTCAAGGAAAGGTTTTCACTTTTAGGGATTTAATTCCTTGAAAGCTATGAGATATCTTCGGTTAAGATGAATTTAAAGTTGATGCGCTCTTTTCTATAGATTTTATCTTCTCTATCTATAATTGCAAATTGTATTACTTAATAAGTTGAAAGGAATCATAACAAACTCAATAGACCCAAATAATTGAAGAGAATACAACAATGCAAAGATATATTTGAAATGATATAATATAATATAATGATACGATGGTTTGGTAGCACAATAACATCTTTTCATTGTGGAACAATACTATTTTGATGAGCGGTTGACCTACTATATGTCGAGTTATAGATGGAGGGTGAAATATAACTCAAATATGGAATCCTCTCTTTTTTATGAAAATCGAGGAAGACCATTTGTGTTTCTCCCATCAAAGAGAAATCACAGATGGAAATTTGTCTTGATTGAGAGAAGAAATTATACTTTGAAACTTGATTTTGGTTTGGAAGATTTGGTAATATAATACACTTGGAGAAAGAGGAAACTTTGAAAGCAATTGGTCTTGGATAAACCTTTAGAGTAAATGAACTTTGATAGGAAGGAGAAGAATCAATGATTCAATATGGAGATCAATTTCAATAATTGCATGGCTTTGATGGCAACCTTGTGATGAGGGCTTGGTTTGCCTTTATTGTTATAGGATTTTCAACATCATTTGTTAGCTTTTATGATGTAACACACTTGTGCAATAATCAAAGCCTATTCTCAAGCCCTCCCACTTAGATTTTGTGCACTACAAGCAATTTAGATTTGAAAAGTTCATAAACTTGTAATTTATCTTTACCATAACCAATAATCTCTTTTAGGTCATTTATAGAGAAATTCATAAGCAACTACCTTTGATTTCCCAAAATGGGCTTGTAATATATGGCGACCTATGCATAATGGTGTAAGTTGTTTTAATGGAGAATCCTTTACTATTTTTTTATTTCCACTCTCTAGAGAAATCATGCCCTTGCCTATTGTTTTGTGTTCTCTACCATGCTCTAGCTTTGGGTCCCTTTAATGGAGGTAACATTACACATGTGGACAATAAATTAAAATATACAACCATGAAAGAGATAGAACATGTTTACATCACTAATTAGAGATGAACAACTTGGTAAACTTTGAGTAAAAAAATTGTTATTGTATTTTGATATTGTGGAATTGAGAATTTGAGGTTAAAATATTAAAAATAGCTTTGGTTAAGAAGAAAAAGGTTAGGGAGGAGTTTAGAAGCCACAATGACGACGGTTTGGGGATCTTCACAGAAAATTGAGGAGGAAGTGATGGACATTTTGGAGGATCCATTGGAATTCTAGTATATATAGTCCAATATAGTGACCAATTCTCATGAATACGTGTATGCCCCTTTAAGTAAAATTCAAATGAGACCATATCCATTAGAGGAAGAAACCATGGAAATTCTTGATGATGTCACATTCATATGGTTACACATGTAATGATGTTATTTTATGTGAAGAGTCTCCAGTCGAAAACAAAATGACATGTGGGAAGTCAATGTGAGGAAAGGTATTTAACAATAAATTGTGAGGAAAGGTATTTTACAATAAATTACTTCTCCACAAATATAATGGATTTTGGAACATACTTTCTCTACACATAATCGAACAAAGAGTTACCATGAAAACATGGGGAAATTTTATTTGAACTTAGATAGGGACGCAACATAATAAAAATATAACCATAAATACAGGGATGCAACAGAAATAACACTTCATTTCATTAATATCAAAAAAATGAAATATGCTTACAAACAGAATGGAAATAAACTAGCTCGGGCGATGGTAGTTTATCTCTGAGAATAGATGTGGTAGCTACATGCCTCCGAACTATGTTACAATGAGGCTCAAAGGTATATTTATTATTGAGAAATAATAGAAAACGATAAACATCCAAAAACCTAACCCTAAGAGATGAATCGCCAAATATGTGGGCACCATTGGGGTAAATTGGTACACCAACTTCTCGAGGTTGTGACTTTGGCATGTGATCTTCGTTTTACATGCACAATATCTCATTAGAAATATCTAACCGAGGACTACAAATTTTGACTAAAAACATCAATCAAAATGCCGTTTAGGGCCTCAAAACGACTCCGGAAGTTCATGACTCGAAAAAATGCCAAAAATAGTAAATTGTACTACAATTAAGGTAACTAAAAAACTAAAAGAAACAATGGTGGGGGTCCAAGTGGAATAGGTGGGTGGCCACCAATATCCACTTGGATCGGTCCTCCCCCCTTAGGAAGAAATGGTACCCATTGCATTGATTGCCTCCATGAGATGGGGAAACTTCTTCTGAAATTGGTCCCTAGTGCGCCACTTGCGTTGGTGCAAGAGTTGGCTAGCTTTGAGAACCCGATACAGTTGGATATTCTACTGATGAGTGTTCTTGATCTATTTGTCCATCATTTGATCAGTTGTAGCTTGTTACACACAATCAGGGTTTAGTTCTGTTGGTGTGAATTTTTCTACAATGTGGGAGGTGTCTAGTAATGGTGGAAAGTATGGTCGAAGGTAGTCCACATTGAACATTAGGGGCAAGCCAAGGAACGATGGAATGTTGAGCTCGAAATAATTGTCCCCAACAGCCTTGGTGATGGTCTATGGCCCATAATGGAGCAGTCATAGCTTACGGTGGGGCCCAGTGAGGTGCTCCTTCTGCAAATGTAGCCAAACTTTATCACCTACCTGGAACTTGTGTGGCACCTGATGTTGATTATGTATTTACTTGTACTTAACATTGGTTTTTCTAATATGTCATGTACCTGTTGTCAAATGTGTTGGATTCGCTCAATGAATTTGTTAACACTGTCGATTTTAGACTGGACATGGGCCAAAGCTACCTGAGTAGCTACAAATGGTATGGACACATTGTTGGGACATAGTGGTTGGAATCCCAACCCCATGTGAAATGGGATGTGGTCAGTTGAGTTATGGAGAGATTTGTTGTAGTTGTGTTGTACATAGGGGAAGCTTTTGTCCCATGTGCGGTGATGCTTTGAGTTGTACATGCATATAATATGTGCAATCATCATGCTAACGACCTTTGTTTGGCCATCAATTTGGGGGTGGAAAATCGTGGACTTAGTGAGCTTGGTATCCAACATCGACCAAATACTTGACCAAAATGTACTTAGGAACATGTTTTCCTGATCTAAGATAATGGATTGTGGGATTCAAAAGTGTAACCACACTCGTTCAAAGAAGAACTTAGTAGTGGCTTCTACTATGATACTCTTCTTGTAAGCCATAAGAATGGCCATCTTAGAGAATCTGTCAGCGACCATGAAAAACCAGTCATTGCCATGCTTAGTTGAAGGAAGGCCCAACATGTAATCCATGGAGATGGATTCCGAAGGTCGACTAGGAGTAGGTAGAGGAGTATATAGGCCTTGCTTCTTGATGACCGGTTTGGAAATGGCACAAGAAGTGCATGATCTAATGTACTTCCCAACATCTCGTCAAAGGTTCGACCAATAAAAATCCTTCTTTAGCACTGCCACAATTTTCTGTATTCCGAAGTGTTTAATGACCCAAGTATAGTGCGCATCCCAAATCATATTGGCACACTCGCTCGAAGGAACACATAGGTTTCCTACGTATCCTATGTGTATCAGTGGCCGTATATGTACACGAGCAATCTAGAATTTAGAAACACATACCCGACACTCTTGGAAGGAAAACAAGTTCCAAATTTTCACCTCCAGGATACACTGTTTGTGGTCTTTCAAGCGAGTGTGTATCTTGGCACACTCGCTTGAAGGAACACATACATTGTATCCGAGAGGTGAAAATTTGGAACTTGTTTTCCTTGCAAGAGTGTCGGGTATGTGTTTCTGAATTCTATATTTCTCGTGTACATATACTACCACTCTAAAGTCTTGTGCCCATAAGAGTCGAGCACACTGGTCAACGCCATGACTGGCGGTCAGCTGAGGCAGTCTACAACATTATTGGTGTTGCATTTTTTGTACTTAATGTTCAAGTGGAACTGTTGCATGTATGTGGACGATTCTGGTGGTGATCTTTCTGCAACTTCCCTTCTGCCTGTTTGAACTATAGGGGTCGGTGGTCTGCGTGGATGACCATTTCATTCCCCATAATGTAATGCTTCTATTGTGGGAAGACCTACACAATGGAATACATCTCTTTGTTATATTTGGGATACTTTCAGACTGTGTCGGAAAGTGTCTCATTGTGATATGCCAATGGATGCCCCTATTGAGTAATAACTACACTAATAGCATAGTCAAAAGCATTTGTCTTGATCTCAAATGGTTGTTGCAGGTCTAGTAATGTGAGCAATGGTGCAGAGAAGAGGCGATGCTTCAACTCAGAAAATGCCTTCTTTTGGGATTCATACCAAAATAATTTTTCTTTTGCTCTGCCCTTGGTGACTTTATTCAAAGGCCAAGTGATATGAGAGAACCCCTACATGAACTTGTAGTATAAATTGGCAAGACCCAGAAAGTTGCAGAGCTCTGTTAGAGTGGTTGGGGTTGGACAATATTGAATGAATTGTATATTCACTGAGTCCACATTCACAACCTACTCATCAATTATGTACCCCAGATATTGAACCTAGGTCATACCAAAAGTGCATTTCTCCAAATCGGCACACAACTTGTGTTGTTGCAGAGTTTGGAGGTCTTGTCAAATATGGTAGAGGTGCTCTTGCCAACTCTGGCTAAATATTAGGATGTCATCCAAATGCACCACCATGAATGAGTTGGTGAAGGTTCGTAATATGTCATCCATCAGCCTCATGAAGGTTACCGGGGCATTCGTTAACCCAAAAAGGCATTACCAGGCATTTGAAAAGGCCCTCCTTGGATTTGATGGAAGTCTTCCACACATCAGAGAGTTAGATTGGTACATAGAAATACTTGGACTTCAATTCGATCTTGCTGAAATATTTGGCCCCATTGAGCTGGTCCAGAAGGTCATCAATCCATGGGATTGGATAACTATTCTAGACAATGATCTTATTCAGTGTCCAATAGTCAATACAGAGTCTTTAGGTCTCGTCCTTCTTCTATACCAACATGATCACACTCCCATAAGGTGATGAAATTCGCCTGATGTGTCCCTTTTGCAACAACTCCTGAATCTACCTCTTGATCTTATCGTTCTCCACAACAAAGTCTTGATAGATCAGTCCATTGGGAAGTGAGACACCCATGGTTAGATCAATGGAGTGCTTGACCTAAAAGTGTATATGTACCCTTGTGGGTGAGGTGAAGATATCCCTATAATCCTCCATGACCTTGTCCATATGCTGCTGTCGTGCAGATGAGCCCTATCTCGAGGCTATGGCTACAATATTCTTCTTACCCCGAGGGAGAATCATAAGGAAAACAAATTTCCTGGTCTTAGAAATGAGCTTACTACATTTCTTCGCAGTGATCAAAGAGATGACAGTAGGCTACCTCCGATATCTCGTACAACTTATTGCCTAAAGTAATAATGATAGTTCGAGGCCTAGACTCATACACAAAATGTCGCTTCCACAAGTACGGTTGGATTAATAATACATCACAAACTTTAAGAGGAGAAACGTCACACAATACCTCATCTGTAAAGGGCTTGATGCTGTAGGGAAGGTGACAGTTATGGTTGACGCGGAGATCTAGTCCTTGGTGAAGCCACTCTATGGTGTATGATTGCAAGTGTGATGTGGTTGGTATGCCTAGCCACTTCATGACCTCCACTAAAATGAGGTTCTATTGGCTTCCATTTTTGTTAATGAACTGCAGCGGATAACCCTTCACCCACATCTAGGAATTGAAGAGGCGCTCCCCCTTCTCTAGATCTTGGTGGTGGCAACGGTGGCACTATACTCTGCTTCAATAATATTCTTACATTTTTCATTTCCCTTTCTAGGTTTTGAATTAGAGTCAGAGCATGCATCTGATTCAAAAGCCTTCAACTCAACCACTAGTGACTACTTGGCCTGACACTCACTTGTGTTGTGAGTGGGGCTCTTATGGAACTCACACCACTTTCCTGTCTCCTTCTTTGTCTTCATTGTGTTTTTATTTTCTTGTGGCTTTAGTAGGTTGTTTAGGGTCACCCTGCCTTGGCTTTATATTTTGTTCTATGGTTTGGGGGTGCCTTTCCCTTGCTTCAGATTCACAGATCCAAAGTCTCATTTCTTCTATTTAAATTTATGGTCGATCTTGGAAGCATATCGGTATGGTACACAAGCGAGGAGATGTCGAGGAACTCCATTTCCTCCTGATTATATCTTTGAAAACAACTACAGTACTTAAGCACCAGAAGCTTCTTTGAATCTTTGATACCTAAATTTGTGCGTAGGGTATGGAATTGATTCGTTATCTCATGCACATCTTGATCCCTTTGTTGCAGCAGCATAGTCCATTGTATGTACTTGTCCTCATAGCTCCCCACGGGGTAATATTGTTTCTTGATGGCATCTCAGAAAGAATTTCAGGTTGGTTCAGCTATAAAGAGTGAGGGTTCTTTCTCGTCCCTCCATTCGCAGTAGGTTTTCCACCAGTCCTTGACATGGGGTGCAAATTTGAGGAGAAAAAAAGAAATATTTTCCCTATTGGAAAAATCATGAACTGAAAAATATCCTTCCAACAGATTTAACCATCTATCTATGACATGTGCATCTATTTTTCCTTCAAATATGTTAATTTCAAAGTTGACTTGTACCTTGAATGGAGTGACGCCTCCAGAGTGACTATCGGATGAAGGTGTGTCACCCGTGGGAATCCATCGAAGGATCTGGGAAATGTTTTCCATCACCGTGTTCCTCTGTCATTCGAAGGCTTCTTCGAGAAATATTTTGAAAGAATCTCCTACACCCTTGTCTTTCTTTTCTTCCACCACAGGACGTCGTTAGGGTTTGCGAGGTTGTTCTTGAGAAGGTTCAGCTAATTTGATCCCTAACTCCTTATACCATGACCTCGTTAAGGACATGAAAAGAAAAATAGAGAAAGGGAACACCTCTCCGATACCACTAATCTGAACCTAGACATGGACGCAAAAAAATACAAATATAACAATTAATACAAGGATGCAACATAAATAACACTTCATTTCATTAATATCAAAGAACTGAAATATGCTTACAAATAGAATGGAAATAAATGAGCTCAGGCAATGGTAGATTATCTCTGAGAAGATATGTGGTGGTTAAATGCCTTTGAAATGTGTTACAATGAGGCCCAAAGGTCTATTTATTATTGAGAAACAATGGAAAAACCTAAACATTCAAAAAACTAGCCCTAGGAGGTGAATCACCAAATTTGTGGGCCCTATTAAATTGGTACACCAACTTCCCGGGGTCGTAACTTTGTCATATGATCTTCGTTTGACGTGCACAATAACTCTTTAGAAATATATATCATAGGACTAGAAATTTCGATAGAAAACATTAGACAAAGACTCATGCTTTCCCATTTTCCAAAAAAATGTCGTTTAGGGCCTCAAAACGGCTTCGAAAGTTAGGACCTGAAAAATTGCCTAAAATAGTAAATTGTGCTACAATTAAGGAAACTGAAAAACTTAAAGAAACAATGGTTGGGGTCCAAGTGGAATAGGCAGGAAAATCTCTCTCTAAGTGAGCCGACAGAGAGGTAAGATTTATCTGGTTTGCTAATTTTCTGAGGTAGAGGGAGCAATGCAATAGATCCGCACATATCAACAGTTGGAGGGATGTAGTTAACTGCACAACAGTGATTGTTGGTGCAGAGAAGAACATAGTTACCGACGAAAAGGGAACTATTACCTCAAAACGGGAACTCTAGCCCAAAAAGACTAAAAAAACATGAAAAAACACCCCAAAAACAAAAAATGTGTATTCTAGAAGGCACTGGTTTTTTTTTTAAGGTCAAATTTCAACATTTTATAAAATTATGCTAAAAACAAAATTGTTTCTTGAAAAAAGGATTGAAAAAACACCCTCAAAACAAAACCAGTTGATGCTGGAATAACAAAAATAATAATTTGTGCCCTTTATTTTTCTCTTTCTGCCAATTCTTTTTTCAACTACCATCTCTAGCTTGTACACACCATTGAAAGGGTGGGTACTTGTGGCATACCAATGTACATCAACAACTGTAATATCTTCATTTTCATTAATGACCTTTATAACCTTGGCAATCCAGAATGGATAACCAAGTGGATATTCATCTTCTAACACTGCTATCATGCAACCCTCCTTAACATCCTGCACAGAACCCCTGTAAAGGTCTTCCATGGCTTCACATTGTGCACGTGATCTTCTAGAACCAATATAGATTTCTCTTTCCTCTACCTGTGGGTAATTAATAATAGCTTGAGGCTATTGTTGTTCAACAATGTGTGTTTCCTGATGTTCATTTGGCATATTTTGTGGCAAAAAAAAAGAGTCTTCAAAAGCGTATCCACATTTATTGATCTTGAAATCATATCACTTTGATTACTGAAAAAAGACTCCCACCAAACTGAATCAGCAACATTGAAGTACTCATATGTATCTCTAATACATATTTTAATTTCCTCTAGACATTCAGAATAATTTATGTCTCTCTTATGACTTCGTGCATTATGGAGTTCAACAACTGACTGTAATAACAATATCTTTGATGAAAATATTGGACGCTCTGGAATGAACTTCAAAAATGCTAAACCTGATGATGGCCCCCATTCTTCAATAGTTGAATGCTTCTTGCCCCATATAAGTGTTATCCCATCAACTTTTTTGATACGAAATTGATGCTGGAAGCTAATGTCGTTAAGTTGTTCAATGCATTTCTCCTCACCATGCAATCCAAAAATAAACCTTCGCATGTCAATAGTGTCTTCCAACACATGAAAAACAGGTTCTGGAATGTACGATTTCTTAATACATTCAATTAATGATGGTAGGCTCCCAACACCTTTCCTCCTCAATGTTATTGAAAAACAACTGAACAGTTGATCAATATGATCACGAGTATGCCCAACAAGAAGGAAACCAAACTTTATCTTTTTAAAAATCCCCAATTCAACGAGCATGCTTAGATACCCAAAAAAAACTTGATTTTTGTTTTCACGACTTGTGTTGTCTAATTGTAAATACAAAACTTCAGGAAGAATACCAGACCAATGAGTAACCACATCATGGATTATAGTTATGGTCAAATTTGCATCATTGTGAATATTTGGAGTTGTGAAGAAAACTCTTGGAAACATCTTCTCATTAAATACCATACAACCAACCAAGTGAAACTGAATGAAATTTTCCTCCTGTAATTTTTTTGGTGTGCGGAAAAAATGTGGAAAAAGTGTTTTCTTTTGGTCCATACCATCAATTATCAATCCCAGATATTTATTTGGATGATCATAACACTTCTTTCGATGTTTATACAAATTTTTCCTTTCACTTGTTTGCTGATTGCGATGGTCTTGATGTTCTTTGACAATGGAATCTGTACATAAAATAAAAGAAACATATGAATAAATATATTTTCATAGTTGATAAGTATCCAATTTAAAAAAAAATGTTTTGAATGCATACCTCTTTCTTCCCCTTGACATTTATCTATTTTTTCTTTAAGAGAAGCACATGTGCTGCAAACCCCCATCCTTGTCTTCTTAGGAATACAAACATTGTTGAATTCAGTTTTCCATAACCTTGTAAAATAAGAATATGTAATAAAATTACAAACTCCTTCAACAGCTTCTGCATAATCTTTGTATAACATGAATATTTCTCGTCTCCAGAAATTATCTGGAATATGCATTGTGTCTTTATTTGGCATAGACTCTCCATGATTTGAAAAGAAGTCTTTTATCCATGTCTTAGTAGTATTTGCAAACGGCCCCACCTCCCGTTTATAACGTACTTCTAAATAATATGTGGGATCCTTTTTCAATCTTTCCTAGATTCTTGACAAACGATAATTACCAATTGAATGCAACATTTTGAATGCCTTTCTACAGAGAAATACATTCCCAATATGATAATCATAACTTGCTAGTGTAGATTGCATGCAACCCACTAAATATGAATTTTGCATTCTTTTATTCATTGACATATATGTTTTCATTTTCTCCAAAACAAAGTTGAAATCCATATGTTTCAAGCAATCTCTTCAACAACATTCACTTGAAATCAAATGAACGACATAACTTTTTTTTGTGAGATATTTTGTCCTCACCCTTGTATAACTGGAATTTTTTGGATTGATATGAAAAGGTCTACTCCTACTCCTAGTTGCAATATTTTCTTGCAACAGCTTCATTATTCCATCATCATTTGTAAAAGCAATTTCATCACCATTAGGAGGAATATTATCCCCACTATCATCATCCTCAACATAGTTAAGAAATTCATCAACATCATTGCCTGGAAAATTTCCTTTAGCATCATCACTTGAAGAAAACATTTCACAAGAATAATCGGCACTTTTGTAACCCCGACTCAGAAGAAATTTGTCACCATCTTGACCCATGCTTTCAAATTTTTCCCTGGGAGGATTCAATTCTTCATCACCATGAGTGTCTTTGAAATGATCACCTAGAGAAAATGCAATATTCAGATCTGTGCCTCTAAAATTATCATTTGCAAGAAATTCTTGATCCTCCCCTTCCTCAGTGGTTCTCTCATAATCCTTGGGATTAGGCATAAGTGGAAGCTTTGAATTTATATTCACTAGAATTTCTTCATCCCGCCCCTCCCCTTCCTCATTGATGCTCTCATAATCCTTAGGATTAGGAATAAATGAATGCCTTGAATCTATATTTATTGGAAATTCTTCATCACCCCTTTCATCAGTGGTGAACTTATAATTGTTATGATTAGGATGAAGTGAAAATTTTAGCTTTGGAAATTCATCCCCGTCTTCATCAGTGGTGCTGGCATAATCCTTAGGATTAAGACGAAGTGGATATTTTTGGCGCTGCAAATTCTTCATTCCCCTCTTCATCAGTGGTGCTGGCATAATCCTTAGGATTAGGATGAAGTGCATATTTTGACTTTGAAAATTCTTCATTCCCCTCTTCATCTGTGGTACTCGCATAATCCTTAGGATTAAGACGAAGTGGATATTTTTACTCTAGAATTTTTTCATCCCCCTCTTCATCAGTGGTGCTCGCATAATCCTTAGGATTAGGACGGAGTGGATATTTTGACGCTGTAAATTTTTCATTTCCCTCTTCATCAGTGGTGCTGGCATAATCCTTAGGATTGGGATGAAGTGGATGTTTTGACTCTGAAAATTTATCATCCCCCTCTTCATAAGTGGTGCTCGCATAATCCTTACGATTATGATGAATTTGATATTTTGAATCTGGAAATTTTACATCCCCCTCTTCATTAGTGGTGCTGGCATAATCCTCAGGATTAGGACAGAGTGGATATTTTGACTCTACAAATTCTTCATTCCCCTCTTCATCTGTTGTTCTCGCATAATCCTTAGGATTAAGCTGAAATGAATATTCTTCATCTCCCTCTTCATCAATGGTGTCCTCATAATCCTTGGGATTAGGACGAAGTGAAACTTTTGACTCTGGAAATTCTTCATCATGCCCTTCATCACTGTTGCTTTCATAATCCTTAGGATTAAGAGTAAGTGGTATAACTGGCTCTCGATTTACAGAAAATTCATTTTGTTGCGCCTCATCAATTTTGTTCACATCATCTTTAGGATTACGACCAAGTCGATTTTTTGACTCTCTATTCATGGTGAACGAACTCCTGTTATATTCATCACTCTGAATAGAGTTGTTGCGTGACGAAGATGTTGATGTTGTACAAAGAAAAACTTCTCTATTAGAAGAAACCATGGCTTTCAACAAGAATAGGTTGAATGATACAAATGCCTCTCCCACTTACAATACATAGCTTTAAGACTGAAAATTTCCCTCCAAATTCCGCCCCCCCCCCCCTCCCCCCCCCCTTTTCCCTCCAAATTTCCCCCCCAAAAAATTTCGCGAAAAACTTTCCCTCCAAAATTTCCATTTCAAATAATTCGTACAAAATATTAGTCAAAAAATGTATTTAAATTTTTTTTAATAAACTGTTTGTGTTGAAATATTTTACCGATATTTATATTCAAAATATCCACAAAATATTTCTATCATGCATGCCTTCCAAATTAAAATAATGTTTTTATTTCAATGATTTAACATTGACTAGATGTAAGTATTAACTATAATATTACTATAATACCTACATGCAAATATTAACTATTTTAACTATAATGAGTATATGTAAATATTTTAAATTTTAAATTTTAAACCTACATTATATTCATCTAAAATATATTTCAAAATTTCTTAATAAATTGTTGGTCTTCAAATATTTCACCATACTTTCTATTCAAAATATCCACAAAATATTCCTTTCATGCATGTCTTCGAAATTAAAATAATTTTCTTATTTGAATGATTTAAGGTTGACTACATGTAAATATTAACAAAAATAACAACATGCAAATATTAACTATTTTAACTATAATATTAACTATAATTAACTACATGTAAATATTTTAAATTTTAAAATTTAATGCCATGATTTTAAGCATTGAGTACATGTAAATATTAACTAAAATATTAACTATGATAACTAAATACAAATATTAACTATTTTATCGATAATATTAACTATAATTAACTACATGTAAGTATTTTATATTTTAAATTTTTATCTGAGATTATATTTGAATTATTCAACATTCAGTACATGTAAATATTAATAAAATATTAACTATAATAACTACATGCAAATATTAAGTATTTTAACTATAATATGAACTATAATAAACTAAATGTAAATATTTTAAATTTTAATCCCACATTCGTTAAACAGTAAACCAATCAGACAATACTCGTTATATAATAAGAATGATTGTTTCTATTCATCACATCACATCAAGTTTTCTGATATTTGTTAGAGCAATTTTCTGGAGTTGTTGTGTTGGCATTGGTAACTTCGTGGAGGCATTGCATTAGCATTGGAGGCGTTGTGTTACTGTTGGTAATTTTGTGGAGGTATTGTGTTGGCATTGGTGACAACAGTTTTTTTGCATTTCAAAGATTAGTTTTCCTTCTATTCTGTTCATTTAAAGATGATTTTGGGGAAAATATGTTTTTCTATAGTTTGTGTGTTCAAAAACTACTTTTTTAAGGTTTTTAGGTTCGAAAACCATAATTTTTTTTATATTTTTTTAGTGAAGAAAATGCAAAAAAAAACTAATTTTTTTTTTTATGGTTTTAAGGACAAAAATTTAGAATCTTTTTTCTTTTTTAGGACTTATAGGTTCATGTAGACAGAAAAATCTATAAAACGACCATGCACATAAAAAAAATAGTTATATTATTATATTTCTATTTTCTTTTTTTATCATAAATATATTAGCTGTTTTATTATTTAAATTGTTTTTATTTTATTTTTATTTGAGAATTTTTTGATTTTATATTTTATTTTTTTAATTTTTAATTTTATTTTTAATGATTTTAATTTTAAATCTTTATTTTTTCTTTTTTTATTGTTTTATTATATATTATATTTTTATTTTTATTTTTTTAATTGTATTGTTATATAGTTTTTTATAGTTTTTTTTTTTTTTTTAATTTATTGTATGGTTATGTAAACCATTGTTTTGTTTTGTTTTTTTAAATTAATTAGTGTTTTTTAAAAAATAAACAATTGTATTCTTATATAAACAATTTTTTTGGGTTATATTTATTATATTGGTATATTAAAGCAATTGTTTTTTTAAATTAAATAATGTTTTAAAAAAAAATTTATTATTATATAAAGAATTGTTTTTTTTTAATCTATTTATTGTATTGTTATATTAAAACAATTGAACAATAATTGAATTATAAAGAAATGTTTGCCTTTTTTTTATATTTATTGAATTGTTATATATTAAATTTTATTTTATTTTAATTTTTTAATTTTTAATTTTTATTAATGTATTGTATGTTAAAACATTTTTTTTTAATTAAATATTTTTTTTATTAAATAAATTTTTTAAATATTATAATAATTAATTAAAAAAAAATTGTGCATTGTATGTTTTTTATTAAAAAAATAAAAATTAAAAACGTTTGTTTTGGCTACCCGCGGAGTGCTGAAGGCCGGCCGGGTGGCGCCACGGGGGGCTGCTTAGCGGGCCTCAGGCCCTCGACTGGGCGAAGGCTGATTCCTCATGCCCCCGGCTGGGTGGAGGCCGATTCCCGGAATCGGCCTTTGCCCAGCCGGGGGCCTGAGGTCAGTTGGGCAGCCCCCCGTGGCGCCACCTAGCCGGCCTCCCCCAGAATCGGCCTTTGCCCAGCTGGGGGCCTGAGGTCAGTTGGGCAGCCCCCCGTGGCGCCACCTGGCCGGCCTCCGGCGCCCCACGGGTAGCCAAAACATTTTTTTTTTTTTTAAATTTTATTTTAATTATTAACAAAATGTTTAACCAATTTTAATTATTTTTTTTATTTTGTTTAATTATAATGTAATTTTTTTTATTTTTATTTTTAAACCTAATTATTAAAACAACGTTTTAAAATTTTTAATTTTTTTAATTTTTTATTTTGTTGATGTAATATGTAAAGCGTTTTTTTTTTTTAACTTGAATATATTACATATGTTTTATATATATATATATATATATTATAATTTAAGTATTAAAACAGCGTTATAAAAATTTTATTTTTTATTTATTTTGTTTTGTTTATTTTTATTTAATTAATATGTAATGTAAAATAAATTTTATAATTTAAAAATATATTAAAAAATTATATAAATTTATAAATTTTTATATTGAATTTTTATAATTTTAAGTTTATAAATTTTTATTTAATTGCTATGTAATGTAAAATAAAATTTTTAAATATATTAAAAGGTTATAAGTTTTTAATTAAAATTTTAATTTTAACATATATGATTTATTTTTATTCAATATATTTAAAATTTTAAAATATTATTTATTAAGTGTAAATTTAATTAAAAAACATAATTAAAATTAAAACAAAAAATTAACATTATTTTGTTTTTTTAATAAAATCATTACCTTAAAAAAATAAAATTTAATTTAACATTTGTTATAAATAGTTAGTAATTTTTTTATTTTTTTTTTAAATATTAAACAAAAACTGAAGTTTGAAAATAATAGTTTATTTTTTTTAAATTGTTTTATACAATTTAAAACACATTTTTTATTTTTTTATAAAATGTATTCAAAACATATTATATAGATATATATACATATGATTTATAATATTTTGTTTTTAAATGAAATTTTTCCATAGTTAATTTCAATGCTTTAATTTCAATTTATTTAGTTTTAGAAATAAATTTTGTTTTTTAAATTTATTTTATTGGCATTATTTTCTCATTAACTAATATATATATATATTTCTTTTTATCAGGAAAATGACATCAAAAAAGATTTTTGTGAATGTTTCTACACCTAGGGCAATAATTCCCAAATCTAAAGTTGCAGCTCCATGCACTATGGATACAACTCCCAAATCTAAATTTGTAGTTGGACGCAGTATGGACACTGTTGGATGCAATAAGGACATTGTTGCACAGACTAATAAAAGTCAAGCAAGTGGGGCACCAGGTTCATTAAAGCTTATTTCTAATTGGAAGAACGCCGAGGAAATAGATAAAACTGATTTCTCATGGTATTTTGAAGACAGTGAAACGAAGGCTGATATACACATCTATCTGCTTTGTGTTTTGATTCACTTAATTGAGCCATATGATGTGATGGGCAGAGTACGAGACATAAGTATGGTCCTGAATACAAACACTATTTATGTTCTTGCAAGGAAGGCTAATAAACGTGAGAAGGTTAAATATCGTCATCAATCGTCAAGTGTGACACAGATGAAATATCTTCAAAATTTTCTGAAGAAATCTCAAGCAACATTTCAAATAACATTGTAAGTATGCTTACTTTTATTTCCGCTATGCATTCTTGTAAGGATGATTCAATTTTTTATAAATTATTGATCATTGACATGTTTTATTTTGTTTATATGATTTTGTTCCGAGTCTTTCAAACATGTTTGAAGGTATTTATATGTTGGAGCCAAATTTTATGAATGTGATCAACACTTTCCACACAAACAAAGCAGAGGAAAGGAGATTGAAGTAAAGATCAATAACTCGTGACACTGCAATAGTACAAAGAGGGGATCAACCAAGAGTCACTAAGGTGGGTCAATCTAGTAAACTTAAACATGTTTCTTTTGAAGATGTTGAACATGAAACATAAAATTATAATATAATTAGCGAGGAGGAGATTAGAACTGTTGTGCAAAAGAAGAAAATAAATCAGACACCAAAAAGAAAAATTGCCCAAGATGTCTCTCTTTTACCTCATGATGGAGAGCTTGTTTATAAAAAAACTGATATGTTATCCAATAAGACTACGAAATCAAATATTGGTGAACCTGTAAAGGTTGTGAGCAGCAGTGAAGAACAAACTGAAAGCTCTCACGGAAGTAGAGAAATCATAACACCAACTGCTGAGTTAGAGGATGGCATTATTAAAACAAAACAAAATGCTATTCGATATGAGTTGAGGAAGAATAAATTAATTCTTGGTGGCCAAACATTTGAGCTTAATGTTAACCAATTTTATAGCCCAAACGAAGGACAATCTCAATATCAAATTAGAAAGGCCCATCACCTACATGTACATAATCTAAAAACATTGTTCAGGTTGAATCCATATGCACACGTGGTTGATTATGTGGTTCTTGTTGATCCATGTCAGGTTCCCAACAAACAAGCATTTGACAAGACAAAATGTTTTGATTATAAATATTATGTAATTGGAGGGAACCATTCGGTGAAGGCTAAGAGACAATTGATTGTGGAATATCCCAATAACTATCTTTTTCAAACAGTGAAATGCATCATTTACGCTGGCTTAACAGAAATAGAATCAAAGTTATTGGCATGGGATCATAATGCAGATAATGAGTACAGAATGAAAAATGACTTTCATCCAAAGGGTCAGATTTATTCATAATGAATTCATAGAAAAATGTGATGGGGATAAGACACGAGTTAGTGTAACATTTCGGAAGGAATGTTTAATGGAAACATGTTATCAAATTGATGAAAATAAAGCAAAAAATGGAAAATTGAATACAAATTTATTCAGAGGCATGGATAACATTTTTCAGTTGGCATTTAGAACTGGGGAGATATGGGATTTGATTGATGATATTTTTGACCGGTGGGAGAATATTTCCATAAAAAATCAAAAGGTTAAAAAGAGTAAACCCATAATATGTATCAACAGTAAGACAGGTCCTAAAATGAAGCAGCTTCCAGAGGATATGACTATCACACCTTGGAGAACAATGCAAGGTGTGAAGGATGATAAACTAGTCAAATCAGTACTAGCTCGTGTGAAGTCGGGTGAATTATCAATGGAAGAAATGTGTGCAGAATTTCAAAAGTAAGTTTCTTGAATTATTTCTTATTTTTCTTTCATTATAATTTTCTTTTAAATAAAACATAATGATGTTGGTAGAATTTGTTATACATGTCACTATATTAACGGTTTTAACTTGATTTATTCAGTCAGAAAATTTTTATGAAAATACAAAAACACATGGTTAAAATGTTGAATGAAGACAGCTAGGATGATGTTGTACGCAACTACCCAAAAGCAAGTTCTACATCAACACTAAAATATTTTTATATTGCATTCAATAAGGTATGTTGATTTATACATTCATTTTATTCATATTTAAACTATTTTTATTTTATTACTTATATATATATATGTGTGTGTGTGTGTGTGTGTGTGTGTGTCATTAAAGATGTCGAAGAAGGATGAAAATGGAGTACCAGATACTTTCAAAAGCTTTATTGAAAAAATTAAGGTGGAAAACATGAGAAAGAAGCGTCTTATGAATGTTGAACTTGATCCTACTCTTAATCATTACATTTGGAATGGGCTCAACAATATCCAATATCAAATAATACAAGGTGACTGTGAAGACATTGCATCACTAATACCTAAAAGGGAATATGGCCTAGTTATTGCAGATATTCCTCATGGTTTCAATTTCACAGACATTGAATATGATAGAGAACCATATACTTATCAAGCTTTTAGTAAAGTGGTTACGGGTTTTCAAGAAGTGACAACATCACCACTTTGGTGATTTGTGACATTTCATTCAGACACACAGTTTCCAATGTTATTAACAAGCTTCAAGGGTAAAGCAAACTCAAGGATGCAACTTACATGGTAAGACTTTGAAATTGTATGTTTGATTACTCCTAAATTTTTTTATTCATGTAAAATTTAATTGAACTTTTACTATGTTATGTTACAGGAATAAGTCAAATATTGTTTCTTTTGAAGATCAGCCTATTATAAATGATTATGAGTTCATCCATGTTGAATGTTGGACAAAAGAGGATAGGTATAAGCATATTTTTATGAATCGAGTAGATGGGAAGAGTCATAGTCAAGTACTGGTTCATGATGCAGTTGTAAGAAAACTAACATATGAGGATAAAGATGCAAAAGGAGATATAGTTAACATTTATCAAAAACCACAAGCATTGATTAACTATCTTATAGATCTATGTTCAAATGAAGGAGAATGGGTTTTGGATTTATTCTCAGGTTCAGGTAAGTTTTAATATACAAATTTAAATTTAAATATTGTCTTTTTTACTTTTTATGTCTTCATACTAATTTTCTTACTTATTTTTTTTGTGCTTGATGATTAGGTACAACACTAGCATGTTGCCTACTAAAAGGAAGAAATTGCATTGCCATTGAGAAAGACCCAGTTCAATGCAAATTTATTCAACAAAGAATTAACGCTCTTGAATTCCTTCCAGATGCGAAGCAAGAAGTTGGTTTGAGGAAAGGAGATTTTAATGAATCAAGTGTGGCAAAAAAAGCAAAGGAACCTCAACCACCATTATATGGAATGATTGGAAAGGGACACTTTGGAAGATTTGCAGACATGAAAGATCCATTAGAAGACGACAATGATCAAAATGAAGAAGAAAATGTTGTGGAAGAAGCCATCAATGTTGTTCTAGATGATGTTGAAGATGTATTAGTTGATATTGTTGATGATGTTTAAGTTATGCTTGCAAACAAAGCTCATTTTTGAGATCTATTAATCAGTTTTACTTGTAATGTTCAGACTTTGATATTTTATGAGAACAACCCTTATTTTTTGCAAAAAAAATGTGATTGCTATTATGTTTTGACATAAAATTCAATAAAAATGTTATTTTCTTAAGTTTTTTTTGGTTAGAATTTTCCCAAAAAATTAGTTTATTTAACATGTTTTTTCAACAAAAAGTCTCTAAAAGTGTACTTTTTGCATTCTATTTATATTGAAAATTTGTATTTTTTTTGTCATATGGTTCAAAATATTGGTTTTTTAGTGACAATTATTTGATGTGCATTGAAAAATTATTTAACAATACATAAACATGTAGAAAATATAAACTTTAGAATATTGACCCTTTTTCCATCTTTTATCTATGTGAAAAAGTGAAGATATCATTACAAGTTTTTATTTATTTTTAAATAATTTTTGGTTTTTAAAACACAAGTACATAAATGCACTTAAAAATAAACATCTCACGGAAGAAGAAGACATTAGAAAATCTATAGTGTCAAAATCAAACCTATAAAAAAACGTTGGTGATGATACACCACCACTATTCAAAATCGACATAAAAAAATAAAACAAAATAAAAAAAACTTAAAGTGCCAAAAACATGCTCCAATTTTTTTTTTGTGATTCCATTTTTTCAAAATCGAGTGTTTTTCTTGCTACCTCAAAAAGTAGGTACCAGTGCAGTTACCTATTTCATCGGTAACAATGTTGAAGCGGGAAGTATAGTAGAAACACAATTTGGGGATTTTCTGACCTTAGTGAGTTTCTTTTCTGAGAAACTCAGATTCCCCGTGCAGTAGCAGCAGATTTTGTGGCCTATTCCACCAGGAGTGCGTAAATCTAGCTGCATAGAGGGTGAGAGACAATAGATCAACAACAGTTGGGTGAGGTGGAAACCAACAGATTGAGTTACCAGGACCAGTTGGAGGGTGCCTCCAACTATGTGATATGGAAGGAAAGGATCTCCTTCCTTCTAGATTAGCTTGAACTAAAGCACTTTATCAATAGTTCTCAGGTTGAATCGATGGATGTAGCACCATTACGGGCCTTCAAGAAAAATATGGTGAAATCAAAGCGGTTGATCCTCAATGGAGTAAGGGATCACATAATTTCACATATCTTTGACAAAGGGACACCCAAGGAGATGTGGGATGGGATAGAGACATTGTATCATATATCTTCCAAGCAGCAGAAGATGTTTCAAGAGGAGAAAATCCACACGACTAGGATGCAGAAGGGAAAGCATATTGATTCATTCCTTTCTAGACTTTAGGAAAACCGAGATCAGTTGGAAGTCATAGGAGCCGTTCTTGAGGCCACATAGATGGTCATATTGGCCCTCAACTCAGTGTTCGAGGAATACCAAATTTTTTTCCAGAGCATCTTGGGCAAAGAAAACTTGCCTATATGGGAATCAATGTGGGCAGCTCTTCAACAATAAGAGATGCAAAGAGAGTTACTCAAGGGTTAACTTGAGGGCGACAGTAACAGTGGTTCGAAGATCAAGAAGGAGGAGGAAGAGAATGCAACCCTTGCATCAAAGGGGTAGCAAGAGCAGTGTAGGAGGAAGAACGATCTGTCAAAGATCAAATGTTTTTATTGTGGTGAGATGGGGCATTACGCCACACAATGTCCTCTCAAGAAGAGGGACATATATGAGAAGAATGATCCTCAGGCCAAAGTAACAAATATAGAGGAGGAGTTTTCTATGATAGCTTATATACCTCCAAGAAGGAGGTGGGATGATTTGGAGTTGTAGACCCAAAGATATACAAGTTGGGTGGGATCCTTGAGGAGTCCACCTCTCAGATAATCACCTTGCTACGGGAGCCCAAATTAGAAGTAGCAGGATGGATGGGTGCCAATCGTTGTAGAGGAGTGAGAAGTGTCAGTGCAGTAGTTAACAATGCCAGATTCTGAGAAACTCGGAGCAATGTTGCAATAACACAGAGGGACGCAGTGCAAAGCAACAAAAAAGCAACAAATTTAGAGAGGCAGTGCAGAGGCTATCAACAATCAGATATTTATCATCGAGATGCATCATGCTAAACACATGTTCAGTTTTTGGATGTTTTTCAATTGTAGTAAGCAACTGTCATGCATTGCAGTAGCACTTGGCAATGGCAAAGTTAGTAGCAGCATGGATGCAAAAATTCAGAGGGAGTTGCAGTACAGATGAAGTGTTGGTAGTGAAAGTGTTGACAACAGTACATATGTGGCATTTTCACAGAGTCGATAGACAACAGAGTCAAACATCAATAGCGTAGAGGGAGATGATTCAGAGTCAGAACAATATGCAGCAGGGCATCTTGTTAAAGCAGATTCCTCACTAAGAGGGAGTGTTGATTTTGCGTAGCATCGGATGTGCTCTAAGTCTCAAATTTTGTGGAGAGGCTTAGACACATGTATTATAAATAAACCAAAAATCATTTGGTGAACTTCCACTTGGATTGTATTCTATAGAAATAATTAATTATTTTTAAAGGGACCCTAAGTTAAAGCTTAGGAAAATAAAATAATTAAAGTGGATTAATAGAATATGAGTGAGAATGATCTAGAATAAACAGATCAAGTAAATATTTAATCTTAGCCATTGATTACAGATCTAATCTAGGTCATTGAATTCTCAACGAGAAGATTATAAGAAGGACTTGAAGGGTCATTTGGAAAATACATTCATGGAGACACAAAGAATCTAGAGATCGAATTCTTCTAATGGGGCTATGCTCGGACGAAGATCAGATCTAAGTGATTCTTCATTGTAGTGAGGGGTAGTATTATCGGTTGGAAGGTTTCCTGAGTTGGAGAGTAGATAGCATCAGAGACAGAGAGAGCCATAGCTTCAACGCAGAGCTAGTGACGTAGTGCCTACATAGTCACTGCGCAGAGCTAGAGGGAAAGTTGTTTTCTTGCTGAGAAGACAAAACAAAGCCAGTGTCAGATCCCAAAGATATTTTCCAAAGGCTCAATTTCCAGCTAGTAGTGAGACCAGTGCAAAGGCAAAAGGGCAACTGAGTTGTGACGCAGTCACTGCACAGAGGTAGTGCAGCGTTGGTACAGATCAGTGCCAGTTCCTCATGGAGGAGTGAGGTTTGTCTCGCGAGATCTCTTCTGTCAGTTTCTTTGTATGATTTTAAAGTCTTATCAATCATAGATTTGTATTGAGAATTGAATTTACTGCCTAATAACATAATACCTCATATTTTTTGTACCGGTTTTATCACATTGGGTTTTTCCGGGGACAT
>CM076570.1:1313482623-1313943235 GCA_034641835.2 Pinus albicaulis
GAATCCATTAATGAATCGTCTGTAGTAGCCAGCCTGTTACACCATTTTTTGGTCATCTAACCTTTGATCATTAGATGGACCCAAGTACACCATGTAAGACCAGTTTTACCCCTAGTAAAACTGCTTTCACTATGTTAATTAGGAAGCCCCAAAAGGAATAATTAATTAAACCATAATTTAATTATTATTCCCAGTCATGTTTAACCCAAAAACAAAGAAATTAATGAGATATACCCATAGTTATCTTATTATTTTCTAGGAATAATCATTTAAATAATATTCCTTGTTAAATATGACCAAATCAACCACTATTAATTAAATAAATCATTATTTATTTGATTATATCCCAACCACTTCCTTAAAAGGATAAATAAATCATTTATTTATTTATTCCTCACTAATCAAGGGATTTGACCCAAGTCAAAGTCCCTTTCCCTCCAACAAATAATAATAAAATATTCCATAGAGTTGGATCTAGATTTGATTAACATTATTTTAATCATGCACCAAGATCTAGAATGACCCAATATTTTGTTATAAATAGGAGGGTTTTCCCCATCATTCTTCACCTTTTGTTGCCTATTAGATCACTCTGGATCTATACATTTGGTCACCATTTTCTGCCATTTTGCTCCCTTTGAGCTCTACTTTTTGCATTGGGTTTTCTACACCTACAAGAGAGAGAAAGCTTAGATCTGAAGTGCTGAGGACTACAAAGAACCCATCCCATTGAGGAGATCTGGATACACCTTCTTGTTTCCTCCCAAGTGCCCTGTAATATAAAAATTCATTCAAAAATCGTGTTCTTGTCTTGTCTGTTGGATGCATGGAGCAAACTCTTTACTTTACTGCTTAATGTCTTTCCATTTATAGATCTGTTTGTTGCAGCACTTTAACTACTAACTGCAGATCTGAAGATGTTTTGCAGCCTCTATTGTTGTTAGGGCTATTAGTTATGCGTAGCTAAAGTGGCTCTTTTTCGTACATTTCGACGAAGAATTCATACTAACAAATGGCGACTCCACACGGGTTTTAAATTACGACCGCTGTCGTTTTTCATATTCCTGCATATCCAGCTACTTCAGGCCCTAGGGCTTCTTTTCAGCTGCTTATTTTTTCTCTTTTCATGTCATTTTTCTCACATAAAACCCTAAAAAAAGACTGGCAGGAGCCCAGTGTGTTGGCCCTATTCCTTTAAAGGCGACACCCGGCGCAGCGGGACGAGGCACCGAAAAATGCCGCGAGACAGCCGGAGCAGAGGGGGTCACCTGCTCTGGCCCAAAACACAGCGACACAGACGCACCTTTCGGCACATTTCTGCGACCTCAACCCCGGATCGAGTCCCGAACTGCGACACTGCCTTTCAGCTTATTTTCTGCAATTTTTAATTCTCAGCTGCCGGCCTCTGGTCTTCCCGGCCTGTCTCGGCCCATGCTGACCAAGATACGATCTGTTTTGCCCCTCCTGGTGGGAACCGGCCCATGACTGTGCCCTCCACTTTGTGATACGGTTTGGTATTTCGGCCGTCGGTTGGCGGGCCAACCCCATTCTTTTCCCGAATCTGTTACCTCCCTTTGAGATCCATTGAAATCGACCTCTTTTCCTTTCAAAATCACCTCTTGTCGTTTTGTTTGGACCTCCTCTGAAGGCCTCCGCCTTGCCCCCTCAGTTTTTTGCTGATTTCCCTTTTCCAGCCACCTTGCCTCTGTCTCTTGGTTGTGATCTGCACCCCTTGCCTGCAGCTTTATCCTCCAGATCTCTGTCCCTTTTGACCCTAGATCTGTTGAGCTTCCTTTATGTGTGTTTTACATAGTTTTTCCCTTTCTTTTCAGCATAGTTGTGAGAGACCCACCTTCTTGGGTTAGATAGATGCATCCGTAGCTGTTATTTTTCTGTTATTTCAGCATTCTATTCTGTTCTCTGTAGGTTTATTTTCAGCTACGCAGCACACTTTTTCTTGCTCTCAACAACGGAAAGGGTTTTAAAAATTAAAATTAACGCACGCCACACACTGACCCTAAGTGAAGAAGCGCCTGGTTAACACCGCCTGGCAAAGACTCTAAAATCAATTGTCACTGCACCTTATCTGCCCTTGACCTTCCTTGATTCTGTCCCCTTCTGCCCTTGTCGGTTTCCTTCTTCCTGTCATCATTGCGCCCCCAAGGCGCCTTTCCCGGAGACTTCTTGGCCTTCACCCTCAGTTTCCGGTTGATCGACCTGCTCCGCACCGCCGTCGTCGAGCTAGTCCACCTTCGAGTCCGCACTCCGACTCCTCTCCTGATTCATCGGGTCCCCCTTCTCCTTCCGGTTCTCCCCCTTTTACCTTCACCATGTCTGGACCAGGGCCTAACGCTAGCGGTTCTCCCGGCCCCAATGCCGGCCCTACTTCTAGCGAAACCGTCACAACCACTACTCCGGCCACCCCTGTGCTGCCGTACATTGCAGGCCTCAGCCTCCCCGATTTCCATCAGTTGATTAACGACCCCATTCACCATAATACTACCTGGCCCACTATGCCTACCAAGTTACCCTCCGATATCCCTAAGTTCGAGGGCCTTAATGGCGAAGACTCAACCAATCACGTCCGGTCTTTCCACATGTGGTGTTCCTCCAACTCCATTACCGATGACTCCATCCGTCTTCGGTTGTTCCAACGCACGCTTACCGGCGAAGCTTCTAAATGGTATGTCGAGCAGGCCACTTCCTCCCATACCACGTTCGAGACTCTTGCCCAAGCCTTCTTGTCATACTTCCAGCTCCCTCTCCGATACGACACTGGTACGGAGCTCTTGACTTCATTTAAGCAATCCTCTTCCACACGCCTTTCTGCCCATGTTCAGGAATGGCGACGAAGATGGAGCTTATGTCGAGCCCCTCCCTTTGAAGATCGGGTTTACATGGACTGGTTCCTTCGCACCCTCCCATCTCCCATCGGCAAAGATGTCGCCTCTCACTTTCCTCAATCCGAAGAAGCCGCCCTCCAAATAGCTTTAAAATATGACCTGATCTACGCTCAATCTGGTTATGTTTATACCGTTCTCCCTGACATCCCCAGGCCCGGTGGCGCTAACGCCCCGGGGGCATCTCATTCCGCCGATGGTATTGTTGGATCTCTTTCCCACCCATCTGCTCACCCTCCTATGGGCTATGGTCTCCCTCAGGGAGGGGCCAGCACCTCAAGCACTCTTCCCCCTCCCGGCAACATGTATCCAGGATACGGCATGCCTCCTCCTTTTTCCCAACCTCCTGCTTACCTCAATGTCGCCCAACCCAACCCTTACTTTTATCCACAGCCTGGTGTGCCAGCTCCTCCAGCATATGCGCTTCCGCCTCCCTTGCCTCCTCACAACCCGCAACAGCACTTACCACCCCCTCCAGGGCAAGTATTTGCACAGCAAGGTGCGATTAATCCCCCTTCTTCTCAAAGAAGGCGGAGAGGCAACCAGAACCCATCTGCCCCCGGTAACCGAGGACCCAATTCGGGTGTGGACCCTAACACTAGCAACCAGCCTCAGGGCATTCCGCCCAGGCCGGACAGGCCGCTTCGCACAAACAAGCCCTGTTCGTGTTGCGGTGTTTACGGTCACTACACTCACGATTGTACTCTCTTACCCCAGATGCGACAGATGTGGGAGTCTCAAGCCACATTGCGTGGACAACACGCCTCCCCTCACGCTCCTCCTAATGTGGCCACTACCCAGCCAGCTGTGTTCACTGATCCTTTCCCTCAACAGGCATTCGTGGCTACCCAACCCCCCGACAGCCATGCAGCCACACCCTCGTCCATTTCTGGTTCCTCTGACTACCAGATCCTTATGATGCGCTCCGATCCGTCCCCTTCCGTCGATCTTCACCTTCAAACTCGGTCTCGCCAGTACCCCACACCTCCTGCTCAGTCTGCTCCCGAGCCTTCATCTTCAGGTTCTACAGAGCCTCTTTCGACATCCAGTGGCCCCTTACACATCCCTCAACCTAAAGTTGAGGTTCACCCAAAGATTCCAAAGGGTCCATTACGCCGAAATGCTGCTTCCGGTCGAGCCGCCCAATCATACAGTATAGTAGATGATTTGGCACAATCCCCTGCTGCCATTTCCACACTGGAACTCCTCCAGTCGTGCCCTTCCCAACGGAAGGCTCTACTATCTGCCGTGGGCGCTGTTGATCCTGCTGATGACCAAATGATTTTTTTTGACGCCACTCAATCGGACCACCCTCCTCTTCCTCCTTCCGTTGCTTTCCAAATCCCAGTCAAAATCCGGAACGCCACTGTATCCCGGTGTATAATTGATGAGGGGGCATCCACCTGTGTGATGTCCGCTTCGGTTTGGAAGCAACTCGGCTCCCCTGAGCTGGCCCCTTCCACGATCACCCTTCGAGCGTGGGACGGTCATGCCTGCCAGCCCATTGGCCTGTTTCGTAACTGTCCCATCACCCTCGTCGGCAAGACTGTTTGCGTTGATGTCGAAGTCATTGACGCCCCTCTAGACTACAACATTCTATTGGGGCGAAGCTACACCTATGCCATGTCTGCTGTCCCATCCACGGTCTTCCGCAAGATGTCTTTTCCACATAAAGGAAAGATAGTCACCATTGACCAGCTATCGTATCATGAGCCACCGTCTCCATCCTCCTCCGAGACGACCATCTCTTCTGTCGCCAACAAGCAAACCGTCGATTCCTTGACCAGTGTCTCCCCCGGCGTTTATAAATATTCCACCCTGCTTGGTACTTTTCCTCACCTTCCCCCCCCTCATGTTACTGATCCCAGCTTGTCGAATGTTTGCATGATGCAATCATCTCAGGCTGCCCATAAACGGCCTGCCTTGGCTAGTCCACACCCTCCTCCCCGCCCTCCGCAACCCGCTCTTAGCCATTCATCTCCGCCAGCCGGATCTCCTCCTGTCGGCCCTCCCCCTGCAGCTGGTATCCCCGAACCTCTTTATCCTCCAGGCTCGGTCCCCCCTGGCCTTAACCATCTTGGAGCCGTACCTCCTGGTCATTACCCTGCTGGACAGATCCCCTTCTTAGCTCCCCCTCCCGGAGTATATTCTGTCCCCGTCATGGCCACCCTCTCTCTCCCTAACTTGACCTTGGGCATTCCGGTTTGGTACCTCGAACCCCCAGCCGCCACCCCCCTGGTCACCCCAAACCTTACATGGCTTTGACACCGGTGCAACCGGTCCCCCTCGCTTCCTCCATAGCCACTGTGCCCCCAGCACCTCCACAGGACCCTCCTCCTGTTGTGACGGCTCCCGGGAAGAAAGGCAAAGCCCGCAAGGGGGCAACCAAAGACCAAACCACCACAACCACCCCGGGTCCTCCTCCACCCCCGAAGCCTTGTGCCTTATGTGATGTCATTGGTCATGCCACCCATGCTTGTCCTGAGTTACCTCGTATCCGACCCATGGTAAATGTCGCGTTCCCCGACACTACGGTCCCTGAAACTCCCACTCCTTCTTCGACCGTCCCCAAGAACCCCAAGACTCTCTGCACCAACAAGCCTTGTGCTTTGTGCGGTGTCCATGGCCACTAATCCCATTATTGTCCTCACCTGACGCATTACCGCGCCTCCCTTGAGGTGATCCGCGAGTATGAGATTGAACAAAATCAATCCGCCTCACCCATTCTCGCGCAGTATGCTTCCGGCCAGACTGAGGATCCCCCCGCTCCCATCCACATCGCCCCCCCTGATGTTCAGATGACGGAGTCTACAGTCACCATTCTTTACCTATCCTCCTCTGCACGACACTCGGAGCCTAGCCCGTCTGCAGCCTCCCCCATTGTGTCCCTTGATACTCGAGATCACTCCACTTGTGTCTCTGTTGACCTCCGCAGCCCGAGCCCTCGCCTTGTTTCCGATAGCTCTCATACACCACCTTGTTTGAGTCTTGATCATCCTGCCCCTTCCCCCTGCCATTACTGCTCGATGACTTCTGTACCCTCACGCTGCCGTCATTTCCTTTCACCTCCTCATTTATTGTCTTGTCATACCATTTTGCAGGACCCCTCGTCCACACCCTTTATCGGTTACGCCGATGGTGCAAGTCGCTACTCCAGGAATCTTGCCTCGGCAGGGTGGGCCATCTTCACCCCCTTGCATGACCTCATTCTGTCTAACGGGGTATGCATTGGTTCTGCCACCAACAACCAGGCCGAATATGATGCAGTGCGTGGCCTATTAGCTGATGCCCTGTTGCATCGCATCCGCCATCTGCATGTTCGTTTGGATTCCCTGCTTCTTGTAATGCAACTAAATGGTGTTTATCGTGTGCATAACCCTGTGCTGTATAGACGCTCTTTACGAGTGAAAGTCTTAATACGTGCGTTTGAAACCATCACTTTCAACCATGTACCCAGAGACCAAAATCACTACGTAGATAGTATTGCAAACCATGTTCTAGATTGGCATTTATCACACACAATTCATGCAAGACAATAACATTAGATCAACCATCAAAAGACGATGCATATCCATAATATGTGTCGCAAACCATATATTGATGAGTCCACCTACTCTCATACATATGACATGCCCATAGCATGTTCCAAAACTGGGGGCACCATATGCCCCCCCATACATATACATCCGACATGCCCATAGCATGTTACAAACAAAATCCAAAAACTGGGGGCACCATATGCCCCCCCATACATCCTAGGGGGCACCACTTGCCCCTACACACATCCGAGAGGGCACCATCTGCCCCTAATCACTATCTGGAGGCTCCCGAGCCAATGGCTCTGCCCCTGCAGCATGTAGATCACGCATAGCTTGCCCGGCCATCGCCATGCGCCGCATGACACCTCGCCACTCCGAGGGGAGACCAACACATGGCTCTATGTAACGGTCGTCTAAATCCTGCCACCCGTGCTCCGATACTCCGGTCAACAGCTGCTCACATCTACGGCAGATGTCCTCCAGTAGGGCGGCTGCATCCTCATTCTGCGTTGCTCTCGACCCACTCGGACCCGTGGCTCCAGACGGTGCCGGTCGTCCCATATATCCAGCCGGTTTTACCGGTGCTATATCTGCATACCAAAAGTCCATGAATCAGTATCATTATTTACTATTCAAAAACTTTAACATGCCCACATAAGAATAGCAATTTGTCACTTACCATCGGGTCCCCAGACTCGACCAGCCGGAAGTGGCAGATCCGGATCCCCACAGTAGCTCATCCCACTATACGGGTAGTCGTCTATGTATAACGGCATCTGATCCCAATGGGAAAAAAACTCCGGTCAGCACACTCGCCCGACCGCCCCTCCTCCTCCTTTGCAGAGTAGTCGTCCCCAACGACGCATCCTGGGCTCTCTCGGGCCCCCATCTGGAAGCTGCACACGAGGCCTCAAGGTCGGGATCTTCTCAAAGAAGAAGGCGCACAATAAAGTCCCATATGAGCAATCATGATTCACCTGCCGCCTGCATAGCGACAACTGTCTCTTCAGCGACACCAACATCATTTGGGCCCACCCAAAGTAGGTCCCACCCAACACACTCTCCACTATCATCATCTGCCCACCGGTGATGTGATGGAATGCCTGGGTGCCCAGGATTCGCAGCACAGCTGCGGCCACTGCACGGGTTTCTAGCCTCTCTAGATCCCCGATCGATATTCGAGTCCCCTTGACTTGAAGACCCGGTCGACAATGGCGTTCCACAAACTCCATGATATGCCGCCCCCGCGGCGACACTGGCTGCGTGTCTCCCACTATCCCCAGTGGTGGGAGGCCGGTCAGGAAGTACACATCCTGGACCGTCAGTTCGATCCTGTGCCCTTGCGCTACAAAGATCTCCTGATCTGGATCCCAATAACTGATAATCCGGGCCAGTAATGGTTCCCCTGCTCTCATCAACGGGTTCTCCACAAACTTAAGAACCCCAAATCTGGCCAATACACGACGAACGCCCTGATCCGCCTGGATCTCGGCCCGAAGTGTTCCCAGATCCCTCTCTCTCCAGTTGACCCACAACTCTGCCATACCTGCACAAACACATTCTTTTTTTCAGGGTACAGATCGGGAAAACCATAACCACACACAAAAACCCAACTCCCAGCCATCAAACATCACCAAGCCCCCCTCATCTCCCAGGTCGCAGTTTTCTGCCATTTTCTGGACCAGGTCGCACTTTTTGCCCTCAAACCTGCGTCCTGGGTCGCACTTTTTGCCCCAAAAAGTGCGAGTGCGACCTGCTCAAGAGAGGGATATAGTGGGCCGCTTCTGCAAGGTCTTAAACTGCAAATTTAATCCATCAAAATGCAAGAGCAAGGTTAGGCCTCTTACCTCCAACTGACTGATCTCGAATCCAACGGTCGGTTTGTCCACTACGTTCGCCGCAAGATTTAGGGCCTTCTCTCCTCTCCACATTCACCACAGCAACAATAGCAAATGAATGATTTTGGAGGGAAAACCGCCTCATTAAAAGAGAAACCCTGTTTCTTCTTTCGACTGCTGCGACCACACCGTAGCCCCGTTCGACGAACCGTCAGCACCGCTGGATAGATCTCACCGAGCTCTCAAATGGGTTTTAGTTAGTTTTTGGTGATTTGATACTTCACCCGGACACATTTTTTCCACGAAGGGTCACTTCACCACTCCTTAAAATCGAATTTCCTCACTTACGCCACTTGTACTTGGGGCACCATATCGCTCCCTTACTTGTCCATGTTCGTATCGATTTTCGTCATGAGTGCCCACCTTGTACTCATGCTTCCATGACCCCCCATTGGGGCCTTTACTATGTGGCAGCACTATAAAAGTCGCCCTTGTTTAGAGCATCCAAGTCGAGTCATCATTGCATTCATGGAGTCTATCCTGCGTCCTTACACCCCACTATAGCCCTCCATCCTTCATTGCTTGGTCCCTCGCTCCGCATGTATGACCTTCGACCCACTTGTCCCTGGTCGCTCGTGTGTCGATCGTGCCATATGTTACCATCATTGTACTCTCTTTCCTGAGGAAGTGGTCAAGCCATGCACTATGTCCTTCCACACGTCACTTATCATCATTGGTGTCCCAGTCCTCATTTGGCCGCTCTGTTGTTCTTCTCTAAGTCTCTTAGGTGAGGATCTCTCATTGCCTCACTTATGGCAGGCCTCCTTCTGTCGACATCAGCTCATTTATTCTAGAAGCCGGGTCTAGAGGGCGGTGTACCTTGGTTCCAGCTTCCACTATTGTTCGGTGCTTCGGATCAAGCAAAGGGATCTCTCATTTCCCTTTGACTTGATTGTTTCTCCACTCCAGCTCCTTTCGGCATGATCGAGATCCGTATACTTGATGGTTCAGTGATACAGCAGCAGCTCTTGATGATTCCCGGGCGTGTGTGAGATGTCTCAGCCCTCATGAGGGGGTGGCCTTGCAGGTAGCCCCCCACATGCCCGGATGACCTCTTCATTGCAGCCTTTGATGCCGCTCCAGATTTTGATGATGTTGGCCTTAGCCACTTGCAGCACCTCTATGATTTGCATGTATCAGTCAGATTTTGTGAGCCCTTCCCCATTCACAGGGGGCATTTGGGTTGTATTTATCTCATGTACTCAGATATTATTGTACTAGTCCTGGCTGTTATCCCAGGCACAGCATGTATGTGAGACTCTTCATTGTATTCTTATCTGGCTCCGCTTATGCCAGCTGTACTTTATGGTTCGGTCCCTTGTTTACCGGACACACTATTCTTTTGTACTTTGTCTCGGCGGGCATAGGTATGCCTCCCCCGCCGCCTTCAGCACAGGTACCCTCTCATAAAAAGAGACTTGTTGCACCTGCGAGTCTCGTCTCCTCAGGGTCTAGTCCTTCAGCACACTGTCTACCTCACACTTCTCTCTCTGACATCCCCTTTTGTTGTCTGGTGATTGTTTTCTTACAACGTACTTCGGTCATACGATTTGCTCCTGACACTCGCACGCTGGGGGGCAATCTGTTACACCATTTTTTGGTCATCTAACCTTTTACCATTAGATGGACCCAAGTACACCATGTAAGACCAGTTTTACCCCAAGTAAAACTGCTTTCACTATGTTAATTAAAGAAACCCCAAAAGGAATAATTAATTAAACCATAATTTAATTATTATTCCCGGTCATGTTTAACCCAAAAACAAAGAAATTAATGAGATACACCCATAGTTATCTTATTATTTTCTAGGAATAATTATTTAAATAATATTCCTTGTTAAATATGACCAAATCAACCCCTATTAATTAAATAAATCATTATTTATTTGATTATATCCCAACCACTTCCTTAAAAGGATAAATAAATCATTTATTTATTTATTCCTCACTAATCAAGGGATTTGACCCAAGTCAAACACCCTTTCCCTCCAACAAATAATAATAAAATATTCCATAGAGGTGGATCTAGATTTGGTTAACATTATTTTAATCATGCACCAAGATCTAGAATGACCCAATATTTTGTTATAAATAGGAGGGTTTTCCCTTCATTCTTCACCTTTTGTTGCATACTAGATCACTCTGGATCTATACACTCGGTCTCATTTTCTGCCATTGTTGCTCCCATTGAGCTCTACCTTCTACATTGGGTTTTCTACATCTACAAGAGAGAGAAAGCTTAGATCTGAAGTGCTGAGGACTAAAAAGAACCCATCCCATTGAGGAGATCTGGATACACCTTCTTGTTTCCTCCCAGGTGCCCTGTAATATAAAAATTCATTCAAAAATCGTGTTCTTGTCTTGTCTGTTGGATGCATGGAGCAAACTCTTTACTTTACTACTTAATGTCTTTCCATTTATAGATCCGTTTGTTGCAGCACTTTAACTACTAATTGCAGATCTGAAGATGTTTTGCAGCCATTATTGTTGTTAGGGCTATTAGTTATGCGTAGCTAAAGTGGTTCTTTTTCGTACACTTCGACGAAGAATTTATACTAACAAATGCGAGACATGATAATGATCATGGCCTCTTTATGACTACATCTCTCTTCATCCCCTTGATCAAATGAGCTCCTTCTCACTTGATGTTATTTCCTTCATCCTAAGGACTCCCTAAATAGTTTTTCCTAGACCTCTTAGGAACCCTCTAGATCAACTTATGGGTTTTATCCACTTAGACCTTAGGGAACATTAATTTTCCTTTTTAATTTTATTTTATATTTTAAACCCTATCTTGGGTCCAGAATCCCTTTGCTTGGCTTTTATTCCCATAAATCCTTTTGTGACCAAACTCACAAAAAGTCATCTCACTAGGCTTGTGGAGTACCTCCCAAGCTACACAATTCAACAACATAGTCTAGTTGTAGTAACTATATCTTGGTCAAGCTCTTGTAGTCAAGCGAGGGCTTGGTTGGTTTCCCAAGTTGAAAATTAAGTAAGGGTAGTTGTGAGGGCATGAAAACTAGGGAGGGTCAGGGCATGTAAAGGAATTAAAATGCATGATAACATATGTTGGACAATGTCAATGCATGTTTGAACTAGAGTGTTAGGGAGTGTCGAGGCATATCAAGGGATAACTAGGTCAAAATGCATGGAAAGGAACAAATAAGAGTGTTTTCCAGGGAGCGTTAGAAAATTCAAGTGTGCTAAGGACGAAGTGTGTTAGGAGAAGTTTAGAATAGGATTTACAGGAGGCAAGCCTATGGTTGTTATAGGGGCTCGAAAAAGCAATTTTAGACCAAGGGAGATCACTTTGTGCTAGGCACAACATTATTTTGCCTTTAGTTATTTTTTTTTATATGAGATGTGGCGCACTTTGGCTACATACTCATGTTTTAAACTATTCTAGATAATTTCATATTGTACATTGTTGTGTATAATTTTTGGGGCACTCAACTTGTGTCAGCTTATATCTTGTGTGCCTTGTGAATCTTGTGGTTCATGCAAACTAGGTCAAAATTCATGGAAGTTAATGAATATGAGGAACGTGTGCCAGGGACTAGTGTTAATGAGTGCTAGTTTTCATGCCAAGGAGAGGGTGACAAGGTATGCTAAGCATTGGTAAGGAATGCTAGGGAATATCAAGTCATGTAAATAAGTTCCAAAGTGTTCGAGGGAGTTCCAGGGTGTGCTAATTATATGTGCCAAATAGTGCCAAGATATGCCAATACATGCCAAGTGCTAAGGATGTGCAGGGTGCCAGGGTATGTCAATATGTGTCAAGAAGTGTCAAGGCAAAAAAAGGAAGAACCAAGCTAAAATGTAAGGAAATGAACACATAAAAGGGTTAATAAGTCAAGACTTTATCTTTTTCAAAAGGGGAATGCTAGTCACATTAATAATAGGTCCCAATACATGCCAACTGGCATTGTGTGCCAAGTGCTAATTTATGTGAATTCATTCAACCAAGGTGTTCTAGGGCATGCTAGGGACTACCTGCATGCCAACACATGCTAGGAGAGTTCCATGTTATGCTAGCACATGCCACCATGTGCTTGGGAATCAGTTTCATGACAAGATGTTCTAGGTACAAAGATGTTTCAAGACATGTGAGGTGCTAAGAAATGTTAGTGTGTGACAAAGCATTAATTTAAGGTGTGCCCGGACATTTGAGGAGTGTTAGGTCTTTCTCACTAATAGAATTTTCAGAGCTTGATTATGTATTAAATAATATATTTCCTACAGACACTAGTGGAACCTTATCTAAAGGGAATTTGATAGATAATAAACTTAATAGATATGAATCATTTGTTGACTCATAGGAAAACTCTATTTGACTAGTGATTACTTAAGGGCAATGATACACACTAATTACTTCTTAAAAAATTGACTAATTCTAACCACTATGGCCTTGGAAATATCATAAAAAACACTCCACAATAATGGCCTTAAATGGAATGATCAATGGTGATGAAAATTTTTTGACCGTCACCAAAAGTAACAAAAATAACATTGGTGAGGGTCATTAAAATTTCATCACTAGAAGTGTCACCAAAGGGAGAATTAGTGATGGGCCTTTAACGACCCTCACCAAAAGTGTCATTGAAAATGGCTTTGGTAACGAACCTTAAAGGACCATCACTATATACACTTACAGTGATGCTTTTTTAAGGACTGTCACCATATGTGACATTAGTGATGGACCTTAAAGGTCCGTCACAAGCATGACCCTCACCAATGTCCTTTTTTCTTGTAGTGGACGTCATGGGTGATCGCCAGAACATTCCTAACAAAAATATTGTGCTACCCATAGGCTGACATAGTATACAGGTTTAATAGGATACCATCTCTGAAACATATCCAAGGCTGTGGAGTCGGTGATGAAATGATCACATTCATCACAGAGTGCACAACATTGGACGGGAGGAGGAGGGATAAACGAAAGTCTCTCACCATCTTTGGTAGTGGTTCCGAGCGAGCATTTTGGATATAATCAATGGTGTGGTAGGTGCACTCGTGCTCGCCCTTAACAAGTTAGTATATGGAGGGGTATCATAGCTTCTATTCCTTGTCTGAAAGAAAATTTCCTCACCAATCTTATAGATTTCGTGGTTGTTGTTCCCGGAATCATTTGGGGGTGGTTGTTGTTGTTGGGTACTAACCACCCCTTAGTGGGGGAAGGGCTCGTGCATTACAACAGTTTGTTGTGTAGGTCCCCCTTGTCCACAGTTACCCTGAAGCTTCTTTAGATCAGGCAGTTCGGGACAGTGATGAGTGTAATGGCCATACTCACCACAAATAGCACAAGAATGGTTTTTCCACAGATTAGCCCTCTTGTTCTACCCTTGGGAGTTATTTGGCTCCTAGTTTTGATTTTGGTTGGGGTTGCTTCCAGCCTGAGATCACGGAGGGCATTGTTGGTTACTGCCCCCCTGTCCATAATCTCCCTTTTTTTTTATTTTTATGATTTTTTCTTGCGGTGTCAGGAGGATTATAGGTTTCTCCTAGTCGTAAGACTAGCAAGGCTCAGCTTGAGAAGGTTGCACGAAGTTCACCAGTGCATTGTTTTGTAGTGATGGGTTTTGTGCTGGGAAGGGGAAAATTGGGGTCGTTGTCCCTGGTTTTTATATGGTTTCTGGGGGGGAGCTCTTCCATCAGCGTTCCTAGCTGCGTAATGGGTCCCTTGCGAGGGAGGGTACGATCCTCCCTACTGATGGTGGCATGACGACGCAGTAGTGGTCATATTCTGCAAAGGTGCAGGATGACTCTGATGGTAGCCTAGTTGTGTGATGTTCTGGTTAGGATCATATGAGTAACCGGGGTATGGGATACTACTGCCTCGGTGACCTTGGGTCAATGACCTGATCAATCTGTCTACAGTATTTGATGCGCCTGACAATTCTTTATAAGTTTGCAAGCGTGGGGCATTAGGTAGGATGTTGCAAATTTATCTTGATTGGGTTTATATACGTTCGAGTTGTTGGGCTTTACTAATGGCATCCTCCTCGGAGGTAGGTCCTTGAGTTGACACATCCTTTGAAATATCTGTTATGAGAGTCTTCAAAAATAGCTCCAGTAAAACTCTATTATCGAGTTTGCCTTTGCACAAACTTCAACGTCGTCGCCATTCATGGACATGGTCCGAGATATGGACAACTAGCGTTTGCCTAAAATGGGTCAGTAACTCCATTCCTGAATCATGGTGGATGGGTAACTCAAAATATGTGAGGAACGTAGTAGCGAGGGTGCTAAAGGTTCCATGTGAAGTAGAAGGCTGCTCCACATACCATTTCATGGCTGGTCCGGTTAAGGTGCACTGAAATAACCTTAGTCGAATAGTATCATTAATAATATTATTTGACAAAAACCATAGGTGGAAAGTCAATACATGATTTCCAGGGTCTTCTGCTTGCTTCTCTTCGAATTTTGGAATGTCCAAAGGGAGCTTCGTGGGAATGGGAGGCCAATTGGGGTTGTGCATAATGGGATCATTTGTTAGCTTTGATAGATCTGGGAGGTTTAATAATGCTAGGAAAGGTAATTGCGTATTGAGTTCCATTATTAATTGTGGAAACACAAGAATCTGGTTGTGTATGGGGGCTGTCTGGGGGATATTACCCTATGATGCACCTACAGAAATTATATAACATATGCATTATATATCCAGATTCTCTTGATCTAACAATATTTATCTTCTTGCTAAATTCAGAATCCTTCCACTGTTAATCTTTTGTGGAAATTTAAACTCAATTGCAAACACATGAAGCAATAAAAACAATTGCACATAACACAGTTGTTTAATGGGAAAGCCTGAAGCTAAAAACTCCAACTATAATTTATTATGTATCATGGAGATCATGTAACAATCTCATACAAAGCTCAAATCGTAGAGATCTCAGTACAATATATCGTCACACACTAACATGAAGAAATTTGCAAATCTATGCACTGATTTCTTGCCACCTGATAGCCTGCCTCCACTGCGCAATCTCTGCTGAAGAATACCTCTAAATGAATTTGAATTACCCTTGCCTTGACTGCGCAATCCTCATTGGCAACAACAATGTGTGTGTGATGCAATCAATGCATCCCTATAGGCACAATGGATAGTCCATCTCACCCTTTCACCTATCTCTCCACTGGAACTGACATGCACTGTAGTTAACTGTTGTACTTGTTCAGTTGATTAGTGAGTTATTATTTGTGAATTAATTAACTAATTAATTCACTCTACTCTCACTAGTGTATCATTCAATTAGACAAGATACAACTAGCTCAACTGAGTTTAACTCCAATAACTGAGTTAAACTAAATAAAAACTCCATGAACTACTCTTCCAACTCTGTCATAACTTTGCCACTTCAGTTCTAACTGAGTCCTCCATGCATGAACCACCAGTAAACCCTAGGAATTGTGTAATTCCTTCAGCCCACTGATTTTCCAAATCTGTTTACTAAAATAAAGTGCTCCAAGAGAAGAAGTTGTTGTTTATTATCGGATTATTATTAAGAGCTAATAATAATTTACAATCTATAAATAGACTTCACCCAATATTCTAAAAATAGAATTTCATCTATTATTCCAACTTGACCAACCATCCACAAATAGCACCCTGCAACTTCTGAAATATGATCACCATGTCTAAAAATAGACTTGCACCTAAAAATAGCCTGCGAGCCCACTTAGTGAAGGCGACTGATTTTCACTAAGCTCCATCATCTTGTTGAATCTCAACAATCCCTCTCAACAAGATAGGGATTATCCTTCACCCCGATCCTACCTCTATGGTATTTGAATTTTCTTCTGGTGAGTGCCCTCATCAGAATATCTGCATCTCAATCTTCCGTAGGAATGTACTGAAGCAACATGATCTTCCGATGCACACAATCTCTGATATGATGATACCGGATATCAATATGTTTAGATCTATCATGAAACACAAGATTAATCTAGAGTTTAATGCAACTCTAATTATCACAATGTATCACTGTAGGATCTAAATGTGAGCCGAACAAACTGACCACGATCTTCCTCGTCCAGATAGCCTCACATGTAGCTTGACTTGCTACCATGTATTATGCTTCTGTTGAAATGAGTGCCATGGATCTTTGTTTCCTGCTGTACCAAGAAACTGCTGCAGATCCGATACTAAAAACCCCTCCTGATGTGCTCTTTCTGTCTGTTGGGCTGCCTGCCCAATATGCATCAGTGAAGCCATGCAACTTCACCTCATCTATCTATCTGTACCATAAGCCATACTCATATGTGCCCCTAAGATACCTCAGGACATGCTTGCTTGCCTTCCAAAATAGCTTGGTAGGCTTAACCATCGCTTGTGAAATTTGGTTCACCGCATAGCATATGTCTGGTCTTGTATTAACTAAATACATGAGCGAACCCACCAATTGTCGATAAACAGTGGCATCCACTACCTCTGCCGATGTAGCATCCTCTTTCCTCCAATTTCCTGGAAGAGGAGTGTCGATAGGCTTGCATCCTTGCATGTGAAACTTCTCCAGTATCTCCCGGGCATACTTTCCTTGAGACACAAATAGTTCACCTTCCCTCTGCCATATTTCCAATCCAAGGAAATAATGAAGGAGGCCCAAATCCTTCATCTTGAACTCCTTTGCAAGATCTGCCTTGCATGATTGTATCAACTGCTCATCACCCGTTAGTATTAAATCATCAACATAAAGAGCAATGATTAAAAGCTTACCCTCCACCACAATTTGGTACAGGTTTGCATCCACCTCACTCTTGGTGAAGCCAAGTCGAGTGAAATAGCTGTCGATCTGTGTGTACCAAGCACGAGGTGCTTGCTTCAACCCATACAACGCTCTTTTGAGTCTACACACATGTGACTCACTGCTCAATATCTCAAATCCTTCAGGCTGCTCAATGTACACCTCTTCCTCAATGATCCCATTAAGGAGCACAATCTTCACATCCATCTGATGAATGTGCCAACCCATCTACGCTGAGAGAGCAAGGATGGTCCTTATGGAAGAATATCATGTGACAGGTGCAAAGGTGTCTTTATAATCAATCCCCTCGATCTGTGAGAAGCCCTACACAACAAATCTTGCCTTATACTTCTCGACGTTCCCATCAGTAGCTTACTTTACCTTGTAGATCCATCTTGATATGACAACTGATTTACCCACCAGCCTTGGAACAATCTCCCAAGCACTGTTTCTGATAATGGAGTCATACTCCTCCACCATGGCATCTACCCATGTGGGCTCCTGCGCCGCTTCTTCAAAAGAAGATGGCTTTGTCATGACACACTTTCTCATAAGAGCCATGTATCCAGTAAATCAGTCAGGTGACTGTCTCTATCTGCGTTGTGATGTAGGGACTCCTACATTTTGTGCCACATCAAGCTTCAATCTCTCAGCTTCTATGGTATGCTTTCTTCTAGTTATGATGTTTGGATCTGCATGAGTGGACTCCTCCACTCCATGAATCTCCTCCTGTGGCTGATCCACATCTAGAGGCTCATCTACCGGAACTGGAAGTTCCTCCACTGCATGCAAGTCTAGCTCCTTCTCAAGCATAGCTTGTGCAGCACCCGCGATTGTTCTGTTCTTCCTCTCCGCGACCCCATTCTATTGTGCATTATGAGGTGCTATGAGTTCTCTTCGAATTCCTTATTTTCTACAGAAGTCTTTGAATTCGCTCGAGATATATTTACCACCATTATCGCTCCGTAGAGCCTTCACTTGCCTCCCCGACTCCTTCTCCACCAATACTTTAAACTCACAGAACTTTGACAATGTTTCACTTTTCTTTTTCATGAAGAAGATCCAACATCTACTAGAATAGTCATCAATAAATATAACATAATTCCTGTGTTTTGTTGTTGAAGCAACCGAGAAAGGTCCACACATGTCTGTGTGAATTCTCTCAAGGATCATCGAAGCACGGTTCTCCTTCTCACAAAAGGTGGTCTTCACAAACTTACCCATAGTACATCCCTTGCACTAATCTGACTGCACAAGAGTACCCTTGGAAAGTATAGTATAAATCTGCTGCAAAATCTTCAAAGCGACATGGTGAAGATGGCCCAATCTCCTGTGCCATAATTCGCCCTCATCCCGTCTCACCACTTCTTATGCTTTTCCCATCATTGCATCATAGCCATCTACCTCTAGCTTGTAGATATTCTTAACTCAAATCCCTATCCTCTTGGTTTGACCCATTGTTTTATGTCGAAGGAAGGCTTTTCCCTCACTGAAAACAACGTCATAACCTTTGTCTTCCAACATTGCGACCGAGACGAAGTTCTCCTTCAGACCTAGAACATGCATAACATCCTTTAACATAAATGGATTACCTGACTCCCTCTCAAAGGTAATGGTCCCAATTTCAGTCGCACTATATCGACCATCGTCACCCATCTCTATATGCATTTGGAGATCCTTCTCCTCTAGATCACTAAATAACTCCTTGTCTCCTGGCATATGGAAAGATGCACCACTATAAAGATACCACACCGATCCCATAGCACTTGAAACCAAGCATGTGATCAAAGAGAAATCAAGTTCAAATTTCTGGGCTAAGGCCTCACCCGCTATAGCTCCAACAACCTTCTTTTTCTTCTTCTTCTATGGGCGGTTAGTGGCGAAATGCCCATGTTCGTGAAAGTGAAAACACTTCACTTTGGAAAAATCTTGCTTCTTGCCTTTAGCCTCGGATTTTGAAGGGAATTTCTTCCCCTTCCCTTTTCTTGCTTTGGTAGCCAAAGTGCAATTCTCTTCATCTTCATTCTTCGATGAAGATCCATCCTTGGTACTTCGCCTTATCTCCTCCTGCACAAGATCCGACCAAAGTCGCTCCCATCCCGGCAGTTTCTCCCGTCCATTGACAGAGTCTTCGTAGTTATGCAAACTCTTTGGAAGCCCAAGGAGAGCCAAGATCACCAAGTCTTCATCATCAGCAGTAATCCCCACACTTCCTAGTTCATCCTTACAGTGGACAAACTTCGTGAGATATTTTGGAATATTGTCGCCCTTCTCCATTTTTATTTTTCTGAGCTTATCTTTAAGCGCCAACTTCCTCTAGTCGCTTCTGCTTTGGAAAAAATCTATCAAAGCCTTCCACATTGAAAATGGAGTGGCTTTCCCATGAAGGCTTGACACAATATGGTCTTTCACACCTTCCAACAAAATCTTTCTTGTCTTTGCTACCTTCTTTTGCCATGCGTCAAGTTCTGCAATATCGCTAGAAGTAGGCTTAGGAACATCGCTATCGATGAACTCCTTCAATCCATTATCTTCAAGCACCACCTCCATCCTATCCTTCCAGGCTATGTAATTTGAGCTTCCCTCAAGGGCATACTCCAATCGCAACCCATTGAAAGACATTTCAATGTATACTCAATTGTCGCACCAAGAAATTTCTGCAGCAAATTCGAATTGTCCACCAGCACAAACTCAACAATTCTTCACAATTGCAATCTTCAAGAATTAACATTGCTCTGATACCATGTATAAATTATATAACATATGCATTATATATCCAGATTCTCCTGATCTAACAATATTTATCTTATTGCTAAATACAAATCTTTCCACTGTTAATCTTTTGCGGAAATTTAAACTCAATTGCAAACACATGAAGCAATAAAAACAATTGCACCTAACATAGTTGTTTAACGAGAAAGCCTGAAGCTAAAAACCCAAACTATCATATATTATGTATCATGGAGATCATGTAACAATCTCATACAAAGCCCAGCTCATAGAGCTCTCAGTACAATATATCGTCACACACTAACATGAAGAAATATGCAAATCCATGCACTGATTTCTTGCCACCTAATAGTCTGCCTCCAGTGTGCAATCCCTGCTGAATAATACCTTTGAATGAATTCAAATTACCCTTGCCTTGACTGCAAAATCCTCATTGGAAACTCCAATGTGTGTGTGATGCAATCAATGCATCATTATAGTCACAACGGATAGTCCATCTCACCCTTTCACCTATCTCTCCATTGGGTCTCCACTGGAACTGACATGCACTATATTTAACTCCTGTATTTGTTCAGTTGATTAGTGATTTATTATTTGTGAATTAATTAACTAATTAATTCACTCCACTCTCACTATTGTATCATTCAGTTAGACTAGATACAACTAGTTCAACTGAGTTAAATTGAATAACAACTCCATGAACTACTCTTCCAACTCTGTCATAACTTTTCCACTTCAGTTCTAACCGAGTCCTCCATGCATGAACCACCAGTAAACCCTAGGAATTGCGTAATTCCTTCAGCCCACTAATTTTTCAAATCTGTTCACTGAAATAAATTGCTCCAAGAGAATAAGTTGTTGTTTATTGTCGGGTTATTATTAAGAGCTAATAATAATCGACATGTATCTATTTTTAGATCGACAATATATAAATATACTTCGCCAAATATTCTAAAAATAGAATTTCGTCTATTTTTCCAACTTGATTAACCATCCACAAATAGCATCCTGGAACTTTTGAAATATGATCACCATGTCTAAAAATAGACTTGCACCTAAAAATAGCCTACAGGCCCAGTTAGTGAAGGCGACTGATTTTCACTAAGCTCCATCATCTTGTTGAATCTCAACAACACCCATCTATGTGTTATGTTGACTCCCTGAAGTGGTGGCGCTCCTCTGCCATCTGGGGGTTGTGGGAGGAGTGGTATGTGGTGACCCTGAGGGGGTTTCCACAAGTGTGGCGTTGGGTGACCCTTGGGGGTTTCCAACTAATGATGCCCCAATAAAAGATGAACCAATAAGGGTGGATGTGTGTTGTCTTTGACGCCTAAATGGATAAAGCCCTAGCACTCCTCCTTGTAATGGGGGGAGGTCCAAAAAACATCTAGATAGACGAGGTCTCATTGGGTCAGTTATGGTGTCAACTCGGTTTGATTTTGGAAATATTTTTTATTTTTTTTGAGAGGAGAGGGATTATTATCAATGAAAAATGTGATCACATAAATAAAACAAAGTGAAAAATAAAAGGTAAGTTTATCCTTTAAATTAATACTATGTGATAAAGCAATCAAAAAATAAGTTTTTGGTTGTTTCGTGGATGATACTCAAAAACCCTAAAAGACCTAATCATCCTCACACTCTCAAATGTAACTGGGCCTTGTGAAGATATCTTATGATGGGTACTGGGGCTAACGTCCTGAAAGAACTGGCGACGCCTTCCAGCAGCCGAAGAATCGACCAAGGTAAAGGTAAGAGGATTTACTGCTGCCTGCATCGTCACCTATAGGGAAGGATTCCCTAGATTTGGTCACTAAAGCATTGTCGTCCCACGTGAGCATTCGAGTCTTGAGCTTCTTGGTATTCAGCTACCAGTACCGAGCACTAGATAGTTTAGGTAGCCCCAAATAGTACTAAACGCACTAGGCCTGAGCTTAACCCTCTCTGAATCGAGTCTCTATAGCGCTTGAGAATTTTGTTCTGTGGGCGATAGACAGATTTTAAGCTCCCTAAACAGTCAACTTATATGTTTCAAGAATGTAAAATGACCATGGTGGCTTATTGGATGCCTACCCCCAATGGTCCTAACATGAACTATTATTTATTTTGTGGCGCCTGTTTGGATATTTTAATGAGTTCAATTAATGGTTAGTTTTAAGGAGTCTTAATTTTCTTAAGGTGTGCCTTGGTGAAGCGACGGTAAGAAGAGGACCAACGTCATAACTTAGTGAAGCTTCGTGTGTGTAATGAAGTGTACAATCACAATTTTATAGAATGTGGATATGCGATGATCCTTTACACTCCTTTCCTAATTACACTATGTTTGATTGTTCCTTTAAGACAATAAACAATGTGCGGATAATGGGCCGTTTACGATTTTGCCTAGTTAGAGTAAATGTTGCACTATAGGGAGATGGAAAACTATCAAAATAAATTTTTCATATATGTACTCAGGATCACCAAGAGGGGAAAGGGTGGCATAGATTACTTGCCTTCTTTGATTCTTTGATCCTAGTCTTGAATCCTAATGCAAAATTTAAGCTAAACTTAATGGAAAATTTTGAAAAAATGAAACTAGCTAGAGATGCATGGATATGGGCCACTTACTCCCTCCTAATTAATCCTATGTGTTTGGTGTCTATTATCAGTATCTAGTTCATTCAGATAGCATGTGTGGATTTAAAAACCACTTACTTGCCCCCTAATTAAACTATGTGAATTTGTGATAATAACTAAAATTAAAACAATGTAATAGCTAATCTAAAGTTCGGCCAAAAACATGTCCTAACAGTCTAGAAACACCATAACACAGTGATGGAAGATTTATTATGGGCTTCCGATCACTTTACAATTGCTAAAAATGAAGAAAATCAATGAAAAAAAGTGCTCATTGGTTTCTGCGCGGGTTATTTTTACATAGGTGTGCGACTTGCACGTATGTTTGGACTGAATGCACGTGGGTTTACTGTGCACGGAAATTACGCCTTGTTTGAATTGAATCTCTTCACAAAGGGTGAATGAGAGAAGCTGAGGAAGAGAAGAAATTGTCCTGCAGCAATCTTGGGCAGAAGAGAGGTCTTGCAAAACAACAACCACTTAGCTTAAGAAGAAAAAGAAGTGGAGTTGCCAATCCTATCTTGGTGCATCTGACATGTGGGTGTACGAAATGCACGGTGCTTGGTAGGGGAGGTTTCTATCCTACAAGAAATTTCACAGGGAAAAATGAGTTGTTAGATGGTTAGCGAAGCATCATAATATGTAGAAAACTAGTTATAAAACATAGCATGCTACAATAGAGGAAGAAACATGAAACAACAAATAAAAATAAAATAAAAGCTCAATATCGAGTTTAAACAAACTATTAATACCAATGGAGAACAAATCCCATTTTATTAGTTAGTGGTGGTAAAAAAGAGGTAGAATGTTAAAACACTCGCAGTGAATCCTTAGAGCTATGGAGCTCTAATATCAAAGTAAGGAGGGATTTTCCCTTAAGCTGCTTGCAAGCCTCTCTCTCCTCAAATGAGTGGTAGGATAACGGAAAATCGATGCACTTCTCCTCTTGGATTGAGATGTTGGATGGGCAACAAATGAATCCCTCCACTCCTTGTTGCTTGGACAACACACCGCTAGTTTTCTCTTGGTCAATTTGGCCAGCATAACAATGTGTTCTAAATTGTTCTTCTCATGGTAGTATTTTATAGGAAAAATTCAAATCTTCTTCCCTCTCTTGGTAGAATTGTGGATGGTGACCCAAGAGTGGAGGTTGATTCCATTGTGTGCTACACTTGAGGCCTCAAGGAGGCTCTAAGGCGATTATCCTTGGCAACCTTGAGTGGAGAATCGTCTTCCTTAAGTGTGCCAAGTGGTCCCAGATGGTGACCTTCCGCCATACCCAAGATCACACGGCTATTTGAGGGATAGCCACATAGATCTTCGCTATTATCAAAGAAAAGGCCGCGAGGAGCACTTAGTGCCAGTGCCTTCTGTGCGCGACTTGATAAATTTGCCTGCTTGACCTTAGGAAAAGTTAAATTTTCCAGATTTTGTAATGTTTATCTTTCCTGTAAATCCTTTTTCTTGACATTTCATGATGTCTTTTGCCTGTCCGATTTTATAGCGATAACAACAACAAAGGAAATAATCCATGATAGAAAAACAAGAAAAAGACAAGGTGCAAGGTAGGGCAAGATGCAAGGCAAAGGAAAAGACATGAAAAATATTGTGATGCATGGATATTTGAATATGAATGCAAGATTGTATTAATGCATGCTATTTATTTATTTTATTGACATGAAATATATGAATGCATGACATTTGGATATGATGAATTTCATTTTATGTATATTAATATTCAAGAGTTTAGGAAGTTTTGAAATTGAAGAGACAATTTTTGGAATGCAAAGAGACAAGTTTTGTCATTTCATATTCATGTGAGTGGAACACGAACAACCATCAAAATTTTATTTATAAATTTGTGAAAGGTTGGAGATATGGATGGTTAGGGAGTGGGAGAATGTGTGAGAGATGGTTAAATTGTTATGCATTAGTTACCTGGCACATATGAAGCTTATGTGAAGCATATTTGAAGGGAAGAAAATACAGAGTTGAAGATGGAGATATGCAAAATTGATGAGCAGGTAAACCAACACATTTTTGTTTCTCGTCTGCATCAAGGGATTGTAGTCTCCTTATCAAGTAGTGGCTTGATAAATACTAGGTTGGGGCCTGTTGAGGTAGGAGTGTCATGTGGGTTGTAGCCTACATAAAGCGTATGGGAGTTGGAGCTTCCTTGCATGTTGTAGCTTGTAGAAAATTCAGGTAGCAACCTCCTGTAGGTTGGAGCCTACTGAAAATCAAATGTAATAAGGGAGTAGGAACTTGCATCATCACAAAAATAAAAAAAATCATGCTTTTCTCCCTTTTATGGGTTTCCACTTATATCTAGTGTCAATATGTGTTATTATTATGTGCTAATGTGATGTTTTGGTTTTCTCATTACTTTTTGTTCACATATTTAATCTGTTGGTCATTATTTGTTAAGTTTCTCATTTAATGTTTCAGTTAGTGAGTTTTAAAGAAAATAAATTAATGTCCCTGAATGCACTAAATTTATTCATCCCCTTCTCAGTTTAGTCAAATTTTCATCAACTTCAAAAACAAACCTTTGGTGTTTTTCTATATATTTTAGTCCCCGTTGGATTGGACAAAGTGATTCCCATTTTCTGATGTGTCTGGCCATGTTTTGATTAGGAATATCACATAAAGATAGTGTGTTTTACTCTTGCACAAATTGTTATCAAGGTCTTTGTGCTCTCACTCATTCCATTTGTTTTTGGACATAAACCATCTCAACACATGACATGCATAAAAGAGTATTGGATTATGAGTCTTTTAAAGTGGGAATTTATAATTTGTAAAATGAAAACATTGTTTTTGTAGCAATAAGAATAACTCTCGTTATCCTTAAAGTGTTTTTAAGGTAAATGTGCATCAACTTAACTTCTTATGAAATCTAACCTAAGCTATTTATGGTTTTAAGTTATCTGTGGTGGCTTATCTTTGATGTTAATTTGTGGATATTTTCATCATTTTTTTTTAAAAGAACACTAATATTGAACACTTATATCTTTTTTTGGTGTTCATGTTTATTCCAATCTCCACTCAAAATGGCTATAAGGCCTTAAGATGACACTATAAGCTAAGTAATGTCCCCATGGTCAATGTCACATGGTTTATGAAAAACTATATCTTTATAATAAATAGTAATAGGTTTACCAATGCTTAAAAATTTTTGTTTAACCTTTACATTCTCATAGAACAGATGGATTTTTGCATCCAAACCATTTGCGACTACTAATAAGTTCATTTAAAAACCCTTGATTGGACTTTATTAAAATAATAATAATAATAATAATAATAAAATAAAATTCTCCACTAGTAAGTCCAAAACCAGTGGCACTAGGAAGAAACGTAATGGGAAACGGCAATATATTGAAAATAAACCACAAAAAAACAAAGGGTAATATCATCTTGGTGGTAAAAAGAGCACGCCTGTTAAGTCAAATACAAGTGGAGGCTATAGAATTCTAATGGAACACGTCTATAGAATTTAAAGGATCAAAGGAGTTGTACAATATAGTTGGGTGGGGCTATAGAATTTATAAAGGAGTTGTACAATGTGGTTGGGTGGGGCTATAGAATTTATAAAGGCAACCAATAATTTCCAGTCTATTGGCCCATTAATGTTGTTAAGAGTACCAATGACTATACCATGTTCATGTCGTCCATGCCCATGCCATCCTTAGCCGTCCTCTTCACCTTCAGTCTCGAGTCGCCAAAAAATTCTGCGGCCATCAACTCTGCCATTAACTCTCCCATCTGCCGGTCTCAAGTGTGCCATTAACCCTCCATCCGGCGCAGTTAAATTTCGTGGGCTTTTACCAGGATAAGAAGGGGCTGCGATCACTGCCAGGCCAGAGGGATATGTCAACCTATGAATCCACCTTGAGGAGCTGAATCGGGCCACCTGCAAATGCCCATGAAGCTGTGACACAGAAATGCCTGAAGATATTCTCCGAGGGATATGTTAACCTGCGAATCCACCCTGAGGAGCCTGAAACAGGCCACCTGCAAATTCCCACGAAGCTGTGACATAGAAATGCCATGAGAAATTCTCCGGCGAGCAGTTAAATTTCGATTGATGTTAATTTTGCATAGAGAAATTCCCGGACAGCAGCCATTAACTCGAAAATCTCGTGGGCAGCAGTGGATAAATATTTTGAGAACTTCCCGGACATGCAACCATTAACTCTCTCCAATCCACCTGAAGAAGGATGTCTCCGTTGAGTAGTTAAATTTCGAGGGCTGTTAATTCCCGAACAGCAGCCATTAACTCGAAAATTTCATGGGCAACAGTTAAATTTCAAAGGATGTCTGTTTACTTCATAATTTTTGGATGTAATAAGTATTATTGAGAGATAAGGTTCAGGAGCAAGGCTGGAAGGATGGGAGGTTTTCTGGACATGGTCAGCCAACGCAGCGTTTAGTTCATCATATTTCACTGGCTAGGGAAAGTGTTGGTAAGTTTATAAGCTTTTTTTTTTTTGTCTGTTTCTTTTTTATTTCACTGTCTATAGCTAGAATGATTATTAGAGATTTCTTTATAAATGTTCTGTTTTTCTTAAAAAACCAAATTTAAGAGTTTTATATATGAAAAAATTAAAATATAGAGGAAATATCTTCATTGCCATTATATATTCTAGTCATGGTAATTTTGACCAAAATAACATTATATATTCCTATCAATATATATTCCAATCATTATATATTTCTAACATTATATATTCCTATCATTTATTTCCTATCATTATATATTTCAACAATTATATATTTCAGAAATGGCAATTCTTGTCAAAATAGCATACTGCTTCCACCATTATTTTAGAGATTTGATAATTATTGCAAACAGTGTAATGTCTTATCTCAAAAATTGGAATCTTGTTAATGTTTTAATTGTCATTGAATTCAAGGTCTTTTAATAATCAAAACCCATTTTTTTCTTTTAAGGATTACAATCTAAGGACGAAAGAAAGAAAAAAACTGAAATATGGGCATGTGATGTGTCATTTTTTCATGATTGTGAGAGAAATTTATTTTAATTGGTTATTTTTCATTTCATTATTATTGAAAAAATTATTAAATTTATTAAATCCATTTTCCATTAGAAATCAGAACCCATTTTTTCCTTTTAAGGATTACAATTTAAGGACGAAAGAAAGAAAAAAATAGAGAAAGGCATTGACACGTGTGAAATATGGGCATGTGATGTGTCATTTTTTTGTAAAACATTTTAATGTTAGATTTTACTATTTATTTTATTTTTTTCATGATTGTGAGAGAAATTTAGTTTAATTGGTTATTTTTCATTCTATTATTATTGAAAATTTTATTAAATCTATTTTTTGAAAGTTGTTTTATGGGTTTTTTCATTTTGAGGCATGTATATGATTCTTTTTCAATTTTTATTTTATTTCATTTAAACAAATTTTTTAAAATATAAGATTATTGATTTGTAATTTTTTAATTTAAAGTATATTTTATTTATTCCATTATAATTTTTTTTTTATAAAATGTCTTTTTAAATTTATTGTTTAAATTCAAAAAATATTTTGTCAACATTGTTATCCTATTGTTTGGAGTTCAATATGTAGAGAAAGGCCTTTATATCATTTTTTGTCACGATGGCAAACCTGTAGTTTTGGATGTTTTGAATAAAATCTCCTTAACACAAAATATGCCATATTAGACTTGATTTCTAAAATAGTTTTGGATGTTTTGAATAAAATCTCCTTAAAACAAAATATGCCACATTAGTCTTGATTTCAAAAGTAACGATAACGACCAGTGTATGCAACACATCATCTACAATGTTGCTTCCATAGAAAAGAGTACAACATGAAATCAAATGAAAATCACACCAATCCATGCATAGTTATACTATACAAAAATAAAGGTGTATTGCCACATCACATAACTGGATATAATATGTTCAACTTATATAACCAGATTCTCATTGCCAACTGTAGTTTACGTAAGTCTTGCTTTATTTCACATTGCCAAAAACATAATCACAATTGAAAAGGACGAGAAACTAAGATTTGTTCATTTTGTTCCAGAAAAACAATATAATTATAACACCCACGTGCTATGATGAGATGAGAGTTGTTACCTATTTCAAAATGCAACATATGTTATGAATTACATCACATTATTTTCCTAAAAAAATTGTGGGCCTTTAAACATGTGTTTATTTTAAATGAATAATTATGTAAAAAAAGAAATTAATAACATCATTATTATTATGAATAACATTATTTTTATTTTAAAAGAATTAGAATTATTAATTAACATTAAATATGTTACTTTAAAAGAATTAGAATTATTATTTAACATTAAATATTTGTATAGTAATAATTTAATTTTAAAGTTAAAATCAAAACATATATCAAACTGTTATATAATATTTTTCAATATATAATTAAACATTAAAACTTATTTTTTTGAAGTAATTAATCATTCTTATTTTTATTTATTTGAAAAAAATCTCGAAAAACAAATTGGCTTTAAAACATTGTGTTGATATTTCTTGACTATTAGACATGTGTGTTATCTTAACTTTAGTGTAGCTAGTGCATCATTCTAATTTTTAGTTTACTATGATATACTCACCTAGTTTAATTAGGAGACAAGAAATGTGGCCCATATCCACACATGTCATCTAAATAAGCTGATTATTGATAGTAGATATCACACACATAGATTAACTAACAAAGAGTAAGTGGCCCAAGTCCACACATATTTAGTTAGTTTTCAAATTCTTGCATTAAATCAAGTTTTAATTTTTGCATTAGGATTTCGGGACCAGGATTAAAATACCAAAAGAAAGCAAGTAATCTCTGTCGCCCTTGAACCTAACGGTGACCCTGGGTATGCATATGAATGCTCTCTCTTAATATTTTACAATCTCTCTATAGAGCAAACTTTTAGTTTAAATATGACAAGTTGTAAGCGTCCCATTATCCGCACATTGTTTATTTCGTGAAAGGAACAACCAAACATAGTGTATCATATATCCGCATCTTACAACATTGTGATTGTTCACTTTATTTTACACACAAAGCTTCAACGAGCTAGGGCCCTTGTCCTATTCTTACTGTAGCTTCACAAAGGCACACCATAAGCAAATATTTTCTTTTCATTTTCCTAGTTGAAAGTCATTAATATTAGTTCAATTTTTGGCACTAGGATTCGGGGCAGGGATCGAATTATCTTTAGAAGAGCAAGTAATCTCTGCTACCTTTGCACCCACGGGTGATTCTAGGCAAGCATATGAACACTCTCTATTGATAATTCACCATATCCCTATAGTTGATCAATTAAATTAACTAAGAAGCATTGTAAGCAGCCCACATCCGCACATGTTTTACTTTTGAGCAAGGAACAACCAAACCTAGTTTAAATACGGGATATTGAAAAGGATCACCGCATATCCACATGTTCAAACTATGTGCTTGTTCACCTCTTTCTCACACACATTCACACCTTAAGTGAATCAAATCCACCTAAAACTCACTTAACTAAACGCATTAAACTCTCCCAACAGGGGCCACAAGAGAAGTTATAGCTTAAGTTAGGGCCAAGGGGGTAGGCATCCAATAAGCTGCCTTAGTCAGTTTACATCTTGAAACATAGAAGTTGACCATTTAGGGAACTTTTAAATCCGTCTATCCGCCCACGGAAAAGAAAACCCGAGCGCAGCAGAGACCCGATTCAGAGGGGGTTAGGCTTAGGCCCAATGCGTGCAGTATTATTCGGGGCTACCTGACCCATCTAATACTCGGTAATGGTAGCTGCATTACCAAGAATCCCAAGACTCGAATGCTCACGTGGGACGACGGTACCTAGTGACCAAAATTAGGGCATCCTTCCCTATAGGTGACAGAGCAGGCAAGCACTGGATCCTCTACCCTCACCTTGGTTGATTTTCTTCGGTTGACTGGAGGCGTCGCCAGCTCTTTCGAGACGTTGCCCCAGCATTCGCAAGATATCTTCTCAAGGCCCAATTACATTTGAGTGTGTGAGGACGAATTAGGTCTTCTAGGATTTGAGTATCATACGAAAAAACAACAAAAAACCATATTTTTTTATTGACTGGTCACATAGGATTAATCTAAAGGGAAAATTTATCTTTTATTTTTTCTTTGTTTTATGTATGTGATCGGATTTTTTGTTTGATTGTAATCTCTATCCTCTCAAAATTTTCCAAAAACATACCTAGATGATGCTAGAACGGATCCAACAAGACCTTGTCGATATAGATGCCTTTTGGACCTCCCCCCATTACCGGGAGGGGTTCTAGGTCTTTCGCCATTTAGGCATCAAAGACAGAGCACTGCCACCCTTATTGGTTCATCCTTTATTAGGGCATCATTAGTTGGAAACCCTTGTCGGTCACCCAACACCACACCAGTGAACACCCCCACAGGGTCACCACATACCACTCCTCCCACAATCCTTAGGGGACAGAGGAGTGCTACCCATTCAGGAAGTCAGGTGAACTCACAGCAGGGAACATCATAGATAAACCCTATACCTAACAAGAACATTGTGTTTTCACAAGGGGCAATGGCTACAAACTCTCAGTCACCTTTCTTAGCTTCGTTAAATTTACCAGATTCAACTAAGTTGACAAACGATCCCATTACTCACAACCCTACATGGATTCCCATGCCCACGAAGCTCCCTTTGGACATTCCATAGTTTGAAGGGAAGCAAGCAGAAGACCTCGAAAATAATATTATGACTTTCCACCTATGGTATTCGTTGAACAACATCATTGACGATATCATTCGACTAAGACTATTTCAATGCACCCTAACCAGAATAGTTGCAAAATGGTATGTGGAGCAGCCATATGCTACGCTTGGAACCTTTAGCACCCTCGCTACTGCATTCTTGACCTATTTTCAGTTACCCATCCACCAAGATTTTGGAATGGAATTACTGACCCACTTTAGGCAAACACCCGCCAGCCATATCTCATACCATCTCCACGAATGGCGGAGGCGTTGTAGTTTGTGCAAAGCCAAACTCAATGATCAAGTTCTGTTATACATGTTCTTGAAAACTCTCACCGCATAGATTTCGAAGGATGTGGCGCAACAAAATACCATATCCGAAGAGGGCGCTATCAATAAGGCCCAAAAACTCGAGCTGATCTATATGCAGTCAGGATATATTTACAATATCCTGCCTAACGCCCTGCGCCTGCAAACTTACAAAGAATCTTTAGGCGCGTCAAACTCTGCAGAGGTTTTGATTGGGTTATTGACCCAAAATCAGCTAAGCAGCAGCATTCCATACCCCGGTTATGCATATGATTCTACCCAGGACATACCAGAACCTGGCTATCAAAGTCATTATGCACCTTCGAAAAATGTGACTAATAGGGCGTCATCGTATCTCCATCAGCAGGGAGGTCCGTATCCTCCAGCTCAGGGGACCCAGAATGCAGCTAGACATGCTAATGGAAGAGCTTCCCCCCAACATCCATTTATAAACTAGGAACAAGGACCAAAATATGCCCAGTCCCTAACAGAAAACCCACCTATGCAAAATAATGCACAGGTGAACTTTGTGAAACCTTCCCAAGCTCAACCATGCCAACCATACAAACAAGAGAATCAAAATTATCCTCCCAATGCAACTTTGAAAAAAGGAAAAAACAAGCCTAAAGGAAATCCTGGACAGGGGGGAAACAATCAAGAACGCCCTTCGCAATCTCAGGCCGGAGGAAACTCCAATTGAAATCAAAACCAGGAACGAAGTAACCCCCAAAGGCAGAGCAAGAGGGAAAATATTTGGACAAACCACTCTTGTTTAATCTGTGGTGAGTACGACCATTACACTCATCACTGTCCCGACCTCCCTGAGCTAAAGAATATTCAAGGTAATTGGGGACAAGGGGGATCCTCCCAACAGACATCAGTTATGGAGGAGCCTTTCCCCCACCAAGGGACAATTACCACTCAACAACAAACTCCCGACGATTCTGGAAAGAACAGCCATGAAATCTACATGACTGGCGAAGATTTTTTTTTTTCAGACACGGAACCGAAATTATGATACCCCACTAGACACTAACTCGTCAGGGGTTAGTTCAAGTGCACCAACAACACCTTTAACCATATCAAATATGCCTATTGAACCTTTTCCAAAAATGGCTGAGGGACCAACTAGGCGGGCAGGAAACCATTCCAAAGCGGCCCATAGCTATAGCATTGTGGATGATCTAGCTTAATCTCCCATTGCCATGTCAGCTTTGGAGGTATTAGAATCATGCCCAAAGTAAAGGAAAGCCTTACTTTCTGCGTTAGGCGCCATCAACCCTGCTAATTCGCACCTAATATATTTTGATTTAGACAAATCCACCCCTTGGCTTCCTTCAATGGTCGCCTTTCAGATAACAGTGTTAGTTCAAAACATCACCATCCACCGATGTATAATTGACGAGGGTGCATCCACATGCATCACGTCAAAGAACGTCTAGCAGAAGTTAGGGTCTCTCAAACTAAAGCCATTAGACATCACGCTTAGAGCATATGATGGACGCCCTTCAGCCCTCGTCGGTCTCTACCAAAATGTCCCAGTCTGCTTAGTCCTCAAGATGGTCCTTATAGACATTGAAGTCTTGGATTGTCACTATGTCCCTAGATTCCGTGCAATGCTAGCTTGTATGTGATCGACCATAATTCACCTCTCCCAAGAAGATGGCTCGGACAGCGAATCCATGAACAACTCGACAACTCAAGAAGATGTGCTGAGTAGATCCATCCTCTTTTTTTCAGCTGAAAAACGACCAATCGGGGAACCCTTAGTCACCCCCAGACATTCTCCATGGACAAGACCAACATGTGTGTTTTTTAAAATGCCTAATCATATGGTTTTCACTTTCCCTGACTTAGAAGCGCTACAACGCTCGTACCTAGTCACACCATCTAGCGAGCAGGACGGTAACCCAATTTCTAGGATTTTTTGCCTAGTGTTCCAAGGAAATCACCATGAGCAATGTTGTACCTCTAAAAAAGGGTCTAACAAACCAACCACGGTCATGAGTGTTAGTAATGTTGAGGAATCCTCCAACATGCAACACAACCCCAAATACCTTTTCAATCTTTGTAATGGTGCTCACCTTCTTAAGGATTGTTCTAGTATACATAGTGTCTTAGAAGTGTGCTCTAAATATTCTCATCAACTTATGGTTGATCCATTGATTAGTGATTCTAAAGTTCCCGTGGAAAAGGGTAAAGTTAGGTTTCCATGTAGGTTATGTGAAGGGAGGCATCAAAATCACCTTTTCCCTCGACCACTCATCACAAGTCACCCCATGACACTAAGTTGGTGACACCACCTCCACAAAGACATCATATGTCATACATGGTTAGTCTAAATTTGTGAGAAATATCTAAGTTGATTAATGACCCAATTATTACTTTTTCCAAAGTTGTTTATTTGAAAAGTATAAAATATTTACCTAAAAATGTGATTTCAATGCTTAGTGATATGCATTAATCAAGACCATAACTCTTACTCAAACCAAATCGTGTTCAATGGAATGTGTACAGATATTTTAAGAATGTGTAAGTGGGAGAGGATTAATGGGTTGGAAGTTGAAGACCCAGAGGATATGATTGAATTTTCAGCAGAAGACTTAACATGGACAAATGTTGATGGGGACCAAGTTGTAGTTATTCCATATTGTCGACTTGATGATTTTATAAGAGGAGAGGAATCGAGTGAATCTGCACCCACTCAATTTAATCTTTATACTCATCGAAGTAAAAAAGTAGAGGATATCAAACAAACATATTGTTCAATATATCTGGAGTACGCTATGTGAGTCTTTATATATTTATCAATATATGTATAATTTTTTACAATATGCATATATGTTATATCTAATTTGTTGTAAAAAATTTATATGCAGGTATTGGTGTGCATATGGTCCGGACTACAAAAACCAAATTATGAGTGCATCCTTAGATAATAAAAAAAAAACGCAGTCAACATGAAAGTATTAAAGTTGGTTGCCAATGTCACTTCATTGTACGACGAGTTCAACTTAGACTAGAAGATGTTGTAATAATATATAATGCATGTAGGCATATTGATAAATCCAATGTTGTTTGTCATGGAAAAGATGCAATCGGCAGGCCTATGAGATTCAGTTATGCACCACATTTAACAAGGGATATGCGATCTATTGTCCAACATTTAATCCAAAGAGGTTTTAATGTTACAATGATATGGGACAAGTTCATCTCTGATGTGAAGGATGAATGTGGTGAGTTATACACAGGGACATCTCGAGATACATATATGACAAGACAAGATATATTAAACATTTACAATGATACCATAAGGCTAGAGTATGTTAAAGATCAAAGTGATCCAAACAGTGTCGAATGTTGGTATAAGGAACACCCTGAGAGCTTTTTCTTCTACCAGAAACAAGATCTTGTTGAAAACATCCCTTTTATTATAGGCATACAAACAAAGTGGATGCGCTCAATGATGCTAAAATATTCTCACAATAATATAATCTCAATGGATTCAACATTTAGTACAAATAAGTAAGGGGTGAGTACAAATTTATCCTAAATTTCATTCATTTATTCAACCTCATTTTAATGCATGTAACTTATATAAATATAATTATGTACATTGTTTGTAATGTAGTATCAACTGTACACCTTAATGGTTTTCGACAAACATCACAATGGGGTTCCAGTAGCTTGGGTGATATCATCACGCAATACTATAGCTGATATTTCTAAATGGATGTAAACTCTCTTTGCCATTGGGAAGAAAGAGCGACCAGATTGGCATGTTCAAGCCTTCATCACAGATGATGCTACTGCTGAAATTGAAGCGTTAAGGTGATGTGTTTATTCTTTTATAAGAGACATAAAAATATTGTTAATGTATATTCCCTCTAATAAATTATGATATTCCAGGTCTTCAATCAAGTGTAAAATATTATTATGTGTGTGGCATGTTCGTCGTGCATGGTTGAAGAATGTTGGAAATAAAGTCCAAGGAAGGGAAAACCAAATCCACATTTTTCGTTCTTTAGGAGAAATCATGCACACATGTGAAGATGATGAATCTATAAAAAATACAGTTGAAAGGTTCTTTGAAAGATTCAGTGACCAACCAAGGTTTTTGGAATATTTTAAAACAACTTGGTTAGCCAACAACAAAATATGTAAGTTTCTTGTAAGTGGCTTTCATGACTCTATTTTTCATGTCATATGTATTATTAATTCATAACTAATAAATTTCTTTCTACAGATATGTGGGCAAAAGAATAAAGAAATTTTTCACATTCCAATCAGGATACAAATAATGCCATTGAATCATATCATCGGCATATCAAGGAAAGGTACCTAAGTGAAAAGAATAATGCATGTCATAGACGTGTCGATTGGTTAATATATGTGTTGTTGACAAAGGTTGTATTATATTACAATCATATGCAACGTTTAAAAGAAGCTGGTTTTGTACGGCCTAGAAAAATTGAGGAACAATTGAATTCATCCAAGTGTAGAGTTAGACAAATCCCAAATGAAGATTGCGTGCCTGATGAAAAGAGTAAAAATGGTTATTGGGTTCGTAGCCAAAATAAGGATACACGTGATATTTGGTACAATGTCATATATAAAGGTTCCAATCTACACTTCTGTAATTGCAATTGGGCCTTGAATGGAAATTTTTGTAAACATGTACTGAAAGTTGAGATGTTGGTGAGTAACATTAGTTTAGGTGAAAATGTACTACCTAGTGTCACTAATCCTACTACAGAAAGGCCTACAATTTTATTTGATTTGAATGAAACACCTATATTGGGCCTAGAAATCCAAACGGAGCTTCCGCCATGCTTTGATTCTCCTCCAAATATAAATTATTATAATGAAACAAGAATTAATAATGTTGAATCGACCAATGTACGACCAGATAGTGCATTATTTGAAGATGATGAGATGAAACATGTTAACTCATCAACTCATGAGAAATTGAGATCCATAATACCTACAAATTTGGAGCAAGCAAATGCATTGAACAGTTTGGTAGACAAAGCATGTCAAGAATACAATAGAATGCTTTTCAATACTATAACTCCATCAAAGATCACTACTAAAAGAAAACATAGTTTCTTGAGCCCAGTCATTAAGAAAAAGCAATGTGGGCGCAAGTCAAAATTAGGGAAATATAAACCACATTTTGAAAAGGTTGGACGAGTTCGTGCAAAAAAAAGAAACATGGATGAGCAACTGGGAGTTATCTTCTCAACACCAAAGAAGTGTGGGCCACATGCCTGAGTTAGTGCAACATTCTATTATACAGAAAAATGGTATGGAAATTTGATGGCATGCATTGTTTTATGTGAAATACGATATATTATCATTTTCGATGCATTTTCATAACTATATGAATTTTTTTATTGTTATAGTCGAGGGAACCACATCTCACAATGTTCTAGTTTGTCGAATTCAATTATTTTATGAGCATGTTGGTGAAAACAACTATAGCAGTTTGAACACTGCTCCAGTCATTAGCATCCCAATTTCCTCCCCGAGGGTGCTTCCTCCTATTGTACAACCAATGGGGATGTATTTTCGCCCACACCGACCACCTTTCTCCATCATAAATTCTCCCATGCCTATAACCACCTCCCCAAACCCTTCCCAATTCCCACCCCTACCATTTATTCATCCACCCTTCCCATTGTTTCAATCATCCACCCTTGACATTATAATTTCCCCCCCTAGGGTGATCCCTCGCCCTAGGGTGATTCCCACTATCGTACAACCAGTGGGGGTGTATCACCGCCCACACCCACTACTTATTTCCTATTTCACTTCCACCATGCCTTTGTCCACCACCCATGAACCATGCTTATATCCATCACCAAGTGCTCCACCATCTGCCGAGGAAGGAAAATCTTCTCCATTGCCTTAGATCTTCATGGTGAGAATGAGTAGTTGATCAAAATATTATCATGAATTAATGGAATTGATTCTATGCATTTTGGATTTTACAACTAATTGGTTATTTAATTTTTGCAGCAATATCAAGTTCGAAATGCACTTGGGAGTGCCAAGTGTGGCGAGGGTGACATATAAACCCAATTTATAAATCAGTCATGATGTCATTTTTCCATTATTTAATTTATGGGCACGACCTTCCATTATCTATGTTGGGAATACCATGGGCCATGGGCCCATTTTGTAAAAGAGAAAAATGTATAACTAGACCAATTTGGAATACAAGTACAAGAATTTGAACTTGTGTATATGACAATGTTTTCATTGGCTTTTAAATTCATGATGTGAATTTAATGTTATATTCTATCAATGTTACATTACTTTTGATGAATGTAGTGATAATGGATTTATTTGTTTCATTTACAAATTATCAAGTTTGCAAGTTAAGTTACTTTTAAATTTATATATTACTCAATGTTGCATGCATGGACAACCATATCATTACCATGGAACTTTGGTTAGTTATAATAATAGATGTATCATGTACATGAAGAGAGCATATATATGGATTCAAATTTATTTTAATTTTGAATTTATGAAAAAGAAAACTAAAGTTTTAAAGTACAATATACGTGTCTTATAATAAAATCTGCAAAAATAGATAAAGTTTTGAGCCTTTACCACTTCAATACTAACATTTAAAGATGAAAACTTTATTGATAAGTGGTGTAGTATTATTTAAGTTTTGTTTTTTAATTTTGGTTTTATATATATTTTAACAATTCCTTTATTTACCTTTAAATAGAGCACAGAACATATTTATGGTAAGAATACAAAGAAGTGTGTAATATTTTTTTGAGATGTGGGTTCACCTTAGTGTGGAAGGCCTTTTTCCCACATAGTTTCGAACATGTGACTTTTACACCATGAAGTTCCTTAGCATGTGACTTATAAGGTGAAGAGGGAGTTCGACAATGTAACAATGTTGAATGATAGAAAATGTGAATAATAAGAATGTAGTAAGTTACAAACAATCTTCATTGTGATAAATCTCAAACTATTTTCTTCTTCTATTCTTATCGTCGCACCTATTGATTTGCCATCTTTTCTTATCGATCATATGAAAAGGGAAGTTGAAATCATAGACCATTCAAATATTTAACTCAAGCTACTCAAAAAATATTTAACTCAATCATATTTAAAAAAATATATAAAATCCAAAAAATAATCACTCTTTTTTAAATTAGCAATCTATTACAAATTAACATACATATTCTTTCATGTTCTATTTTCTAAGTTTTTTAGGCCTTTGAAAGCAAAAATGAAATTAGAAAATGGTAAGCTTTCTTATTCCAATATGATTTTATTTCATATTTTCCTACCGCCCCTTTCACATTTTCTAATTTTTTAGACTTTTAAAAGCAAAAAAGAAATTAGAAAATGGTAAACATTCTTATTCCACTATGATTTTCCATTTTCTTTTATTTTTTCTTACCTTACTACATATTTCTGTAAATGCTCTTTCCTTCTATGTAAACTTCATTCCACTATTATCTATTTGTAGAAATAGTGAGTTTCTTATCCTCTGCTATTGAATAAATAAATCACATGGCTGATTAAACTTCTAAGATTTTAAATAATATTTATTAATTAAACATTGGTCCTGGAATGGAATTAACCACATGGCTAGTTAAATTTCTAAAATTTTAATTAATATTTTATTACATAAACATCCATATTCAAACTTGATAACTATGTTATAAGTAAATATATTTATGAGTAACCACTCACTTTAGAGCTTCCACTAAAAAAAATCTGATTTCGTGTAACACAAGACATTCTAGAATACACAAGAAGACTACAATCTGCTACAGAGGCGAATTCTCAGCGCAACACCTATTCTAATTCAAAAAAACAATTGCGAAAGAGAAATGATTGAATGCACGAGTTGTCTTCGTTGTTCACATCATCCCATTCATTTTAATCTTATTACATTTTTGTCTTCTATTACCTCAGAATTCTGAAACCGGCACGACGATGTGAAACTTGTCGCCATTGAAGATGCCACCATAGACGAGACCTACAAGGCCGCCTCTGATGAGAGGGCCAACCTAGTACACCCAGTTGTCCGTGAAGTCTCCGCTCATAACGGCTAGACCGAAGGAGTAGGCGGGCGGGGTTCATGGAACTGTTAGAGAAGGGACTAGCGGCCAAGATGTTGGCGCCCACGATGAAACTGATGGCGATGGGAGCGATGGTGCCTAGGTCGCCCTTCTTCGGGTCGACCGCGGTGGCGTAGATGGTGTAGACGAGAGCGAATGTGATAACGATATTGATCAGCACTCCCTAGCCAGTGCTCATGCCCGAGTTGAGGGAGGTTGGTGAGGCATGTAGAGTGATTCTATTTGTTTTAGAGTCCAAGTTGCAGTTAGTGTATTAATTTAATGCATGAGGAATCAGTTAACTCAATTAAGTGAGTTAAAGTTAGTCTAACTAGTTGTAACTGATTGTTTCACTAGTGAGAGGTCAAGTGAATTAAATCAGATTTAATTCACATGAAGTGATCTGTCAAGTGACTAATGATTTACTATTAATAGCTGCATGCATGTCAGTTTTGATGAAGACCCAGTTGAGACAGAGGTTAAAGGGAAGTTATCTATCAGTTGTATTTATAGCAAATTGTCCGAGCACAAGTATATACACCATAGGATGCCCATGATGTATTGCACAGTAAAGGAAGGTTGAATTTCCTAACTAATATGGATTTAATCCTATAGGGTTTGCGCAAGCAAGGCAGGCTGAGCAGAGGCAGTAAATTGGTTAAGTATTGGTCCAATTTTATCTAGATTAGTGTGAGACAATTGGTAGAGTGTATGAGGTTGTGGTGAGCACACATGCATTGTATTGTTTCATGATTCCTTGGTTCATTATACAATAGAGATAGAGGGGTTTTTAGCAACAAGCTTTCCCCGGGAAAACTATCTGTGTTGTGTGATTGATTTGCTTCTTTCTCTTACTTGGTGTGATTGTGTGATCGTGTTTATTTTCTACAAATATTGTAGAAGGATTCAGTATCTTGTTTTCGTATATTGCATGATCGGATTGAATCCTTTGGTATACACATTGTTTGTATAATTTCTACAATTTCCACCATAACTGTTGCCACCACCACCACCATAATCATGTTTTGCATGATCACGATTGCCACCTTCAAAAATCAACTGGTTGTGCCTCCTTTGATGAGACTCTCCTATAACTTGGTTGATTGAATAAATTCAGTTATAACTAGGTTGTTTGAATAGACTTGGTGAGAATTTGATTAAATAAAGTTAAAATTAGGCCCTAACATGAACTTGGAGTTTTGATACCACTTGTTTGGATTAAAAACCATACTATAAAATAATAATATAATCTCACATATACAAACATTGGTTTGTTTTGGAAATTCTAATTGGGAAAAAACTAGACAATAATAGATCTAGATCTATTATTACCTTTTACTTTAAGACAACCAACCAAGCCAACATTCTAGTTTCTTTTGGGTCTAACTAAGTGAGCTTGCACCACTCAACTCTAACATAATATCATGTAGAATCTCCTTAATATCATAGGCCCAATACCACAAGTCACCAATACCATGTAGCCAAAACTATAACTCTTAACCCTTTGAAATTTATCCAACATTTTTTATAATTTTTTTGGGTAATTTTTTCTAAATGGAAATTGTCTTTATTTCTTAGTTGTTTTTATAATTTTTTTTGCATAATTTTGTTGGAGAAGGTTAATTTATTGTGATTTTTAAGTTGTAATTTACCTCATAATTTTTTTATCAATGTTTTGAATTATAATTTTTTAATAATATAATATTTTCTTTTGTTTTATAAAAGTTTTGTATAATTTTCTTAAATAAAGATCTAACAAGGTAATTTTTAATTTTATTTTTAAATAGAAATTGTAATTTTCATTATCATTTGTTATCATAAGTTTTGAATTATAATATTTTTATATTGTAAAATTTTCTAAATTATTATAATTTATTATAATGGTAATAAATCTGAAATAATATGAATTAATTTAAATTTTAATAAAATTATTATTTTTTAATTATTTTTCATACTATGAAATCTTATATGAAAATCGTAAAGTTTATTCGTTTATTATAATCAACAATTTTTTATTAATATTGACTGATCATCATTGGCAAGCCTTATTTATCATTATTATCTCTGTAAACATAACAATGCCAATAAAATATATGGAATTTGAGGCATCTTTCGCCTTCGCAGAAATTTGAAGGATCTAACCGCTCAACATAACTCATTAAAAAACCCAAAGAGAAATTGTAATGGGGCTTGCCCTTGGTAAAAGCCTGCGAAATTTAACTGTGGCAGATGGAGGGTAGTGCACTTGAGACCGGCAGATGCCGAGAGTTAAGGCAGATTGTTGAGAATTAATGCCAGAGTTAATGGCAACCAATTTTTTGGCGGCCGCACGATTTAATGGGGCACAGCAGATCGCAGATCAGATTTTCGACAGCTCGAGACTGAAAGCGAAGAAGACGGATAAGTATGGCATGGGTGGCATGGCATGTATGCCATTCCCATGAGTACTCTTAAGAGCATTAATGGGCCAATAGACTTGAAAAATAAGGCTTTCCATTTATAAAGGAGTTCTACAATGTGGTTGGGTGGGGCTATATGGAGTAAATACAGAGAAGAAATGGAATCATATTAGTTGGAGGAAAGAGACTACACCAAGAAATTCAAATACAGGCGGCTTGACACGAGGAAGAATTGTAATGGGACATGACTATATATTTAATGTAAACCACAAACATCTTGTCAAATTTGTTGGCAGGGGAATCATCTTGGTTGATTAAAGAGACTTGGACTGTTCTTTTGGCGTGTAGTCATGTGGTTGTTTATTAGAACTGTATGATTGAATATTGCCTCTCGCCCATCGCTGAGCGACGATATAGAGGAATGGTAGAAACTCTAGAATCAAATGAACCAAATATCGCTAACACCCAAATGCTGCGAGTAGGTAGCAAAAGTCGGGGAAGCAATTTGGAGACGAGATGGACAGCAAAGCACGCATTCTTAATGCGTTCACGCATCTTCCATCTTCCATTTTATTTTATAACGGGGCATACCTATACGTGGCACATGCTATATCTTCCGCAATGGTGACCTTCATGATAAATATGCCACCGACAATGCTGCCCCCACCTCTATTGTTGCAGAAAGAAGACGTGTGCATCTAAATTTGTTTAAAAGGCAAGACCTTTATCTCCAAGGCTCCCTCTCTCAATTTCTCAATCTTTGCATTGCATGTAGTTTTCTCTTTTAAAACACAAAACATCCAATCACACTCTAGTGAAATTTACAATATCTTGTAAAATTCAGAGAACTTAAAGGGAGAGCGTATCTTTAACAGAATCAAAGATAACATGGGTGATTTTATGCATTTTCTTGGGCATCGTTGTGGTTTATTAATCACCTATTATGGTAGGAGCGTTTCAGGTGTGATTTTTTTCAAGTTAATAGGAATTCTCCAAAAGCTTCATCACAGAGTTGGGTGGGAACAGACTAGCCACAGTTCACGGCTCATACAGGAAATTAAGGATATAATTCCAAGCATAAGTTACATGATACCTTCTCATATTCGAAGAATAGGAAACGCAACAGACCTATTAGAAAATTGGGGGTGCAGCCATCAAGGTAAGTATCTCGACGGGACTTGGGACAGATCGTTATAGGAGGGAGGCCTTGAAACTCTGCAAGAGATAGTGGAAAAATACAATAGCCAAATTCAAATTACCTGTTCGGGGTGTCAAGGGCACCAAGGGAAGTACAACGTGGCAGCCGGCTACGCGGGCCACACGGTGGAATGGTGACGACAGGGGTTGGAGAGTATGGGCGACTCATCCCACACAACATTAAGCCGACATTCATTGCGAGCAAAAGAAAGCAAGTTATCTCATACAGGTCTTGGGATGATCACTATAGCTGGAGGGAGAAAAGGCTAGGAAGAAGTTTGGCTTATCATTTGAGTTCAGTCACTACGCAAACATTTGTGGAGCAACCAATAAGGAAATTGTGGCAGAGGAAGGTATCTTCAGCCATCGCGCAATGGTTTTCCTGGTATGTTTTCTTCTACCGCCTACTTTTGAGCAAGTAGTCGTATGAATCATTAAGATGGGGGGGAGGTATATCTCATATGCAATGAATCTTTTTCAAGTAATTGAACCAGATGGGAACCATCTTTGTCTTGCATATGTTATGATGTTCATTTTGGAGGATGCTTTGTTAGGGAGGGTTTCTATAGTATTTACCAAGACTAATTGGTTATGTCAGTTTGGTCTTCGTCATGTTATCTCCATGCAAGAGTCTCTTTCGGTATTCCCTAAGGATTCCCTCATAGTCTGTGACCCGATCAATCGTGTTGATTTCGTCTTGCAGAATAGGAGTCTTTGTTCTCTGGGCATGAGAAATGCAGGGGAGGTGGCAGACGATGCTGCTTGGAGAAGCATGGTATGGCCTCTTCCTCAGTTGCCTCATGAAACCCTGCATCTCGACTCCTCCTATCAGCATATTTTTCTATACAGTGATCCATGTCAATTATATGAACTTGCATGCATGTATTATAATGATTATCTAGGTCTTAGGGGTTTTTTTAATATCGTCAACTTGGGTCCAGACCAGTCATTGATTTATGGTAGATATCATGGTTATCTAGCTAGTGCCAGGGGCATATTGTTAAATTTATTAGGCTTCGGGTTGTTGTCTCTCGAGGGTGTCAACTCTATGATCATGTATAAGATATATTATGTTTTTATGGGAATCAAGGGTTCTACCGACCATTTCTTCACTTTTAGTAATTTTATGGGGTCTGTTTTGCTACCTATTACGTGTGTTAATTCAATGCTCCTGCATTGTAAATCCTTGAGCTGAGTTCTTGTTGAGAAGAGGAATTATAGTAAAATTCAGAATATAGAGGCATGCACACCGTGCTCTGTCTTGTGGCCTACTGAGTATGCTAAATGCATGACTCTGTACTATAAATCCTTGAGTTTTTCGTAGGCTGCGACGAAGAGCTCTCGCAGAGATATGGGAATATGGGCTAGCAAGCAGGTGAAAAGTAACAAGGTTGAGGTGGTGGGATGGAAACATCTGACCCTCAATAGACAAGAGAGAATTTTATGTAGTCTGACTAAAAACAATGATTTTTATCTGTGTCCATGTACAGGTATTCCTAACATCTTTCACCCTCAAGTCTCTACAAGTTGGGTGAGAACCCCGGTGTAGATTTGGGTGAAGCTACAACTGTTGGGAGACCCACCAAAAACGAAAATGGTGAAAGTTGATCCAAGTGGATATTGGTGGCCACCCTCCTATTCCACTTGGAATCCCACCATTATTTCTTTTAGTTTTTCATTTTCCTTAATTGTAGCACAATTTACTATTTTTGGCAGTTTTTCGGGTCCTGAACTTTCGGAGCCGTTTTGAGGCCCTAAACAACGTTTTTTGGGCATCAAACCTTTGGCAAATATGAGCTTTTTCCAGACTTGAGTCTATTCTAGACTTGATATTTGCTGTCATCAGTTGTAGTCCTCGGATAGATATTTCTAACGATGTATCATGTGCGTCAAACGGAGATAGTATGCCAAAGTTACAACCCTGGGAAATTGATGTACCAATTTACCCCAACGGGGCCCATAGTTTGGTGTTTCATCTCCTAGGGTTAGGCTTTTGGATGTTTAGGTTTTTCCATTGTTTCTCAATAATTGATCTGAATGGAAATATTTGTAATGCTATGCAAAGTATCCATTCTGATATAATAAAGTGTGCAAAGTGTTCTCCATGAGTTGCAGGTTAAACAAAGTAGTTTTGGTTATGTTTCTGAGTTATATGTGTGAGGATTAGTTAAGTAAATTTATTTTTTAACATATCACAGCAGAAATACACAGCAAGTAAACTTCACCATCACATAACACAAAAAATTGTTGAGGCAGTTCACCCCTCCTGGGCTACGTCTGCCAGTCCAAGGCTCCCCAATGGCATGTCCTTGCTTTATTAATTTGCTCAAAATGGTTATACAGGTCAAAATATGCCTCAATAGGAAAAACCAGCTGTAAATTCAGCTTCAGAAGATAGAAAATAGCTAGAAATGGCTTTTTTTTAACACTAAACAGTCAAATATTACCCAATACAGTGCCTTCTCCATGATGGCCCTGATGGCTCCTTCATCTTCCTCGAAGAAAAATCTATTGTAGATCACCTCTGTTTGACCTTAAACATGTTCCAAACTGCTCAAAATGCTCAAGAAACCCAAAATTGACTAAAATTTCATCTTTTTTGGTCAAAAATTGAGAGAGTTATGGCAAAAACAAATTTTTGCCCAGTGTCACTAAAAAGCCTCCTCCAAAACTGAAGGAACTCCAGTTAGCCTGACCAAAAAGGCGGTCCGCCTGAAATTATCGAACCTGCTCCAAATCTGGTAGAACTGTCAGAAGCGGCATTAAATTCTAGTTGGGCAGTCACATACGACATCTCTGCGGATTAATCGTTGGATAAACCGTGGGTTATCCGTCTGCCAACCTCCGTAATTTAATATCTGAATGTTGGTCACATGATGGGTTAATGGCTAACAGTTATCCATTGCAATGTTTCCACTAGTGTGAAGCCCCCAGTTCTCATCTGCTGGTCATATGATGTGTGGGGGCTGGCCCCCATTTGCCGCCATCTGAATCCGCTTTAAACTTTAAATAAAACTTGTCAACCATACATGTTAAGAAACACTCATAGCTCGATTGGTTGGATGCTCTTGCACGCGAAGGGAGGTCCGGGGTTCGAAACTCGTGGACTCTGTTAGCGCTCGAATCTGCCTCAGGCTGAAAGAAGGCGAGGTTCAAGGCAACATCAAACCAAGCTCAGCCTCGTAGCTAGCCCTACGAGGACAGGAGAGGGCTCTCTCCAGTCAATCTCGATAAAATGAGTAATAGGGTGCGAGATGAATTAAAATGGGAACTGATTTTAGGCTAGTAAATAGATAGGAAAGGGGTTTTTTGATAAATGACTGGGTTTTCTGGGCAGCGTGGGATCAAGAACAGCATGAAACAGAGAGATTAAATAAAAGACGCAGATTATCTCATGAGGCAAGATAGGTAAGAGGTTTAGCATCTAAATTGAATTAAATTGGGGTGAAAAGACTGTTGAGAGGTTGACAAGGGTATAATAAATGAATCCTTATCAAACAAAAGAAATTACACTAAAACATGAAAGGCTTTTCCGAGGCAGAGCAGTAATATGGATTCTTCCATTCTCACTTAAAAGCTTTCAATTAGAAATGATTATGAACGACCTGTGAAACATAACGGGATACATATGAAACAGAAAAAAAAAACATATGCCAAATTCATTACCACATGAATCTTATGAAACAGAGCTGCAACTTTCAATTATTTCTTTGTCAAAACTGTACAATGAAGCTCTATATTTTTCCTCCACACACTTCTCCCAGAACTCTCCCTTAACAAAATGATTTACACTACAATAAATAAACTCAGGAGAAAACAGATCGACCCAAAACAAGGGCGTTGTTTCAACTGAAATTACAAAGATAAAGAGAGAGTCATCGATTCATTCTAAAAACAGAACAACATTACATTTTCCATTTGTAAATTTCCGATGGCCAATGAAAAAGCAAGGCGTGGATCCCATCAAATCGTGACTAAAAATAAAAATAGGTTGCTTCCGTTCTTATCTCTGCTCCGTTTAATTTAGGCGTACTTTGACTTTCCACTTTACATTTTTCCATTTAAATAAAAGCTAAAAAAATAAAAGAATTTGAATTTTGCCTCCATGTTCTTGTGTAACTACCCGAATAGCTTCTGCATTTTTGTATACATCATCTGTGCTAATGGAAATCTGTGCATATGCACTGCCCCTGGTGTATTCCTTTACATCATAATTGTATGTTAGCTCAAGAACTGTTGTCTCTACCTCATTGGCATATCCCATCATTGCTATTGTATACTCATAAGAAGGGTTATCTGATCTTCTAAGGAATTTCATCCCACATGCCTCTTCATAAAAATTGATGGATCAATCATGATCACCAGCACGAAGCATATTTTGACATAGTGGCTCTGGCGTTGGACTTCTTTGAATAAGCTTAAACAGGTAGCCATCTGGATCCTTCACAAAAGCAATCACTGTGCTTCCCCCTTTAACAGGACCTGGTTCTCTTGTGACAATACCTCCCTTTGCACGAATGTCCTCGACCGACTTGAAAATATCTTCAGTTGCAATTGCGAAGTGTCCAAACCTTGTGCTAAGATCGTAACTCTCAACTCCATAATTATATGTCAACTTCAAAACAAAATGAGAGTCTTCTGTTCCATATCCAAGGAAAGAATTTGAGTATTTCTCCTCGAGAATGTCTCTCTGTCTTAACAGCTTCATTCCTAAGCATTTCAGTGTAGCATTTGATGGTTCTCTCTAGGTTTCCAACTCGATAAACAGCATGAAGAAACCAATGATTATCTTTGTGCACCCACTCCAATACATTTTCGGGCTTCCTGGATGTGTGCACCGCGTAGCACGCCCAGTGCGCCGCGCGTGCCATGTGCGCCGCGTCAGAAGACAATAACACGATGCTTTTGAGCTTTATGTGTCGCGCACTGTGGGTGCGCTATGCCTCTGCCCAATGCGCCGCGCACAAATTACACACATAGTCACGGTTTTAAAAACACAGTTTGCTCTCTCATCACTCAGGTCAACTTCGATTGTTCCCTTGGTGTACCAATGGATATTGAAAACATACAAATATCTTATATAATCAACGAATTCAATTCCATTTTCTTTGACTTTAACAAGGTTCTCCACATATTCATCAGTCTCTTTCATCTGCGATTTGTGTTTCCTCCTGCCAGAAGCCAATTCGAAATTTTCATCATCTATTGATCTCTTAAACTTTGGTTTCCCCTTCATCTTCTTGTCATGGACATCCGTTTCACTATCAGTATCTGCACTACCTGACTTCATTTTTGACATTTTTTCATTGCCACTGCTTCCATTGCAACTTCTTGCTGTTGGTATGATGCACCATAACTGCCTTGTGCAAGCCTAAGTATCACACACGTGAAGAAAGCTTCCAGCTGTAGCTTCAACTGACTGTGCAAATGATGATAGAGATTAAGAACAATGCTACATACCGTGGACAAAACCAGAGGACTTGATGATAATCCCAACTGAATCAGATCACTGAAAAGTTCATCCTACGCCAAAGCCAACAACTTTGGGTATTTGCCTAGTGCTGATCCTCCTAGTTCAATAGCAGAGTTTATTAACCCCAATGCAAAAAGTGGAACATCTTCATCAAGGACTAAATGGTTTGATCCGGTTCCTAAACCCACTGTCTCAATGATATTCAAAAGGGAGCATAAGAAGTGGAAAATCTCAATAATGCTAGTAACCCATACGGCTCCGTAATAACTCCTAAATCAGCAACCAATAACTTCTCACCAATGTTGCTATCTACCATTTTATCGTTCAATTCTGCTTTAGAATTGGCAGTAAATGAACCATCAAGAGTTAATGTACTTGACAATGATTTCTTACTAGAATTGGAATCTGCAATGCCATTATCAAAATTCCTATATTTATGACTATATTCTCCACTTTCTTTACCACTATCATCCACATGAGAATTAAACATGATAGAAAAGTTTTGCACACCCTTTGTACATGCAGCAGTGGAATCAAAATCAAGTAAACAAGCAAACATGGACCTCACAAGCTCATGCATGCTGTGGCGTGTTGTTCGCTGTAACAACTCCCCCTTGGTTCCAGCTTGATGAACTACTTGGAAGCATGTATTCACTATGGTACAAACATCCTGGTTACTCAAGACAATAGAATCTTGCTTTTCATGCAAGCCAAAAGAATTTGGAGTATCTTCACTAACACCACCTCCTCTGATGCAGGATCTGTTACTTCAAACCTACAGCTGGTCATAGCATCCACTATAGAATGCATTGCATCCTCAACATGGACAGTATTCAAATCAAAGACTTCCATTGTCAAAATCTTGTATATAGCATCAGAAGACAAAACCCTAGACTCAGAAACTAAAATAACTTTTTGTTTTTTTAACCAAAATAGCATTAATGATTGCAAATGATGAGAAATGAACTTTGGTGAATTTGACTCTGACAGAGGGCTAACAAGACCAAGTCTAACATTGGCTCCAATGGGGATGGCAGCTGCAATTTCTTGGAGGTGCCAAGAACAGCAGATCTTTGGAAGAGCAGACAGTGCCTCCTTCCATTGGGCTATGGAGTCCATTATTTTGACAAAACGACTTAAATACTGATGACTCAATTTATTAACTGGAAATCGACACAAACTAACTCGAAATGACTAAGACCTGATCTTAAAACTTAAAACTTGATGGTAGTACATAACCGCCTGTGTTTCTTACAAGTCAATATACCATCAAACTATATCATAATGCCAATGTAACCAATCAAGCAGATGCCTTCTTGATTGATTCTCCCGATCAGATCTCATGGTCAACAATAAAAACTGGTAACTGAGCATCCAAAAACATAATTGACCATGATCTCCTTCATCACTGAACACTGCAATAAAAACCTTTACTGCAGACTGCAACAGATTTGCCATTGGATCCTGAAAAACATGAAGATTTACCTCCTGCTGATGGGACAAGGTGTTCTTTTCTTTTGCTTCTAATCTTTCTTCAGTAAAAGCCTGTTCCTGGTCCTCAAAAAATTCTGAACAAGTAGATGAGCAGATCTCCTCTTGGAAAAGCATTTCAAAACATGAAACATATGAAGAATCTGAAAGGTAATCCTGAATGGTCTGATTTTCTGTAGCCTGAATATATTGTAGGTCATCTTCATATGATATGACAACCGGATTCTCATTACATTCATCAATCATAAGAAAAGAAACTTCAGATGATTCTTGAAACCCAAACATGACATTTCTATCACCTACCATCAATTCATTCAAGGAAACTTTTTCACTTACTTGAACAAAGATCTCATCTTGTTGTTCATGAATTGACTGAATTACCTCTTTATGAAGGCTTTGTTCTGATGACATGAGAACGGTTTGATCCATCACTGTGTCTTCTGCATTCCAGTTAATCTCAACAACAGATTTCTCCTCGATGGGTTTCAGCACAAGGTATGCTTGGTCATCACGATCTGTATCTGAAGTAGCTGACTTGACTGCATCACTTTCTGAAATTGAAACTTGACTTCCCTGCATGCTGTCTTCTTCTATGGGCAGATCTGAAACTTGACTTTCTCTTTCATCATTTTCAGCCATATGGAAAACTTCAACCTGCTGATCTTCATAAGTGTCCTCTAAGTTTTCTGTGTGCCGCTGAAATGGGTTTTCATACAATGCTTCCATGATTTCTCCATCCATCAATTCATTATCCCCATAACAATTCTCAAGATATTCAATGAAATTACTAATGTGTTCACAACAATTCTGCACTAACATTAAAGACAAACAAGATTCTCTGTACCTTTCAAAGAATATTGAATGAAAATCCTCTAGACAATAAATAGAAGCAGGTGGCAAACTTTCATACCAAGATCGAGCTTCATCTTCCAGAGTAGCCATAAACATTTTCATCAAACAGTCTCTAGGAAAAACGATCTTTAATTTATGCACGTGAAAGTGAAATTTCACCATATGAAGAGCAACATCATTACCTTCCACATTTCTGAACATAGGCAAATTCTAAAGCCAATCCACCTTGGGCATTTTATTTGGAAAACCTGGGATGTGATCTCGGCTCATGGGAGCATATTTTCTTGCAACCCGTTCCATCTTGAAAATCTTAAAGCTACTGATCTTCCTGCAATGGAGTCACCATGAAGGATTGATTTCTGGATTGTTCAGTGAATGAAGTCGCCAGGTGAATGTTTTCAGCCTTGCGGTGTCTGACCATTGTTCACCATCAACGATCAGATCTGAACTTTGTCATCCTTTACCGGGGAGGAAATTCCCCAGTATGGTCGCCACTATGTTAGTGCTCGAATCTGCCTCAAGCTGAAAGAAGGCGAGGTTCAAGGCAACATCAAACCAAGCTCAGCCTCGTAGCTAGCCCTACGAGGACAGGAGAGGGCTCTCTCCAGTCAATCTCGATAAAATGAGTAATAGGGTGCGAGATGACTTTAAATGGGAACTGATTTTAGGCTAGTAAATAGATAGGAAAGGGGTTTTTTGATAAATGACTGGGTTTTCTGGGCAGCGTGGGATCAAGAACAGCATGAAACAGAGAGATTAAATAAAAGACGCAGATTATCTCATGAGGCAAGATAGGTAAGAGGTTTAGCATCTAAATTGAATTAAATTGGGGTGAAAAGACTACTGAGAGGTTGACAAGGGCATAATAAATGAATCCTTATCAAACAGAGGAAATTACACTAAAACATGAAAGGCTTTTCCGAGGTAGAGCAGTAATCTGGATTCTGCCATTCTCACTTAAAAGCTTTCAATTAGAAATGATTATGAACGACCTGTGAAACATAACGGGATACATATGAAAAAAAAAAAAAAACATATGCCAAATTCATTACCACATGAATCTTATGAAATAGAGATGCAACTTTCAATTATTTCTCTGTCAAAACTGTACAATGAAGCTCTATATTTTTCCTCCACACACTTCTCCCAGAACTCTCCCTTAACAAAATGATTTACACTACAATAAATAAACTCAGGAGAAAACAGATCGACCCAAAACAAGGGCGTTGTTTCAACTGAAATTACAAAGATAGAGAGAGAGTCATCGATTCATTCTAAAAACTGAACAACATTACATTTTCCATTTGTAAATTTCTGATGGCCAATGAAAAAGCAAGGCATGGATCCCATCAAATCGTGACTAAAAATAAAAATAGGTTGCTTCCGTTCTTATCTCTGCTCCATTTAATTTAGCGTACTTTGACTTTCCACTTTACATTTTGCCGTTTAAATAAAAGCTAAAAAAAATAAAAGAATTTTAATTTTTCCTCCATGTTCTTGTGTAACTACCCGAATAGCTTCTGCATTTTTGTATACATCATCTGTGCTAATGGCAATCTGTGCATATGCACTGCCCCTGGTGTATTCCTTTACATCATAATTGTATGTTAGCTCAAGAACTGTTGTCTCTACCTCATTGGCATAATCTCGTACTATTGTATACTCATAAGAAGGGTTATCTGATCTTCTAAGGAATTTCATCCCACATGCCTCTTCATAAAAATTGATGGATCGATCATGATCACCAGCACGAAGCATATTTTGACATAGTGGCTCTGGTGTTGGACTTCTTTGAATAAGCTCAAACAGGTAGCCATCTAGATCCTTCACAAAAGCAATCACTGTGCTTCCCCCTTTAACAGGACTTGGTTCTCTTATGACAATACCTCCCTTTGCTCGAATGTCCTCGACCGACTTGAAAATATCTTTAGTTGCAATTGCGAAGTGTCCAAACCCTGTGCTAATATCGTAACTCTCAATTCCATAATTATATGTCAACTTCAAAACAAAATGAGAGTCTTCTGTTCCATATCCAAGGAAAGCATTTGAGTATTTCTCCTCGTGAATGTCTCTCTGTCTTAACAGCTTCATTCCTAAGCATTTCAGTGTAGCATTTGATGGTTCTCTCCAGGTTGCCAACTCGATAAACAGCATGAATAAACCTATGATTATCTTTGTGCACCCACACCAATACATTTTCGAGCTTCCTGGATGTGTACGCCGCGCGTGCCATGTGCGCCGCGTCAGAAGACAATAACACGACGCTTTTGAGCTTTATGCGTCGCGCACTGTGGGTGCGCTGCGTCTCTGCCCAATGCGCCGCGTGCAAATTACACACATAGTCACGGTTTTAAAAACACAGTTTGCTCTCTCATCACTCAGGTCAACTTCGATTGTTCCCTTGGTGTACCAATGGATATTGAAAACATACAAATATCTTATATAATCAACGAATTCAATTCCATTTTCTTTGACTTTAACAAGATTCTCCACATATTCATCAGTCTCTTTCATCTGCGATTTGTGTTTCCTCCTGCCAGAAGCCAATTTGAAATTTTCATCATCTATTGATCTCTTAAACTTTGGTTTCCCCTTCATCTTCTTGTCACGGACATCCGTTTCACTATCAGTATCTGCACTACCTGACTTCCTTTCTGACATTTTTTCATTGCCACTGCTTCCATTGCAACTTCTTGCTGTTGGTATGATGCACCATAACTGCCTTGTGCAAGCCTAAGTATCACACACGTGAAGAAAGCTTCCAGCTGTAGCTTCAACTGACTGTGCAAATGATGATAGATATTAGGAACAATGCTACATACCGTGGACAAAACCAGAGGACTTGATGATAATCCCAACTGAATCAGATCACTGAAAAGTTCATCCTACACCAAAGCCAACAACTTTGGGTATTTGCCTAGTGCTGATCCTCCTAGTTCAATAGCAGAGTTTATTAACCCCAATGCAAAAAGTGGAACATCTTCATCAAGGGCTAAATGGTTTGATCCGGTTCCTAAACCCACTGTCTCAACGATATTCAAAAGGGAGCATAAGAAGTGGAAAATCTCAATAATGCTAGTAACCCCATACGGCTCCGTAATAACTCCTAAATCAGCAACCAATAACTTCTCACCAATGCTTCTATATACCATTTTATCGTTCAATTCTGCTTTAGAATTGGCAGTAAATGAACCATCAAGAGTTAATGTACTTGACAATGATTTCTTACTAGAATCGGAATCTGCAATGCCATTATCAAAATTCCTATATTTATGACTATCTTCTCCACTTTCTTTACCACTATCATCCACATGAGAATTAAACATGATAGAAAAGTTTTGCACACCCTTTGTACATGTAGCAGTGGAATCAAAATCGGGTAAACAAGAAAACATGGACCTCACAAGCTCATGCATGCTGTGGCGTGTTGTTCGCTGTAACAACTCCCCCTTGGTTCCAGCTTGATGAACTACTCGGAAGCATGTATTCACTATGGTACAAACATCCTGGTTACTCAAGACAATAGAATCTTGCTTTTCATGCAAGCCAAAAGAATTTGGAGTATCTTCACCAACACCACCTCCTCTGATGCAGGATCTGTTACTTCAAACCTACAGCTGGTCATAGCATCCACTATAGAATGCATTGCATCCTCAACATGGACAGTATTCAAATCAAAGAATTCCATTGTCAAAATCTTGTATATAGCATCAAAAGACAAAACCCTAGACTCAGAAACTAAAATAACTTTTTGTTTTTTTAACCAAAATAGCATTAATGACTGCAAATGACGAGAAATGAACTTTGGTGAATTTTACTCTAACAGAGGGTTGACAAGACCAAGTCTAACAGACTCCAAAAAATTTTTATATGCCACTTTGACTCTGGCTTGGGGCCATGTGGCAGCCTCCGGGCAGGCCACGTGGCACCCGCTGATAGGCCCTCCAAACTTTAATATAGAATATATTTTTTTTACAAAATTTTTCCATAAGGTCAAATTGAGTCAAAGGTCAATTTTTGGAGTTTATTGGATGATTTCAAACCTCAATAACTTTCACATACAACCTCGGCTTGAGAACAGTTCATGGCGCCAGAATCGCAGCGACGAGACCTTTTCGGTCGTTCAGATTTCAACCATTTATGAGCACTTCCATTTTTGAGCAAATTTATTAACTTGGACATGATCTCCTGATCAATAATATATAGGCCTTAGAGCCTCATTGTAACACAGAGTTCAGAGGCCTGTAGCCACCACCTCTTCTCAGAGATAAGCTACCAGCACCCTAGCAAGTTTTTTTCCATTTTTTCTGTAAACAAATTTTAGTTCATTGATATTAATGAAATGAAGTTTTATTTTCACTACATCTTTGTATTTATGGTTATATGTGTATTCTGTTGCATTCTTGCATAAATTTGGATCAATCATATCAAAGAAATATTTTTATAGGATCTCCTACTCCCTCATCTTTCTTTTCATCCCCCATGGGCAATCGTTGGGGTTTGCAAGGCTAATCTTGCAAAGGTTCAACTAGATCGAGCCCTAACTCCTTATACCCTGACCTCGTTGGGGACATGCAAAGAAGGATCGAGAAAAAGCATGCCCATAGCCGTACACCATCAAGTGGCTTCACCAAGGATGAGATCTTCGCATCAGCCAGCAGTGTCGTCTTCCCTACAACATCAAACCCTTCACCGATGAGGTATTATGTGACATTGATCCTCTTGATATTTGTGATGTATTATTAGGCCAACCATACTTATGGAAGCGACATGCTCTATATGAGTCCTGACCTCACGTTGTTATTTTTACTTTGGGCAATAAGTTGTACAGGATACCAGAGGTATCAGTGTTTGCCACTATCTCTTTGGTTACTACAAAAAATGCAGTAAGCTCATTTCCAAAAATGGGAAATTTCTTTTCCTGATGATCCACCCTCGAGGCAAGAAGAATACTGTGGCCACGACCTCCAGACAGGGATCCTCCGCACGATAACAAAAAATGGACAAGTTCATGGAGGAGTACCTGGACATCTTCACCTCACCTGCAGGGGTGCCTCTGCACTGTCTGGTCAAGCACCCCATCAATCTAACCTCAGGTGCGCCGTTGCCCAATGGCCGACCACCGATCGTGGCGATAACCACTGTGCTCAACTCTTGTGGGCACGAGACTTATAATTGGCCACTTCTCTACAAGAGTGATCTAGAATTCAGCAACACATACAAGATGCTCTTGGAGGGTAACCGAGTTCCAAATTTTCACCTCCAGGATGCACTACTATGTCACTTGGGACACCTTTGTGTTCCTTCAAGCTACCATGCAAAGATTGTTTGGGAAGCACACTACAGTTAGGTAGCTAGGAATTTCAGGGTCAAGAAAACAGTGGCAATACTGCAGAAGTATTTCTATTGGCCAAACCTTCGACAGGATGTCGGGAAGTACATCAGATCCTACACTTCCTACGCCATGGCCAAACTGACCATTAAGAAGAAAGGCCTCTATACTCCGCTGCCTACCCCTAGTCGACCTTGGGAATCTATATCCATGGATTACATGTTGGGCCTTTTGTCTGTTAAGCATGGAAATGACTGTGCTTTCGTGGTCATTGACAGATTCTTGAAGCTGGCCATTATGGAAATCTGCAAGAAGAATATCACAACAGAAGCCACTGCTTAACTCTTCTTTGAATGAGTTTGGGTACACTTTGGGATCCCACAGCCTATCATCTTAGATCGAGACAGCAGGTTCCTTAGTGCATTTTGGTCCAGCCTCTGGTTAATGCTGGACACCAAGATCACCAAGTCCACAGCTTTCCATCCCCAAACTGATGGCCAGACAGAGGTCGTCAACAGGATGATCGTACACATTTTGCGCCTCTGGTTAATGTTAGACACCAAGATCACCAAGTCCACAGCTTTCCATCCCCAAACTGATCGCCAGAATGAGGTCGTCAACAGGATGATCGTACACATTTTGCGCATGTAAAACTCAAAGCATTAACGCACATGGAATGAGAGCCTCCCCTATGTACAACATAGCTATAACCTGGCCCTTCACAGCTCAATCGACCACAGCCCCTTTCAGGTGGACTTGGGATTCTAGCCACTATGTTCCATTGACGTAGCCATGCAATTTGTAGCTACTCAGGTTGATTCAGCTAATGTCCAATATGAAGTTGCCAAGGTGAACAACTTCATTGAGTGCATTCATCACATTCTCCAATAGGTTCATGACATATTTGATAGAGCCAATGCTAAGTACAAGCAATGACATGATCAACATCGGGTGCAACACAACTTATAGGTGGGCAACAAAGTGTGGCTACATTTGTAGAAGGAGCGCCTCGGTGGACCCCACTGCAAGATTCTCCCGCACCGATATGGGCCATACACCATTAGCAAGGTTGTAGGGGATAATGCTTTTGAGCGCAATATTCCACCATTTCTTAGTTTTCACCCAATGTTCAATGTGGACCGCCTTTGGCCCTACTTTCCACCTCTACTAGACACATCTGACATGGCAGAACAACTCACACCAATAGAGTTAAACCTAGACTGCATGGAACAAGCCACAACTGATTGGATTATGGACACATAGATCCAGAACACCCACTAGCAGAGGATCCAGATATATTGAGTTGTCAAAGAAGGCCAACTCCTTCACTAGGGCAAGTGGCTCACTAGGGACCAAGTTCAATAGAAGTTTCCTCATCTCATGGAGGAACTCAACGCAATGGGGATCATTTCTTCCTAAGGAGGGAGGAATGATCCAAGTGGATGTTGGTGTCCACCCTCCTATTCCATTTGGAACCCCACCATTGTTTATTTTAATTTTTCAATTTCTTTAATTGTAGCACAATTTACTATTTTTGGCATTTTTTCGAATCCTGAACTTTCAAAGCCGTTTTGAGGCCCTAAACGGCATTTTTTGGGCATCAAAACTCTAAAAATATGATTCTATTTCAAACTTAATATTCATTGTCAGCAGTTTTAGTCCTCGGATAGATATTTCTAACAATGTATCATGTGTGTCAAATGAAGATAGTATCTCAAAGTTACGACCCCGAGAAATTGATGTACCAATTTACCCTGACGGGGCCCATAGTCTGGGTTTTCATCTCCTAGGGTTAGGTTTTTGGATGTTTAGATTTTTCCATTGTTTCTCAATAATATATAGGCCTTTGAGCCTCATTGTAACACAGATTTTAGAGGCTTGTAGCCACCACATCTCATCTCAGAGATAAGCTACCAGTGCCCTAGCTAGATTTTTTTCCATTCTGTCTATAAACAAATTTCAGCTCTTTGATATCAATTAAATGAAGTGTTATTTGCACTGCATCTTTGTATTTATGGTTATACTTGTATTTTGTTCTGTTACAGCATAAATTTGGATCAAAAGCGTAGGCAGGAAAAGGAAATGCTAGAAAAAGAGGCCCAATGGGAAGTACAGGTAAGGACAAAGGTAAGGAGAAGGAGGGACCCAGTAAACGAGGAAGAAAACCTGGTAAGGAAATCATGGAAAACCTACTGCATGCATATGCTATGGGGACACCTGGATAAGTAAAAGGCTTGATTTCAAGTTGGGAGTGAGACCTAAAAACCAATGTAGAGGAAGACATTCTAGATGAGGAAATGGAACCTATGGTGACTAAGCTCGGGAACACAAGAGGAAGATTGTCCCTATTCAAGCAGTTTATTCATCTCTATTGGAAAATGAAGTGTCTAATGGAAAAGGACATTGTAGTAGTTCAAGAGGTAGGAAGAGACCCAAATGCAGCTTCCATATTGGCTAATATGCATAGAGATATTCAGGCAATACAACTTCAGCTACATCACCAGAATGTGCGTCTAGGTCGAATGGAATGTCAAGTCCAAAGTATGCATCAAGTTGATATTCCTAGATCAAGTGTTAAGGATTCAACAACTATTAAATATTCAGATCAGTAACTCCAGAGGTCTACTATTTTTTGTTGAAATATGAAATGGGTGGATATCATCTACTTTTTTATTAGTATGTCAAAAGATATAGTAGATAACATACCTTATAAGGAATTTAAAGACATGATTAAATTGTTTCAATTTTGGTTGGCTTTTAACTCTTTGAGGCGGCCAACATACCTGGTTTCCTTTGGGTAGGTTGAGGCTACCAAGCATAGAATTTGATAATGTAACCTGTTGTTTTTTTTATATGAATGAATAGAGATGCACTACCAAATTTACAAGAAAGAAAAAAAAATTGTGAAAGAGATAACATCGAAAATATAGGTTTTTTTATTTACATAAAGGGAGGGTTATGCCAAGAGACATGCATACTCACATAGTAACCAACCAATATGTTAATAGGGGTGACCAAACAATATGTTAATAGGAGAAGTATAAAATAAAAATATGCTAATAGGAAAGTGTAAAATAGAAGATGGAATATTGTTTACTTATATTTATATAGGAAAAATTTAAGAGCTCACGTAAAGATTTTTAAAAATTCACATTTACACCTACTTTGATTAGAAAAGTTATTTGTTCAAAAATCACATATAGCAGTTTATTGATGCAACCCAAATTTCTATAACTCTCACAACAAACTACAGTTCGTGAATCATTGTTACACAGTGCACAACCACAACCACTGGATTTGTCTACTATATTAAACTAGTTTAGTCGTTGTTACAAAGTGCACAACCATAATCATTGTGTTTGACTACTGTAGTTTTTCAACTAATGAATCACAATGCAGAAACAAAGAGATTTTTTTAACTTTCCCACGAGAAATAAGAATAGAATTCATTCAATATTTGTTACAGAGTGCACAACCGTAACCATTCGGTTTGATTATTATATTAAACTAGTTCGACAACTAAATCACAACGGAAAAAAATAAATAAATAAATAAATTTCAACCGTCTCACAAGAAATAAGAATAGAATTCAATGCCTTTATTCATTTAGAATGTGTTGTTACAAACAAGAACTCAAATTATGTAACAAATCCCTATGTTTTTACACAACAATACCACCACACACAACGACCAAAACACAAACACCATGGTTAACTCATACAATAGCCAATCACACTCTCTCCTAATCTTACAACAAGTGAATGTCTCTTTAATCCCGGAGTAGCCAAAAGACAAAAGCCCCAAGAGGAAAAAGAAAAAATCCCAAACTCAGAAGAAGTCCCTTTTCTTCCTTGTTATTGCAATTTATCCTAATGTTGGTGACCTTTTAGCATTCCAACTGAAACAAATCACTTCCCATATTGCCAACCTCTTCACCTTCATGAACTGAATGGATTTTATTCCTCTCAATATGTGAAAAAACCAAAATTTCTAACCTACTTCATTTGTAGTGCATCTAGTAGCGATTTTCCTGTAGCAACACAACTAAACAACTTTCGGTTTTGGACGTGTCCACAACTCCACGCAATATGAGTATCAATATGCAATCCTAGGAGCATCAACAACTCAAAAGTAGTCGTCGCTTCAATCAAATGTAGCTAGAAGAGTAGCAGTAACCATCCACTGAGGGTATCAACAACTAATAAAATAAGTGTATCAACAATTCAAAATACAAAGCACATGGGATTAACAACACTTATTACGAACTTAGTAGAAACCATAGTTACCAAGTTTGGTTGTTTTGGAAAAAAATACCTAAATTCGCCAAAGGTTCAGTTCAGTTAATATTCAGGTAATTCAAATTTGGTTTGGTGATTCAAAGTTATCCATTGACTCACGTGCCTAGGCCAATCGACTCATTTATACATAGGTCCATATACCAGTTCCCTGGGCCAGTGGACCAACTGTGTACACCAGTTCCATGACTATCTCCAAGAAAAGGTACCACTAACATGCCTATTCATGCAGTCAGTTAATTTATCCTCTTATAGACTAATAAATATGACCAATACAAACCAAGAGAAAATAATTCTAATTACTACTTTCCAATGAACTAACCTAGAATCGTATACTTATTTTGAGGTCCAAGGACCCATCCCAATAACCGAGATAGTCAACCATAGGCTTATTAGTGTGATTACTAAAGGATTATGTGATTAGTCCATAAAATGGGGCTGGTGGTTCAACTGAATAAACTGCTACTTCAACTGTGAATGCTCCTGGAACAACTATGATGTGCTTCCTGCCACAGTGAAGGTTTGGTTGGGCCACGATGAAGGAGTGGAACAAGAGTACAGTCATGAGGCTAAAATAAGAAGGTGATTTTGTAGGAAGGAAAGAGAGCCTTGATGGCGAAGAGAAAAACTAGGAGAAGGTGTATTTAATGGAGAAGTGGTAACAAGGACAACTCTTAAGATAAGTTCTACAAAGCACTTACAAATCAATTAACTAACAGTGTTGTGAATGCAGTGCTTTGTATCCAATAGCCAGAAGCGTAGAAATTATATACAAGATGCATTATATATCCAGATTCTCCTGATCTAACAATATTTAACTTCTTTCTAAATACAGAATCCTTCCACTGCTAATATTTTGCGGAAATTATAAACTCAATTGCAAACACATGAAGCAATAAAAACAATCGCACATAACACAGTTGTTTAACAGGAAAGCCTGAAGCTGAAAAACCCAACTATCATATATTATGTATCATGGATATCATGTAACAATCTCATACAAATATTAGTACATCAAGCTCTCAGTACAATCAATCTTCACACATTAACAAGAAGAAATCTGCAAATCCATGCACTAATTTCTGTCACCTGATAGCCTGCCTCCACTACGCAATCCCTGTTGAAGAATAGCTCTGAATGAATTCGAATTACCCTTGCCTTGACTGTGTAATCCCTATTGAATAATAGCTCTGAATGAATTCGAGTTGGCCTTGACTTGACTGCTCAATCCTCATTGGCAACTCCAATGTGTGTGTGATGCAATCAATGCATCACTATAGTCACAACGGATAGTCCATCTCACCCTTTCACCTATCTCTCCACTAGGTCTCCACTGGAACTCACATGCACTATATTTAACTACTGTATTTGTTCAGTTGATTAATGAGTTATTATTTGTGAATTAATTAACTAATTAATTCACTCCACTCTCATTAGTGTATCATTTAGTTAAACTATATACAACTAGCTCAACTAAGTTTAACTCCAATAACTGAGTTAAACTGAATAACAACTCCATGAAATACTCTTCCAACTCTGTCATAACTTTGCCACTTCAGTTCTAACTGAGTCCTCCATGCATGAACCACCAGTCAACCCTAGGAATTGCGTAATTCCTTCAGCCCACTAATTTGCCAAATCTGTACACTGAAATAAAGTGCTCCAAGAGAATAAGTTGATGTTTATTGTCTGATTATTATTAAGGGCTAATAATAATCGACACTTCTATTTTTAGATCGACGATCTATAAATATACTTCACCCAATCTTCTAAAAATAGAATTTCATCTATTTTTCCAAATTGACCAAACTCGCACAAATAGCATCATGCAACTTCTGAAATATGATCACCATGTCTAAAAATAGACTTGCACCTAAAATTAGCCTACAGGCCCACTTAGTGAAGGCGACTGATTTTCACTAAGCTCCATCATTTTTTTGAATCTCAACACTCCCTCTCAACAATATAGGGATTATCCTTCACCCCAATCCTGCCTCTATGGTATTCGAATTTGCTCTTGGTGAGCACCTTTGTCAGAATATTTGCATCCTGATCTTCTGAGGAATGTACTGAAGCAACAAGATCTTTCGCTGCACACAATCTATGATATGATGATACTGGATATCAATATGTTTAGATCTATCATGAAACACAGGATTAATTGAGAGTTTAATGCAACTCTGATTATCACAATGTATCGCTGTAGGATCTAAATGTGAACCGAACAAATCGACCAAGATCTTCCTCATCCAGATAGCCTCACATGCAACTTGACTTGCTACCATGTATTCTACTTCCGCTGAACTGAGTGCCGCAGATCTTTGTTTCCTACTATACCAAGAAACTGCTGTAGATCTGATACTGAAAACCCCTCCTGATGTTCTCTTTCTATCCGTTGGGCTGCCTGCCCAATCTGCATCCATGAAGCCATGCAACTTCACCTCATCTGTCTGTCTATACCATAATCCATAATCAGATGTGCCCCTGAGATACCTCAGGATATGCTTGCCTGCCTTCCAAAAGAGCTTGGTAGGCTTAACCATCTCTTGTGAAGGTTGGTTCACTGCATAGCATATGTCCGGTCTTGTATTAACTAAATACATGAGTGAACCCACCAACTGTCGATAAACAGTGGCATCCACTACCTCTGCCGATGTAGCATCCTCTTTCCTCCAATTTCCTGGAAGAGGAGTGTCGATAGGCTTGCAGCCTTGCATGTGAAACTTCTCCAATATCTCCCGAGCATACTTTCCTTGAGACACAAATAGTTCATCTTCCCGCTGCCATATTTCTAATCTGAGGAAATAATGAAGGAGGCCAAAATCCTTCATCTCAAACTCCTTTGCAATATCTGCCTTGCATGAGTGTATCAACTGCTCATCACCCGTTAGTATTAAATCATCAACATAAAGAACAATGATTAAAATCTTATCCTCCACCACAATTTGGTACAGGTTTGCATCCGCCTCACTCTTGGTGAAACCAAATCCGGTGAAATAGTTGTTGATCTGAGTGTACCAAGCACAAGGTGCTTGTTTCAGCCCATACAACGCCCTTTTGAGCCTGCACACATGCGAATTGTTGCTGAAGATTTTGAATCCTTCAGGCTGCTCAATGTACACTTCTTCCTCATTGATCCCATTAAGGAACGCAATCTTCACATCCATCTGATGAATGTGCCAACCCATCTGCTCTGAGAGAGCAAGGATGGTCCGTATGGAAGAATACCATGCGACAGGTGCAAAGGTTTCTTCATAGTCAATCCCCTCAATTTGTGAGAAACCCCAGGCAACAAATCTTGCCTTATACTTCTCGACGCTCTCATCAACAGCTCGCTTTACCTTTTATATCCATCTTGATCCTACAACTGATTTACCCACCGGCCTTGGAACAATCTCCCAAGCACTGTTTCTGACAATGGAGTCATACTCTTCCACCATGGCATTTACCCATGTGGGCTCCTACACTGCTTCTTCAAAAGAAGATGGCTCTGTCATGATACACTTGCTCATAAAAGCCATGTATCCAGTAAATCGGTCAGGTGACTTTCTCTATCTGTGTTGTGATGTAGGGACTCCTACATTCTGTGCCACATCAAGCTTCAGTCTCTCAGCTTCTGTGGTACGCTTTCTGCATTGTCTGATGTTTGGTTCTGCATGAGTGGACTTCTCCAGTCCATGAATCTCCTCCTGTGGCTAATCCACATCTAGAGGCTCATCTTTGGGAACAAGAGGTTCCTCCTCTACATGCAAGTGTAGCTCCCTCTCAAGCAACAACTTCATGGATTTCACCTCACTAAATTTTATATCCCGTCGCACCACAGTCATTCGACTGTTTGGAAAATACACACGATAATTATGGAGTGTTTCTGTGTACCCTAGAAATATCCCAAATTCTGTAGTCGGCTCTAGCTTCTTCCTGGCATCCTTTGTCACATGAATGTAAACAGATGAGCCAAAAATCTTCAAATGAGAAATATCAGGCTTCTTACCAGTAAAAGCTTCTTCAAGTGCACTCATTCCAAGTACTCTATGAGGGCAACGGTTTTGCACATAAACCACAGTGTTGCTAATGCAGGCAAAGCCTGCAAACCCCAGAATCTGTCCTCAATGAATGTAAACATGCATCTCAACTTTTATTACCCAAATCAAAATCTCAAGTACTAGCAAATTCACACTTTCCCATTACATTTCAGAAGCTTTCCAACTTATGGTTTAAAAACATATAACCAACTTCAAATTTAATCCTGCAATTTCATACCCAATTAAAACCCCAATCTAAAAAATCACATGCATTCTTCCCTCAATTCCATCAGAACACAAATTCCCATATACTTTCTTTATTGGACAAAACAAATGTGTTCTTGTTTCTGGGATTATAACCAATTATAATCCCATTCATCCTTTGTGCAAATGACGTCAATCCACACACATTTCTGGTTGATCTCTGAATTAACTAAACAACATTTCCATTTCAGTGAACACACCCAGAAGTTTTTCCACGGCATTAACATTAATGTGCTTATCAAATATATTTACGCCTTTTGCTTTTCAGCATACTCATTGCAAATCAATACCATTACATTTCAACATGATTCGAATTTGCTTATTCTGTTATATATTCAGGATATCCAGAATTCAATTTCAACATGCGCTCTAGCAATTCACATTAAACTCATATGCTACCTTACCTGAATCGATTCCTCTTCTTGAAATTTCATATTAATTTCTGGGTAGGTTGAAGATCGCCCTCAGCACCTTCTGGATTGTTTTCAACAGATTCAAATTATCTCTGCAATACCTTGGACCCTGTATCCTTCGTTAAAACATTCAAACAACTCCATTCCAGCATTTTCACAATTCATCTTTTGTTATATCGATTTCAGGGTTTAAAAATCGAATGCTCTCCAGAATTTACAACGTACTTACCATTTCATCCATATTTAAGAATAAATCCAACCAGCAATCTGCTCTAATCTTTGTTAACGCCTCTTCTAAGGTATTCACTGGTTCTAATTATATGTCTGGTCAAATATCAATTTGTTTCACTGTTCGATCACAATTTCACGATCCTCCCATCTATCATTCAAATACACCAGACTTTAAAATCAAAACTTAATAAAAAGAGGCGCCCTGCTACCACTGACCACCGGTTTCTATGGAGTTATATGAATCGACTTCTACAGCAGTCCTTTCGACCCACATAAATAAACACGGTTTTCATATAATCAAGCTTACCTCCATAAACGTTCCCCAATTTCTGTTGCGCCTTCACAATGTTTGCCTTCACGAACAGATAGTGGTACATAAATGATTCCAAAAGTTTCAGACTTCTGGAATGTCCGGATGCCAGTAACTAAAGCGCTATAGCTTTATGCCCAATGAATTCGATTCTTCTGGATCTAATGCTACAACCAGATTCAACGCTTCCTCATACTGTGATTCAACACTTCTGTTCAACGAATTCAGCTCAGGTATTGATCAATTTTCACAGCGTTCAATCACCAGCGTTCCATCAGTTGTGTTAAAAACATTGATTATACAAATTGAATCTCATTCAAATTAAATTGATTTTAATTAGAATTGATTTCCTTCTCTTATGCCTATATCACAGAAATCCAAGCAGAATTTAACCAAGAATGTGTGTAAACAATTCACGCAGAATTTCTAAAACAAACTTTTCATTAATAAAATTAAATGCAATCAATTACAGAAACCTTTCTTGGCCAGATTTTCATTCGATGGCCCTTCAACTTCTAAAAACTGGCTTTATGCACTCTTACTCCACACTCCTCTCAATGTACAAGAAGACACAATTTATACAAATAAATGGTTCAAGAACCAATTCTGATTCTGAACCAGAAATCTCTCAACCTCTCCAAAAAAATCTCTTCAATCCCATTTTTTTCTAAACTAACACTAAATAAAACTTTTAAAATCTCTCATATTTTATTCTAGCCAAATAAATCCAACTATTTGGCCTGATCTCCATACAAGGAGGATCACTCAGCCACCTACACCCTATCCTCATTTTTAACAATAAATAAACATTCTCATATATTTAAACAAATAAAATTAATAAAATTATTTTCTTCCAACCCCTTGTTAGTCACAACATGTGACCATGCTATCACATTGCTGACTAGCCTGAATGCTCCTGCATCAGACTCCCAAAGTTGAAAGTTTCCATGACCTCCTGGTCATGTGTTTCTTCCACTGTCCATCCAGTATCCCAAACTTTACTTTGTAACTAGTCATCACTTTCATTATGCTGCTGATTCAATTCTCCTGCCACTGTCACTTCTGTTCTTCCAAATTCCCAAATCTTAATTTGCTGTTGTTCTCTATTCTTGCTGATACAAATTCCTGTGGTCAATTTCTCCTTCTTGCTGTCCATGTTCTCATATAATTTCATCTTCCACAATTTCTCAATTTCCTTCTTACCATTTGTCTTTAACTGAACTCCACTGACATCTGTCTGTTGTACATGCTCCTTTTCCATACTTCCCTCTTTCATTTGTTTATCTTCTGCTCCTTTAATCATGACAATTTCCCTGTCAATACCATCATTCTCAAAATTATTAAATACATGCTCAAAATATCTTTCTGTTTCAGCCATTTCTTCCAGCAATCTCAGTTCTTCATCAACGTGCATAAGCACATTTCTCACTCGCTGTTCCTCACCTGTCAAACCTGAAAACATACACAACATGTCAGTTTCAAAAATGCAAGTCTCTTCATTCGAAGCCTTAATGATCAGCTCCTCATGCTCCTCTGAACTATTCTGATAGTTCACTAAATTATTGAGAAATTCTTCCTCAACATCTCTGATTTCTTCCTCATCAAAGAAAACTTCTGGGACTGCAACTTCTTGACAATGCTTGGCAACTTCATCATAAGTTTGTAGAATACCTTCCTGTTCGACACAAATTCCTCCAATACTCAATTTGTCCAAATAAGACAGTAATGCCTCTTCCTCTTCTCTGATAAGACTTTGATCTTTCCTTGGCTTACCTTCTGCAACTAAGTTCTCGGTGTCAGCTTTCCTTCCCTTCACTTCATAAATCTGCATTGCATTTGTTTCCTTTCCTGTTTCCATTTCCCATTGGTCTTTTGTCCATGCCAAAATTTCTTCAAATATAATCCAATAAGTTTCCACTAAAAGAAGACATAACCATTCAGCCATACCTTTTAATTTTCTCCACCAATTGAAGTCTTGAAAGTCCTTATGCATGTCCTTTCCTGCTTGTCTTGCCTTTGCTCCTTTCACTTTTTCATACACAGGTTCAAATTCTTTAGGCTGCATACCTGCAAATTTACATTCACAAAAATAATTAATCCCAAAAATATGAGATCCTCTTGTCTGTGCGGATGATGTCAACACATTCCTCTCATTCTGATCTGCATAGATCAGTTCTTCTCTACTGTCATCACTGTCTTCGTCCCCAAGGAGAGGTCCTTTCTCTGGTTCACAGATGTATTCTACTTCTTCATTCTCAGTTGTTCGAAGTAATAATTTCTCAGCAAACAATTCTCTGACAGGCCATTTTACTCTTCTTCCCACTTAAAATCCTTGTTTCCATTTTTCTCTAATTCCTTTCAATACCAGCTTCTCCAAATGAATGAGTTCTACTTTCATCTCAGCCAACTCTATTCCCTTTCTTCTTTACTCATTCCTTTGATTCCAACTGCTTCAGCACTCTTTTCCCCATGTCTGTGACTTTCCTTTGTACCCCTGTCATGACCATTAGTAGTCAATTCCTTTCCTTCCTCTGGTGAAATTTCCTTGTTCACTAGTGAGCTGCAACTAACCTTTTCCATTTCGCCTGTAACAAGTCTCCTTCATGCCTCACCAAACTTTCCTGAGTTTAGCCTTTTGGCACCTATTGGTTCTTTCCTCGAACCTTTCACTGACTAACAATTCTACCCAGCACTCCTCTTGCTGGAATTGTTATCTCCTATCCACAATCACAATTGTGGAGCTGCCTCATCAACTTCTACTCAACCTCAATTGGAAGTTGTTCTCATTTCTCACTACCTTCTTCATTCAATAAATTTGTTTACTGTCGGGTATTGTCACCTTTACGTATCTGGGATTTCTTCTTTCTCTGTTTGCTTTACATAGCTCATATACTATGATGCTGGTACAACTCATATCACCTTTCAGCAAATCCACTGCTTTCACTGACCTGCACAATATTTTCACATCAAATCATTCATGCAATCAACTTAAACATTCTTACCAGACCTTTCCAGGCATTCTCTGCTTCTCCATTCTGATTTCAACGTCATTAGTAACCTGATCCTCGCCTTCATCAAACACACTTCAAGCAATTATATATCTGCTAAAATTTAAAATGCAGTTTCCCAAAACAATCTTTCAGAGCGTTAACCTGGCTCCGATACCAAAAATAATGCAGGCAAAGCCTGCAAACCCCAGAATCTGTCCTCAATGAATGTAAACATGCATCTCAACTTTTATTACCCAAATCAAAATCTGAAGTACTGGCAAATTCACACTTTCCCATTACATTTCAGAAGCTTTCCAACTTATGGTTTAAAAACATATAACCAACTTCAAATTTAATCCTGCAATTTCATACCCAATTAAAACCCCAATCTAGGAAATCACATGCATTCTTCCCTCAATTCCATTAGAACAACACAAATTCCCATATACTTTCTTTATTGGACAAAACAGATGTGTTCTTGTTTCTTTTTAACAATCTTAACATTGTTTACTCAATCCAAACTATAACCAATTATAATCCCATTCATCCTTTGTGCAAATGACGTCAATCCACACACATTTCTGGGTGATCTCTGAATTAACTAAACAACATTCCCATTTCAGTGAACACACTCAGAAGTTTTGCCACGGCATTAACATTAATGTGCTTGTCCACAAATATCAAATATATCTATGCCTTTTGCTTTTCAGCATACCCATTGCAAATCAATACCATTACATTTCAACATGATTCGAATTTGCTTGTTCTGTTATATATTCAGGATATCCAGAATTCAATTTCAACATGCGCTCTAGCAATTCACATTAAACTCATATGCTACCTTACCTGAATCGATTCCTCTTCTTGAAATTTCATATTAATTTCTGGGTAGGTTAAAGATCGCCCTCAGCACCTTCTGAATTGTTTTCAACAGATTCAAATTATCTCTGCAATACCTTGTGCCCTGTATCCTTCGTTAAAACATTCAAACAGCTCCATACCAGCGTTTTCACAATTCATCTTTTGTTATATCGATTTCAGGGTTTAAAAATCGAATGCTCTCCAGAATTTACAACGTACTTACCATTTCACTTCTGCGCTGAAGATTCTGCTTTCCATTTCATCCATATTTAAGAATAAATCCAACCAGCAATCTGCTCTAATCTTTGTTAACGCCTCTTCTGAGGTATTCACTGGTTCTAATTATATGTCTGGTCAAATATCAATTTGTTTCACTGTTCGATCACAATTTCACGATCCTCCCATCTATCATTCTTATACACCAGACTTTAAAATCAAAATTTAATAAAAAGAGGCGCCCTGCTACCACTGACCACCGGTTTCTATGGAGTTATATGAATCGACTTCTACAGCAGTCCTTTCGACCCACATAAATAAACACGGTTTTCATATAATCAAGCTTACCACCATAAACGTTCCCCAATTTCTATTGCGCCTTCACAATTTTTGCCTTCACGAACAGATAGTGGTACATAAATGATTCCAAAAGTTTCAGACTTCTGGAATGTCTGGATGCCAGTAACTAAAGCGCTATAGCTTTATGCCCAATGAAGTCGATTCTTCTGGATCTAATGCTACAACCAGATTCAACGCTTCCTCATACTGTGATTCAACACTTCTGTTCAGCGAATTCAGCTCAGGTATTGATCAATTTTCACAGCGTTCAATCACCAGCGTTCCATCAGTTGTGTTAAAAACATCGATTATACAAATCGAATCTCATTCAACTTAAATCGATTTTAATTAGAATTGATTTCCTTCTCTTATGCCTATATCACAGAAATCCAAGCAGAATTTAACCAAGAATGTGTGTAAACAATTCACGCAAAATTTCTAAAACAAACTTTTCATTAATAAAATTAAATGCAATCAATTACAGAAACCTTTCTTGGCCAGATTTTCATTTGATGGCCCTTCAACTTCTAAAAACTGGATTTATGCACTCTTACTCCACACTCCTCTCAATGTACAAGAAGACACAATTTATACAAATAAATGGTTCAAGAACCAATTCTGATTCTGAACCAGAAATCTCTCAACCTCTCCAAAAAAATCTCTTCAATCCCATCTTTTTCTAAACTAACACTAAATAAAACTTTTAAAATCTCTCATATTTTATTCTAGCCAAATAAATCCAACTATTTGGCCTGATCTCCATACAAGGAGGATCACTCAGCCACCTACACCCTATCCTCATTTTTAACAATAAGTGACATTCTCATATATTTAAACAAATAAATTAATAAAATTATTTCCTTGTATTAGTCACAACATGTGGACCATGCTATCACATTGTTGACTGCTGAATGTCTGCCATCGATTGCATGCTTCGCCCTGAAGTGCATCGGTAGGCCTTGGTCATGCGATGTCAGCTCGTGCGACACCCACGATCGTTCGTTCTTCCGCTCAGCGACCGGATACTGTTTTGAGTTATGAGGGCGCTTCTGGGTTCTCTTTGAATTCCTTCTTTGCTACGAGAGGTATCCTAATTTTACCCCACAATTACACGTCTTTGAATTCACAGAATGTGCTCCACCACCATTATCGCTCCGTAGAGCCTTCACTTGCTTCCCCGACTCCTTCTCCACCAATGCTTTAAACTCACAGAACTTTGAGAATGTTTCGCTCTTCTTCTACATGAAGAAGATCCAGCATCTACAAGAATATTCATAAAAAAATATAACATAATACCTGTGTTTTGCTGTTGAAGCAACCGAGAAAGGTCCACACATGTCTGTGTGAATTCTCTCAAGGATCACCGAAGCACGGTTCTCCTTCTCATGAAAGGTGGTCTTCACAAGCTTACCCATAGTACATCCCTTGCACTCATATGACTACGCAAGAGTACCCTTGGGAAGTCCAGTATAAATATGCTGCAAAATATTCAAAGTGCCATGGTGAAGATGGCCCAATATCCTGTGCCATAATTCGCCCTCATCCCGGCTCACCACTTCTTATGCTTTTCCCATCATTGCAACGCAACCATCTACCTCCAGCTTGTAGAGATTATTAACTTGAATCCCTTTCTTATTGGTTTGACCTATTGTTTTATGTTGAAGGAAGGCTTATCCCTCACTGAAAACAACGTCATAACCTTTGTCTTCCAACATTGCGACCGAGACCAAGTTATTCTTCAGACCTGGAACATGCATAACATCTTTCAACAGAAATGGATTACCTGACTCCCTCTCAAAGGTAATAGTCCCAATGTCGGTCACACTGTATTGACCATCGTCACCCATCTCTATATGCATTTGGAGGTCCTTCTCCTCCAAGTCACTAAACAACTCCTTGTCTCTTGTCATATGGAAAGACACACCACTATCAATATCCCACACCAATCCCATTACGCTTGAAACTAAGCATGTGATCAAAGAGAAATCAAGTTCAAATTGCGAAGCTAAGGCCTCACCCACTGCAGCTCCAGCAACCTTCTTGTTTTTCTTCTTCTGTGGGCAGTTAGTGGAAAAATGCCCATGTTCGTGACAGTGAAAACACCTCACTTTGGAGAAATCCTTCTTCTTGCCTTTTGCCTCGGATTTTGAAGGGAATTTCTTCCCATTCCCTTTCCTTGCTTTGGCATCTAAAGTGAAATTCTCTTCATCTTCATTCTTCGGTGAAGAACTATCCCTGGTACTTCGCCTTATCTCCTCCTGCACAAGATCCGACCAAAGTCGCTCCCATCCCGGTAGTTTCTCCCATCCATTGACAGAGTCTTCGTAGCTATGCCAAATCTTAGGAAGCCCAAGGAGAGCCAAGCTCACCAAGTCTTCATCGTCAACAGTAATCCTCACACTTCCCAATTCATCCTTACAGTGGAAAAACTTCGTGAAATATTTTTTAATACTGTCGCCCTTCTCCATTTTTATTTTTCTGAGCTTATCTTTTAGTGCCAACTTCCTTTGGTCACTTCTGCTTTGGAAAAAATCTGTCAAAGCCTTCCACATTGCAAATGGAGTGGCTTTCCCGTGAAGGCTAGACACAATATGGTCCTTCACACCTTCCAACAGAATTCTTCTTGTCTTTGCTACCTTCTTTTTCCATGCATCAAGTCCTGCATCATCACTCGAATCCGACTTAGGAACATCGTTATCGATGAACTCCTTCAGTCCATTATCCTCTAGCACCGCCTCCATCCTGTCCTTCCAAGATATGTAATTCGAGCTTCCATAAAGGGCATACTCCAATCACAACCCATTGAAATACATTTCAATGTATACTCAATTGTCGCACCAAGAATTTTCTGCAGCAAATTCGAATTGTCCACTAGCACAAACTCAACAATTCTTCACAATTGCAATCTTCAAGAATTAACACTGCTCTGATACCATGTAGAAATTATATACAAGATGCATTATATATCCAAATTCTCTTGATCTAAAAATATTTAACTTCATGCTAAATACAGAATCCTTCCACTTTTAATCTTTTGCAGAAATTATAAACTCAATTGCAAACACATGAAGCAATAAAAACAATCTCACATAACACAGTTGTTTAACGGGAAAGATTGAAGCTGAAAACCCTAACTATAATATATTAGGTATCATGGAGATCATTTAACAATCTCATACAAAGCTTATTACATCAAGCTCTCAGTACAATCAATCGTCACACACTAGCAAGAAGAAATCTGTAAATCCATGCACTGATTTCTGCCACCTGATAGCCTGCCTCCACTACACAATCCCTGCTGAAGAATAGCTCTGAATGAATTTGAATTACCCTTGCCTTGGATGTGCAATCCCTATTGAAGAATAGCTCTGAATGAATTTGAATTGGCCTTGTCTTGACTGCGCAATCCTCATTGGCAACTCCAATGTGTGTATGATGCAATCAATGCATCACTATAGTCACAACGGATAGTCCATCTCACCCTTTCACCTATCTCTCCACTGGGTCTCCACTGGAACTCACATGCACTGTAGTTAACTGTTGTATTTGTTCAATTTATTAATGAGTTATTATTTGTGAATTAATTAACTAATTAATTCACTCCACTCTCACTAGTGTATCGTTCAGTTAGACTAGATACAACCAGCTCAACTGAGTTTAACTCCAATAACTGAGTTAAACTGAACAACAACTCCATGAAATACTCTTCCAAATCTGTCATAACTTTGCCACTTCAATTCTAAATGAGTCCTCCATGCATGAACCACCAATCAACCCTAGGAATTGTGTAATTCCTTCAGCCCACTGATTTTCCAAATCTGTACACTGAAATAAAGTGCTCCAAGAGAATAAGTTGATGTTTATTGTCTGATTATTATTAAGGGATAATAATAGTCGACACTCCTATTTTTAGATCGAAGATCTATAAATAGACTTCGCACAATCTTATAAAATTAGAAGTTCATCTATTTTTCCAACTTTACCAACCATCCACAAATAGCATCCTGCAACTTCTGAAATATGATCACCATGTCTAAAAATGGACATAGTCTAAAAATAGACTTGCACCTAAAAATAGCCTGCGGGCCCACTTAGTGAAGGCCACTGATTTTCACTAAGCTCCATAATATTATTGAATCTCAACAAGAAGAATGGCATTGATCTATTTATGGTGGAGATTATGCATATGAGCCATATGCTCAACATAGATATGCATATGGTTGAAGCCCTGGATTTTGATCATGGATGTCAACATCCAGACATGAAGAAATGAGTGGATAATTGCTACATATTGACTTGCAACGTATCTCTAGAATATGAAGTGAGTGAAGTAAACACATGTTTCTTTCATCGAAATGCAGAACAAAGGGAGAAAACAATTTTAGCAAAAAGAAGACAAATAGATGAGAAAATTCAAAATATCATTAACCTGAAGAATAATGTTTGTGATGGAACTAAAAATATTTTTTGTTGTGATCAATCAAAAGGGAATAGACCCTATGTCACTCGATATTTTTGCAAGAGAAAGGATTGTAGCTTTGAGGCGAGCAAAGAGGCTATCAATTATGTTGATGATCTGATTCCTAATGTTCTTGGATGGGCTTGTATATGAAAATATTTTAGGGAAGAAAAGTATACATTTGTGTTAAAATGTTAGGAATCCTAACTCATGTATAATTCTAATAGAAGGATATAATAACCATACTATTTCTCAAATTAAGGATGTTGTATGTGTTGGTCTTAGAGTTGTTAAAACACACTTGAAGATACATTTGTTTCTTTGGGGGATAGAGATTTTGAAGTTGTTGCAAGTCAACATCTCAAGCACACTATCAAGAAAAGTTGAAGGAAACATAAACATACCCTTGAAAAGAAAAGGCAACTACAAATCTGGTTGAGCATCAAAGTATGCCACATCAATTCAAGATGTTTCCAACCTCTTTTCCATTGATGTCAAAGGGGAGGTAAACAGAAAGGATGGAGAAATTATTCTTAGAACGGAGTAAACAAAGAGTATGGAGAAATGTTTCTTAGAACGAAGGGGAGGATTAGTGTTTTTCCTTCAAAGCCAATGGGGGATATTGTTGGCATTGTTTTCATTAATGGAGAAGGAACAACAAGGTGTGTTGCAGAGATGCAAGTGCGGGTGAAGCTGAGACTAATGGAAAATGAAGAAAAAAAGTGCAACCAAGATGTGAAGACAAAAGAGCAGCATAAAAGGAACAATAGCAAGTCAAGGAGTAGCAACAAGGTATGTAGGAGTAGGGAGCATAGGAGCAGCAAGGTAAAGGCATAAAGGACTTGCAGAAGCTAGATTGATATGTTGAAGACTGGTTTGGTTGAGCTAAATTGTTGTGAGGCAAGGAAAAAAAAATAATCCATGACAAAAAAGGCAATACTCCATGACAGAAAAAACAAGACAAAAACATGATGCAAGGCAAAGGAAAATACATGAAAAGTATTGTGATGCATGGATATTTGAATATGAGTGTAGGATTGTATTATTGCATGCTATTTATTTATTTTATTGATATGAAAGATGTTATCTATCTAATAATTCTTAAAGTTGTGAGATTTTTAGTTTGAAGAAAATCAAAGGTAACCACAAACCTACTTTTAAGATTTAGGATCTAGCCTTCCTAATGCTCAGAGAGGGCTCTCTCTATAAGATTTAACTTTGTTTATTATATTTGATTTTATGCTAGTTATATCAGTCAAATTGGTTTTGGGGTTTTAATTTTGTTTGGTGGGAAAATAACTTACTTAGATGGATATCTATAGATCCATATCCCATTGGGCAAATGGAGTCAATGTGTCAAGCAGTCAGATCAAGATGAAAGTCTAAAGGAAAATGTTTACAGGGCAAGATAGCAGAGTCACTTTAGATCTTCAAAGGCTAATGGTGAAATGGTTTTGATCAGGATAAAAGAGAAATTAAGGGTTCTTAAATCTGGATTAGGAGTGAAAATGCAGAGCTCAATCGAAATTAGGGAGAAATTAAGGGTTCCCTAGTCTAGATATCAATAGAAAACATTTAAATGATAATCAGTCAATAACAGAGTGCTTTTAAAAAATTCTGAAATAACAATTCCTAAGTTATCATTAAAATTTAGAACACATTCATGAATACATGGAAAACATAAGAAAATTGACAAGATGACAAGTGAAATACTTCACTGCAGTGGCCCAACACATGAATCATGTAATATGATGCTTTATTTCTTGTGATCTAGTATGTTGACTTGAACTTGATACAAAGAAACCCTTAGGTTCAGAATATTACAGCTACAGAAATGTTCAGCAATTAATCCACCCTCAATACTTCAAATGATAAAGTATTTATACAAAAACTAGTACAAAATATCCTAGAATAAACATAGGAATTTTTCTTGGAAAATAAATATCTTCATGCAAGAAGATAGTGACAACTGACTAACTGATTACTAGCTGTCTTATTTATTGAAATAAAATAACTTGTTTGGATTTTGGCTGCAGCTGGACAACTGAGGTGTCCCTCACGCTGGCAGTTTTATCTTCAATCTGTCTTGATCTTAAATCTTTCATCTGATACACTTTGACTGCAGAAAATTGTTACTGCTGATGTAAAAACAACAACTCTGTTTTTTACCTTTCCTACTATGTCTTCACTGTAATCTGATTTTATAATAGATCAGTTAACTTCTCCCAGAACTCAGCTTCTGGAAATTTGATATTCATGAGTCTTCTAAAGTTTTCATCAGCTTCAGTGTATTTGGAAAATGTTATTTTGTTAACAAACAAGTATTTTACTTCATGCTGCAAGTAAAATAGATTTTCAAAATTCTTATACAAAACTTTCCCTGTTGGGATTCCCTACCAATCTAATTTATTTACCTATTATTTAGAAAATTATCTCATCTTTTTGTCATAATCCTCCTACTTCATCAATTTGTCATTGATTACCAGAGGATTTGGAAGACCTTTTGCCTTAAAATATCAGATTTGATCATAAATCTTGTAATTTCTATTTCCATGTTTTGGCACTTTTCCTCTAATTGGTTCATCAAGTTTTTCTTGGATATTACTTTGCTTACTTCAAGTATGGTCTCTTTTCTATCTGTAATTCCAATTTCATCCAATTCTTGTTTGTTTTTGGAATTGAGGAATTTAATAATTTCCAAGGCCTCTTCAGGTTTTTTACCTAGCTCTTCTTTGGTTTTCTGTATTGCTTCTTTTACTGCTTTAAGTAAATCTTTCTGATCATAAATTACCTGTATTGATGGCCAAGTATCATTGACTTCTTCAATGATATTGGACCATAATTGGTTCTTAACATGTGCCATAGGTTATTTCAAGGTTAATTTTTTTTCTAATTTCTTGAGTTGTTCATTCAACCTATTAGTCTTTTTCTCTTCATTCTTGACATTAATCTGTGCAAGATTTTTGGCATCTTCTAGATTTTTAATCTGTTCCTTTAACCTATTTATTTCATTGGTTTGGATGGACATGTCCTGCATTGCCTTTACCAATTTACTTGCCTCATCTGATTGCTGGGTTGTTGTTGCTGAAGACTCAATGGCAGAAGTTGTTAATGAAGTTACTGGGACTGCTGTAGCCATGGAATATTTGGAGCTAGTGTTTCTGCAAGAGTAGATGGCACTACTGTTGTAACCATAGGAATCATAGTGGCAGGGACTTCCTGTGCTTTGATGGCTTCTTTTTCTTGAACGAATTTTTCCATCTCAATCTCCATTTCTTTAATCTCAGCTGACAGCTGCAAAATGAGACTCGTCATCTCATCCTTTTGATTAGTATCCTACAAAATCTCCTTAGCTTGAGGATGCTCAGTGGGAGGTAGTTTCAGCTGTTTCTTAAGAGCAGCAATATCAACGTTCTTCTTTTTTATTAGTTCCTCTGCAAGTTTTATGTTTTGAGGGTCATAACTTACCTCAATTACTAATTCCTCCAATGATTTTTATTCTGATATCCTTTTCATATGATGATGCTTTCTCTAGTTTGAGTTGATCTCTTACATGTATCAAAGTATTTTGAAGCTTTTGAGCACTCATTTCTTTAGTAGTCATTGTGGAATAAAGCATCTCTCCTGCTTGTTTATGGAACTCAATTTGGTCCAAAGGATGAATATCTTGGACTGGCACTTCAAAATCAACTTTTTTATAATCAGATGATGTTTTTGGATTTGGTACTATGGGCTGAAGCACTGTCATCAAAATTTTATTATTCTTGTAATCAAAGGCTGAAAGAAGCCTATTTTGTATGTTGGGGGTCTGCTTTAAGTATTGAGAATATATTTCATTTTTTATTTCTTCATTTTTAGCTTTAATTTCCGTGTACCTTTCCTTGATGTCCATATCCTTTTCTTATGTTTGCTTTGATGATGACACTTCTATAATATGTTGTTTTTTAATCAACTATGTATTAGAAGTGGCAGATTGTTGTTCATTTTCAACTACTGTAGGAGGTACAATATATTTCTCTGGAATCTTTGTGTCAATGACTTCTACGGTTTCTTTTTCTTTGCTTGCATTATTAATCTTAGGATTTTTATTGTATCCGAGTTTAAATTTGGTCTCTATAGTGGTCTCAGCTATGTAAGACCCTTCTTCCTTGTTTCTTTTTGTACCTCTGTCTTCCTGAGATGGAGTCTGCAAAATGTGACTAGTATCACTTTGCTTATCAGCTTCTACTAGTGTATTCTCTAACCACTCTGATTGGTTTGAGAATTTCTCAATATCAGGCTTCTTTTCATGAATGTATGGAGTTAATTTACATTTAACTCTCATTTTGTTGATTATGCTAAAAGGATCATAATATCAAAGAAAACTAGTGCTGAATTTGTACTCTAACAACTGCTTTTCTGCCTATGGACTTGCTTCTCTATTATTACATATGAATGGACCAAATTGATTTTTCAATTTAAACTGGGTTTTCTTCTATGCAGCCAAGAAATTTACATCATCTGAGTTTAAAATATTCCTTATATACTCTAGAGAAAACAACCTCATAGGGAGGTATTTTGGCAACTTGTAAGGAATAAGGTTTGACCCATAAACTATGATTTCAGTGTGATTTTGGTATAAATACCAATCACCTATCCTGATTTGTTCAGAAAACTGTAAAAAATTCTTGATTTCATTGCTGATCCTAGGCTGCACACTGTTGTTTAGCAGATTTACCAATGGATGTATAAAAGAATCTGTAAACTCTGCATAAGTAAACTCATCTGACTCCTTCTTGATAAAGGAAGTCCAGAATACAACAAATTGTGGATTTCCTTCCATAACTAGCTTCTAAAGAGTTATAGGGAACTTTTCAGACTGAAAATAAAGGAACTTGTGGAAAATAAATGAAGTATACCTAAAGACACCTTCAGTAGGCAGTTTGACTAGTTGTTCATGGATGCTATCAGCAATATACTAGGAAAAATTAAAGATAACTGCAGGGGGTTGGCCAGGTACAAAAATGGACATGAAACCAAGTACTGATGCATCAACATGATCATCTGTGAAATATCCAAGGATAAAATATAGCATGGAAATAATGTGTCTGGTTATTTCTGAGAATTTAGAAGAGGAGTATGGAGGGTTGAGATTAGGAATTTCCACATAGGATGGCATGAAAGTTTGAAAATTTTGAAATCTCTTGGAAAAATATAAATCCAAATAGAACTTAGTGAGAGCTTCAATTGATAAAGGGACTTCATTAGGCTCAGGTTGTAATTGAAGCATCTGGTTAATAGATTCAATTGTAATAGTAAACAATACTTCCTTTTCAGAATTCATAATGGCTCTTTGATCTGGAGAATAATAAGATTGGCATAATATGATAGCTTCTGGACATTGATGAGTATGAGGGACAACATATTTAGGAAATTTTGATTCCCAAATAAACACATCATTTGCTTGATCTAAGGATTTCTATTGGCTCTAGCAGTGGAGCTCAAGAGGGTTAAATTCTATCACAGGATCTGTAATTTTAAAGTCTACATATGCCAAGGGAGTATGTTCTACATCTACGAAAAGGGGTTACAGAGGGTTGATCACAATAGTGCTTTTGGATGCCATTTATAGGTTTGATTTATCAATTTAAACACTCTGCCTTTAAAACTCTAATTTCAAGGTTGTGAAACACTTCTATAAGTTTAAACAGTTTACAGACTGATTTTTGATATGATAGGGGTTTATCTTTGGCCTGCAAAGGGATATTTCTGATAAATTTTGACTCAAACTGGAAAATCTATATCAAAAAGAGTAGTTTCTTAACTGGTGATGACTAGTGATGATGTTGACTTGATTATCTTTCTAGTGAATTTGGGACAAAATTTGTTCCCAAAGAAAATTTTGAATATGCTTTATAAACTTTTTGATCACCAAGATCAGAATGTGCGGGCATCTGATAAAGGGCTGACAATAGAGCTATGTTGGTGATTGGAAAATATCCAATCAAGTCAATCTTATTTGAGAAAATGCGAGGTATTGTTGTACTTATCCCACACAGTCGATATACAGAGTTTTGTGTAATTCTAATTTGTGGCCTAAGATCTCTAATGTAATTTCAGTTTTTTTTTTCTTTTCTTTTTTAATTTCTGCCCAGAAAAAAGAATTGGATGAGTTGGTTAATGTGGTTGGTGTTCCCAAACCTACCTGTAAAATCAGATATTTTTTAATGGAAATGTGTTAGTATATTTTATTGTGTTACTGAACCCTAAAAATCTGTGACTTATTATTCTATATTTGGTAGATCTTGTAAAATTTTATCAATAATTGTTTGGTACATACTTGTCATTGTTCTTAATTCATTGCAATATTACCGAATGCATGTATCTAGTCATGACCTACATGGAATTCATATCCTTGTTAATGAATTTAAGGGAATCACTCATCCTTGATGGAATTGCTCACCTTTGGATGTTATAATGACGTACTTTATAAAATTTCACTTATGGATTTGCTTGATTGGTCAACCAAATCTCATAAATGATCTTTTGGGGCTCATAACCATTTATTTTTAATGGTATGATAAACTCCACATGTTGGACATGCAATTGAAATTAGACAAAAACTCTGTTGAAAAGAATAGATGCTTAATAATTCCTTGGTTAGCTAATTAGATTTATTAGTTTTGTAAGTGTGGAGAGAATTCATAGATTGCTTGAATTAATTGGTGGCCTAAAAATAATCACTATGTTATATTTTTCCTTAGAGTGATTTTTGTATTTTAGTGACTCTTTTGGCAAATAAAGTGGGTATTCTGTTACTTTAAGAGTAGAATACACATGTTCCAAAATGGAGGGTATTTTGGATTTCCCTTCCCATTTACAAAAGTTTTCTTTAAGGCGTTTGTAAAATATTAAGCTACAAATATTTCGTCATAATCGACAGATTTTGTAGAATCATCCCCTGGGATTTGATTTAACATCATATAGATAAATATTATTTTGGAGCTTCGAGTTTCCTTTATCACACTTAAACTTGAATGACACAAATGCTAAAAATTTAAAGTAAACCAAGGATAGGTTTTGCATATCGGGAATGATGAGGATCCATGTTTACTTTAGGTTAACCTAGTCACTAGCAGCCTCTTTTTCACCCTATTTTTTCCATTTGCTCTTGAACCCATCTTTCTTAGCATCATATTGATGAGATTGCAAAAACCTATTAGTTGGATTTCTAGCATTATGACCTCTTATTTCAACATATCTACCTTTTCTTATAGCTCCTTTGTCTATTCAAAGGATTTTTAACCTTCTTTAGTACATCCTTTGCAATTTGGTGATAACAACTTTAGGTCCATCATTGTCACCAATTCCTTAACTTACAAACTTAATTGTGTAGCCACTTTATACACCGATCTCCTACCTATTGTATGCTCATGACATATTGGGAAAAGATCCGCTCTTCACCAATCTATGGACTTAAGCTTGAGAACACTCGCACCTCTTGCAACCCTTCCTTTGCTTAAACATTGAATTTTGTTTGTTTTCTAAAGTGTTATCAAGTCTCATATTCTTCCTTTTGCATATGTTTTTGATCTAATCCACTTTTACCATTCCTCCTTTGACATTTACCATTCATTGAATGCATATTATTTTTTAACTTTGTTTGCATTGGTAATCACTACAACTCCATAGGCTAATGACATTGACAATAAAAAACCTTAGATGATAGTAATTATGAGGTTCAGTGAAGGAAATACTCAAAGTAGTTGTTGTTAGCCTCATTAGGTCCCATTAGCATTTTGGTCATCCTCCACAATCAATTATTGAATCCCTTGACGCTCCTCTTACCTTTTATGTTGTCATCTCTTATCAATAGCAAGTATTTTATTGAATTATACATGTGGTTAAAAATGTACAATTATGTGACAATGATGTAATCGTCATGTTAGTTTTGTGGGTTGTGAGCTATATCATGATTTTATCTCCCTTTTTTTTCCATAATATACATTTCTTGGGGAAACCCACTTGTTAGTATAATTTTGAGGATGGTACCTAGGGTAAATTGGCATCCTTAAGGCCTAATGCTAGGTCAACAGTCAACAACTGGATCACGAAGAGGGCAAGAATGTCATGGAGTGAGATTTGCACCTTGGTGGGGGAGGAGAACAATTTTCCTCTCAATTTGGAGGGAGAGTCAGAGACTGGCATGCTAGGGTATTTAAAGGTAAGTTTTCTTATTGTGTTTTATTTTATTGTGTATGTTTTAACATTCCTACTTGTACTATATTAATCATGCACTTTTTTGTCCTGTGCCTTACCTTTACGATTTTCAATGAAAATTTGAGAAAAGGGTCCTCTTATAGTCAATTTCAAAATTGGTTTAATTTAGATTTGTTCCTATAATGATTCTTTCTAGATTATTTTACTGTTATTATTTCCAAAATGATAAGCTTATGTAATACTTTTGGCATTCGTTTTATCCTAGAAAAAGACGAGCTTCATTTTGTTGCATGTCAGGTTCTAGCTATAATAATTTTCATTTTTTGGTTTGGAAGCTGCAAAAAAAGGTAGAATCCTTGTCATGGGCTCCCCTTTACAGATAGCTTGTCTTTATCTAATAGGAAGTTTGAATTTTGAACAAAAAATGTTGTCAATTAACAACCATTTGTTCTTGAGGCAATTATAAACAATATGAGTTAAAAGGGGTTGACATAACATGAGTGAGATTTTTTATGTTTGAAATGGTAATTCAAGTTGAAATTATATAACTTACTTTGGTGATCAGAGTAGTTGAAAATGACTAGACATGCCTGCATGCCAAATAAAACAGTGGAGTCCCTAAAACATTCCCTGACAAGAATATTTCAAAACTAGAATGAAATAGTTGTCCATTCAAGCACCCTCGTAGGCCTGCAAGGAACACAATCAGCAGGAATTTTAAACGCCTTTTTTGGGAAATTTGTTTATGTTATGCCTTCCTAGTTGTCCTATAAGGTAAAACTCTCTCTATGGCTATATTGGACAATGGCCGATCTGAATTTGTGCTTGCTGATTTTTTTGAATCAAAAATTGGGAGAGACACTATTTCTACACCCTAAACTCTGTTGGAGGTCCCTCTTTTTGAAATAATAAGATAAGATAACTATATTAATGTCTGAAGAATATTAATGTCTGACAAATGAACACAAAAGCAGGTAAGTGGTACTGAAGAGTAAAATAATGTGGGAGTGCAAGCACAACTCATAGAAATGTAAAAAATAGCATAGATAAAGAAACCTACATAACATCAAAACATATGTATAAAAATGTGACAAAGGTAGGGTGATACAAAACACTAAGTGAGTTTGGACAACTCAAGAACCTCTCAAGAGGGAGAGAGATATCGGAAAATGAGGTTGATGATTACAAAGTCTCTTTAGTCTAATGGCTGAGTGCAAGGGTGCGAACAAGGATTGGATTACTATTGGAGTCCTCTGAATTTTGAAGCCATCGGGGTTTCCAGTTGTATGATCTTTTGGGGAATGTACCGGTGAGGAATACTTTTAGCATTTTGGGTCAAAGGAAGGAAACTCTAAATGGATCTCTATTTGGTCCTCTGGGGTTGGGAAGTAGCCTGATGGGCAGGAGGTGGTCTACCTTGAATCCATTGGGAGTTGATCTCTCTAACGCTCTAAGAATGTGTGTCCTGATTTATGAAGCAATACATGCAAACCGGTCTCGATAATATTTCTTAGCCTCCTTTTTGTTGGGGAGGGGGGGGTGGATGAGGAGAAACCCAGAATTTCACCATTCTGTTTTTTGGTGCAATTTGGAGCTCTATCGACCATTACTTGCCCAATTTGACAGATAAACGAGAAATTATAATGTAATATTCATAAATTAGCATGCAGCTAATAGGAATATTGATTTTTCTTTTATCACCTAGTTAGATGAATAAATGGGGAAGGAGACCCATAATTATCTTGAATAAGCATAAAATACCTATCGATATGAAAAGGGATCATGATAATAATTGGATATAGCACTCTCATGTGTGAACAAGGACTAATGGATGTGGACAAAGTCAAGTTTGACCAAGTCAACAACACTAATGTGGGAGGAATGGATCATCAATAAAGACAGCTCAATATGAATATGGATTAGTTTAGACAGCTATATAAGAGCTAGATTGAAGACCCTTAAGTGTGAAAAGGGCTGGAGCAGGTTGAAGAGGTCAACCTTGACCAAATCAAACAGTGTTTCTATGGAGGAGTGGGATTGATGAAGGTACAACGCAATTTTGGAGGGAGATTGATTGTGTGATGGTGGAAACCCTAATGAGTGGGACCCAAGGTGAGAAGGCTCACATAGTTTATAAGGAAGAAGATGGCAGCCATATGGGGTATCTTATGAATTGTATTTTGATATGTTTGTTGAGACCTTTGCTCTCTTCAGTTGTTTAGCTAAGATTGCTGGTGTTGTTTAGCACTAGGTATTCTTGTTTAGGAATTCCATATCTTCCCTTTGAGTAGCTCTTGGGAGAGACCTGACCTATCATTCCACACATCTGGCATTGGGGCCAAGCTTCAGTCTTCAGCTACAGTGCAGTTTCTGCAGAATATTTTGTTGTGTTGTATGGTGTTGCATTGGAGGGTTGAGAAACCCACTTTCTGAGCTAGTTTTTCATAGGAGGAAGGATTCCTTCTCTTGGGATATCATTTTGGAGGGTTCTTGAGCACATTTCAGATCTTTGGCATCAGGCCAACCTATTTCCATCACCTACAACGTAATTTCAGTCTGGGATTACATTATTTTGGAGGGAAACTTCAGTGTGGGATCTTGTGGCTCATTGAGAGTGTTTTCTTGTGATTGAGGGGTTCATCCTTTCATTGGAGGAGACCTTTTAGTGGATATGCATCAGATCTATATTATTTCAGCCTTATAACTCCATGTGCTTCAGTTTGCAGTGACTCTTCAGTCTTTGTGCTGTATATCACCATTTGTATTGGGTGTATTTCCAGAAACCCTTCCCAAGTTCTCTTGGATTTGAATAAATGAGACTAGATCTCAGTTTTTGGGCCATATTAATTAATATAATATCAGATCTATTTGTCTCTAAAATTTCTATGTATAAACCCTGATTAGACTGCGATGTCTCTTCATGCAGTAATTCTATATTGCAGTAGTTTTGGGGTTTTAGTGTTTTAGAGCTAGTATGTGTGTGGGAGGCTTGTTTAACTCCTCTATCATGATTTGTTTTTTATATCCTCTTGGATCTGAGTCTTATAATAGCAGATCTAATGGATCCATGGACTTATTTTTATTTTTATAGCACATATTTCTGAAACTACGTTATTTTGCATGCATTGTTGATTTTTCCCATTTGGGAATATTACATATAAGGTGATTGGTTTTGTCATCCTAGGACATTGAAGGAATTCAGAAAGGTGCTCCGAGCCTGTCTAAAATAGCACCAAAAAAGTAGCCAGAAGAACATCAAAATAATGTATGTTAACTATCTCAAGGAAACCATCCATGTATATAAAATTCTTCAAAACAAGCAAATGAAACCTCTCAAGAAAATTTTATATTTTCAGTACATAATAGTAGATAGAAAGCATGATAGAGGTACTAATTATGGTTCTGATATTTAGCTTAAAATATCACATAGAAAGAATGACCAATACCTCCAAACAGAGCACTTAGGCTGACTAAAGGTGTCAAGAGTTTGTCTCCATGTCAAACTATGTTACCCAAACTACATCCTCTCGAATGTGTTCAGTCCTTAACACAAATTTTCGAAGTAATGAATTTCACTATTAATAGGATAGATGAATTGATTCATCATGTTTGGCTACTTTCAGTTGTTATGCTCAAACTTTGTTGAATTAAAATGGATGGCGAACAAATTCATCCAAACTCGACAATTAAATTATACTGAATTGAATAAATTCTATTTCCATAAAATACCATTTAAATTTGTTTTTAAATTCATTGAAATTAAAGGAAATTTGTCTCGAAATTCTTTTGTCTTTTAGATTAAATGAATGTAATGTTCATGTTTTCCTTTTGAGAGCAAGTCAGACACGATTTCTTATTGACTGTGTTTTCTAGTTGTGAAGATTGTTCATCCTTGATTGTATGCATTTGAATGTGCTCTATGTTTGCATAAGCCTTCCCATGAATGGATTTCTAGTATGTATGCCTTTGAAGGTCATCTTCTATTGTTGAAATGGGTTCTCTGAAATGGTTTCTAGAGTGGTTGTCGGATTGCTTTTGTACATTCATTGGTAGATGAAATATCATTTATCCATAAACATAATTCCTTTGTTTGACATCTCTTGTCTGAAATGGATCTGAATAACTCCAAACATAGAAAAAAGGAAAATTATTGCAAAAGTGTGAATTCAATGGTCACCTTGAATACCAAAGGCCAAAGGACACAAGAAGATGAAACAAATCATTTGATGGTTGCCATTTTAAGTCAGCTCTATAATATAGGATGCATGTTTGATATAATAACAACCCAAGAGATTGAAAATTGAAGCTTGGGAAAATGGGGCCTTCCCATGGTGAACAAGGGTTGTCTCCCAACCAAAGACTCAAGGCCATTTCCTGCAAAATATTTCTAGTGAGTAAGAATACATGAAATATCTAATTGAGAGTGTATATGCCCAAGCATGAATAGAAGCCATCAAATGCTGCTTTTTCCAATTTGGGTTTCTTGGGTGAATTCTGTTGTTTACGGTGCATTTAATTGCTGTGAGAGCACATACAATACCAATCACATGAATGCTTCCTTAAATGTTTCCATTATTTCCCTAAGTGCTGGGATTGATTCCATCTTTAATTGAATCAATGTTTTTGAAGCTACAAATCTTATTTCAATTGCTTTGTTCACTGGTTAGTCAACTGGTACTTAAACTACTGATTTGCTTGGGTTGGTGAATTAATATTGTGCCCATATAACGTTCAATGTGTTCATTGCTTGTGCACTGATAACCCCAAAGTTTTTACATTTTCCTATTTCATTGATTTGTTGAAGTGTTGCTATATGGCCCCTTGAAAATGTTGATGGTTGACTTACAACACTCTTATTAATGCATTGGAATCGAGTAATGGTAATTAGAGCTATGGCATCGTTGATTGCCTAAGCCATTGTTATTGAGCCTTTCCGTAGCCATGAACTACCCTTTGTGTATTTAATAATTACATACAATGGAACTCATTTAAATAAACCAAATTCAGATATTTATCTAATGACTTATGGATGTGTGATGAGTAGCTTGAGGAGATGATTTTTTTCACGGGAACTGGTAGATTTGTATTGATTTAGCAAAATTGCATCCAGATGTATACTATAGAAGTGATTTGTCTTTGAAAGGGGATATACCTAGACATTATGATTTGAGATTCCATCTAAACTTTTTGGAAGAAATCCGCGTATAAAGAGGGGGCCCAAGTCTACAGGAGGAACAAAGAATGTACAGAGAGCTTGCAAAAGGGAGACACAAATGAAGTCCAAAGAAAAAAGTAATGAGATAAATGATTTCTCCTGTCAATGGTACTATTGTTGGTTGTGAAAGTAGCAAGATAAATCCAAAGGAATCAGACAAGGATATGATTTTCATAACAACTGATATATTTAGTGCCATGTTTGGCTTACCTACTGATAAAACTGCGAAAAAAAATTCTGCAGAAGTGAAGTCCCAAATTGATACTGAATTAATAGACAAGCAACACTAGTATCTTGTGGATCTTCACAAAATTGTTCAAAATAGTGACATGATAGACTCTTTTGTTGATCTAACACCAAAGCATGAACATGATATCCAAACTATTAACAATGTTGGTAGCCTTAAGCCAACTACACATGTTGGAATTTCTGAGATGTACCCACAGATCCCTGGAAATTGCTAAGAACTGAACCTAGTACATCAAAGGATGACTTATTATGTTATTTTTTCCGAGCTTCTAGAAACTTAGAGGTGGTGTTATATTGAATTTCGTTGTCAATGTGGAGAGATTTGAAATTGTTTGTTTTTCCAAGTTGCTAAGTAATAATGCATGCTCCAGACTGCATGGCAGATGATGCATTACAACAATGGGAGTTCCATAACAAAGAAAAAAGAAATGCCATAAAATATTATACATGTGTGTAAGCCCTGTGCTGAATGGTATGCAATTAGAAAATAAAGTTTCATATGTTTTTGCAATTCTTTCTTTGTGAGTGTTCAGTTCATTCTTACTAATAAATTTTAATACAGGAAACAAATCCCATCATACCCTTTAGAATGATTATTGTTTACATAATCTATGTTGTTTATGTTTAATTATTTCCTTCAAATTCAACATGGATTTATATTCTATTAAAATTATCCTTGTTGTTAAATTTTAATATATAGAAGCCATTCCAGAATACCCTTTAGAATGATTATTTTTTACATAGTCTATGTTGCTTGTGTTTAATGCCTTCTTTCAAATTTAGCATGGTTTTATATTCTATTAAAAATAGGATGAATTCAGGGCACCATATGTTTATTTTAAAGATGACTGTGTAATGAATCTGGAAGCAGAGGTAGAAAGAGGTACCAAAATCAAAAGCATTGTCTGTGGACTCAAGGGGGTTGCTCTGGGTTGTTTTTTCACAAAGTGTCACAGGAGCTTTCATGTCCCATGTGCCCGTTCTACTCAAGAATGCAGATGGGATGTCGTAAGAGTTTAAAACCTTGCCTCTTAAGTCCTCTTAGAGAAAATTCTTCAGGTATTACAGACAAAAGTTGAGAGGGGTTTGTCAATTTTTTTTTACCATGTTTTCTGCGGGATAATTTTTAATGCTTTACCCTTCTCATGCATCATGCAAGTTTCCAAATGAAAGGAGATCAAAGCGTAGGATTTACCTACCAAGAAGGGGACAACACTTTGCTGATAAGGTAACACTGGCTAGGTTATATTGTAAACCTGATTTTAAGTTTGATTTTAAACCTCATTTGTATATTAGATTTCACTTATTGTCTTTTCACCCCTTCAACACTTTCAAAGGAGACAAAAGCCCCGGTATACATCAAGCTAAGGAAGGTTTCAAAGCAAGTTAAGCTTGGACATGGTCGTTGGGACAACCATGCAAATGGGTTCCTTGTGGTTTTGTATTGGATTCTTTTCAAGCGATATTGTGTGTGTTTTCCTTTAAAGCATGTATTTTTAACTTCAAATCTAGCTACTAATTAAAATTATGTGGTATAGGTGCTCAACAAGTCTCATTTTTAATGCAGGGTGAACTTAATAGTTTTGCAAGGCTCACTGGTGCAACAGTATCAAAAACAAGGAGTCCTGATGTGACCCATGTGGTTGCATCTACCGATGCAAATGGTTCTTGTAGAAGAACACTTAATTTTTTAATGTCAATCTTGGAAGGGAAGTGGGTTCTTAAGATAAATTGTAAGTTTATCTAATAGTCCTGCAAGCTGTCATCGAATGTCCTCATCTATACACCCTTTTCCCTAATATTTCTTGTATATATGTGTCCTAAAAATTCCTCCACATTACTTAACTTTCATCTTTAGCTAAAGGTCATACTCATTTACTGAAAAGTATGATTTCAGGGATTTCTGCATGTACGGAAGTGATGACAGGGTAAACCCACAGTCCCAGTTTTTGGATTATTTCGAACTCAATCTATGTGTAAAATGCATCCAAAGTTTCTTTCCCAATCAACTTCACAATCTGGGCAAAGTCAACATGTTCTAAATTCTGAACTGGCAATTTAAACGACTAAATCTGAAATCTTTAGCATCTCAAATCTGATATTTGAGATGTTAAATCAAATCCTCTTGCGTATACAACCACCTGCCTACACCTTTGTACTCAGACCAGTTTTAAATCTGACAACTCTTCTAACTATAGGAATCTCCTTCAAAGATTATAAAAGTCCCAAGGCCTATGCAATAAAGCAACCACACCATATAAAACCCTTATATATTCCTAAAACGATGTCACCCAACTCGCATATAATACTATATCAATACATGGTCACGACCTCCGTTCAATTATATATTCGAATCAATATGTTCCACTTAGGAATTAATCCCCAAAAGTCTTTGGACTTGTTCCCTTTTCTTATTCAACTTATGATTCGAATATCTCAACTATTCGACCCTTATAAATTGTAACTACAATGTTTAATGAGTATCCACCTCATCAATTTGAGCTTATCGCCACGGTTATTCACATAATTATATTAACCCACAACCTTAGTTAGCATAACGCCAATCACCATATATATATAAGCGTGGGGCCCAGTGCTAACGGGCCACCCACATCCAACGCCTGAACCGACGTCACGCCCACTTTGGTGATCTGACGGTCATCAGAGAATATTGCGTAGGTTAAACACGCGGGTTTTAATGCGCGATGAGAGCGGGTTTTCAAAACTTCTCAGGGATATGTGTCATCCAGCCTATGGGGTTGCATTGATTTCTTAAATACAGCTTACCACCATTCACTTGCGCGAAAACCACGGGGTTGAGCTCCAAACCGTCGTTACTGTTCACAATGCTTGTGGTTCCACTACTTTCTCCCTCAAGGTTTCGTCCGCCTTTATTATCTATGAATTCCACTCTTCGCCTTCAGTGAACCTCGCTTCTGTCAATACACAGCTTTGACCTCTGCCTATTTCAACAATATTCATCTCCATTTCATTTATGCCGGTTAAACGATGAGAATGGGAATTGCCTCTAGTCTATTTCCATCGGGTTCAATTCAACACAGATCCAATCTGCGTATTAAGCTCGGAGGTAGTCAAGGTCGACTCCCCTGTATTCCAGTCGCCCTTACAGAGTTCATAACAACGTAGGGTTTTAATTGTAGTCAATAGCCAGACTTGACATCAATTCATGGGTTAGAACAGAGTATCGATCAAAACCACCAGAATTAGGGTATCTTCCCACGTCTTCAGGCGCTCTTACCACTGAGTACACATACAGATCTTAGACAGTCAAGGAATCTTTCTCATACATAACACACAGTGATTCAAGGCATTCTTATACCATTGTTCGTCGAATTTGAAGCCAGTAACACGGGAGTTAAATTCCCTTCGCCAAGAACATGTATACATATTCCATGCCAAAATTATGTTGAGTTCTTTATCAGGTGCAAAACACCATTCAAGCCTTCAATTACAAAATCTATTATACATATAACTACAGAACACAGAATTAACCCAACAAATGCATGAATACGCAAGGTATCCTCCACACAGAATTTTATTCAATCAGATACACAGAAATACTGTAACAATTTTCTCATTTATGCAATGAAATTACTTACAACTACTGGTTGGCCAGATCTTCAATCTGATGGCCTTCCTCCCCTATGCAGCTCTATGCAGTTCTATTTGCAGGACTCTATGCAAGTCTATCGACTCTATCACAGAGGTTTATTTTTATATCAATTACAATGAATCGATTCGAATTTCTCGATGACTCACAAACTCTTCAAATTCCTATAGTTCCAAATTAGACCAACGCTTTGATGGACTGAAACGGACTATCACTTCCTATGCCCACTAATCATTTGGGCAGTTACATTTCTCCCTCTAATTAACTAAAATAACTCAATTATGAATATTTACATGGGGAAACAAAACATAAGACCCCCTTTTACATTTATTTATTGAAAAAGGTTGTTTTGAGCCTAATGCCCCTGCATCAGACTCCCCAGGTTAAAATAGTTCATGATCTCCTGATCATGTGCTTTAATTTTTATCTGCTTGGATCCCATACTTTGTTCTGCAACTGGTCATCTGTTGCATTGTTCTTCTTTCGCATTCCTCCCGGCTTCCATATCTTGGTCTGCATCTTTGCACTTGTTATGCCCTCACAGTCTATGACTGTCTTCTTCTTGCTGCTATTGTTTTTCTGCTTCCTTGCTGTTGCCCTTTCCTGAGGCATCTTCTGCATCAGTTTCCTTATAAATTCAATTTCTCTATCTAATCTTTCCTCTGACTGCAGGACGCTTACTTATGTTTGCTGCATTTTCATTTCTTCCATTCTTACTGCTGCCCTATTCGCCGCTCAATCATCCATACCCCTCTCTGCAACAGTAAAATTCTTGCTCCTCTACTGGCAACACTTCAGCTTGTTGCTTCAACATTTCCCTCTCCAGCAACACTCCAAGCTGCTGCTCCGGCATTTCACTCTCTCCTCTGAATGTTTTTTGCAAACATTCTCGTCGTCTCCTTTGGCCAAAAAAATCTTCACTATGCTGCAACTCAGTTTCAACATCTTCTTCTTCGATCTTGGAAACCTTCAGAAATTTCCTCCCTTCTTCTTGAATTTCTTCAAGCTCTTCCACCTTTTCATTTTCATCTTTTGTCGAAGTGAAACTCTGGTTCTCCACTACTGTAGCAGCCCCAACAGTCTGCCATACAGCCTTCTCTTCAACTTTCTCTACGTTATTCAAACAAGCCAATTCTTCTCTGCTCCCAACAACAACCAACTTCTGCCCATGAGACACGACTGTCTCATCTTCTTTCTGAAATAGCTCCTTTTCTTTGTCATCTATAGAAACACCAAGTTCATTCACAGGAGGCATGATAGCCTAACCTTCCTCGTTTTGCAACAGTCCATCACCTTCCAAAACAACTTCAAAAGATGGATTGTTCTCTGCTTTGCCTGTCAACACAGCCAATTTGTCAAACTTCAATTCACAAGACCCGATGGTCTTAATTGATGACTCAATCACCAATTTCTCTTTCGGTGGTTCTAAGTCTTTCCCAAGACTTAGAAAATATTTCTTGGCTTTATTCCTCTGTATCTTCTCATGCTACAATCTCCAACCTTGAGATTGAGGCTCCCTCTTTTGTTCAGGATTCTGCTGATCCAGCACACTCTCTGTCAACTTAATTCCTCCATTCCATGGGTCAAACATTCCCATAGAATTCTTCTCCTCTTTCAATTAACTGCCCCATGTTGTCAATTCTCCTTCAGCATCAGCAGAATCTGCATTCACAAAGCAATTGTTAAAACAAAATCCACAAGACCTCAGAGCCTTTCCTTCTTCTTTCAGCATCTTAGTATGTTGTCCCAACCTTCTTTCCTGCTCAATTAGCACATCAGAATGCTGATTCGAAATCTTCAAACATTTCTTGAGACTACCAGCTAGTCTCCCTTCTGCATCGTCCTCTGCAAGGATGTCTCTCTGCTCTAGTTCATAGGAATGAACTCTCTCATCTTCAATCATCTCTGTCCTTACCATCTGAACACCTTCCCTCTGTGGGTTTGTCCTCTGCTCTGGAGCACTCAATTCATGCCATGATCTTGGCATCTCCTCTGAGAAAGCATCTTCACAATCTTTACTATCTTTTGCCATCACTATCTCCTCAGCTATCTGTCCATCATTCCTTACTTGGCCATTTAACAAAATCAATCTGTCATTATCATCATTAATGACAAGTTCACCATCAAACATAACTGTCACATCCTCATTGAAGCAATCTCTTCTATAAAATAAGGAATTAATGAATTCCTTCTACTGCAATAATTCAATCTGCTCCTCATCCGAAAGGTACTCATCATATCTTGCTTGGAAATAGTCAGTTTCATTCATCACAGTTCCATCATTTGAACCACCTTCATTAACACCTGCATTCATACACAACTGGTCAGATGCAAAAACATAAGACCTCATGGTCTCATTTGATGATTTGATCACCAAATCTTCCCCCTGTTCCAAGTCTCTCGTATGCTTCAGAGATTCTTCAATGGTCTCTTCTTCAAATTCTACAAGCTGTTCAACTTCCAGTTTCTAGCCAATATCATAAACTAAATCTCCTCTGCTTCTACTATGTTGGAAAGAAGAATATTTCTCCAAGTGTGCATGGACATCTTCAAAACATGTAGCTGCTCCATTTTCTTCCTCAGTGACAACATCAACAGTATGTTCTTTCCCACCTGCTGCTCCTGCAAACATACAAAATATGTCAGATGTAAGGCTCTTGGACCCCTTGGTCCCACTTGAAGCTTCAGTCTCCAAGTCCTTTTCCAGATACTCAATCTCTTTGAGTATTTCCTTCTTCTTCTGAGCATTTATCATTTTCTCTTTCTTCCTTTGTGGCCTCTGCCACTTTACCTTCTTCTTCCTGAGCCACCCAACTCTCTGGTTTTCCTTTATCATTCTCTCTAGTTCAATAAACTTCTTACAAATCTCAACCATCTCTTTCCAATATTCTTCATCGGCGAGTATCTTCCTTATGCCATTTGCTTTGGCATCTTCCCTCACTCTTCTGTTGTGGCTTCTCTCAGAACCTCTGCAATCTCTGCTATGGCTCTCAGTATCCATTCTCTTCTCTAGGAGCTATTCACTCACAAGTTGAACCAAGCCTCTGCAATAGCAAGCTCTCTTACTTCAACTTACTTCACCAATCCCTTCCTCTGGATCCGGCTTTTGGCAAGTACTGATCCCCTCTTTGTTGAAACCTTCTGAGCACTCTCTTCTTCTCTCTAGGCTTCACTCTGCAACTTCTCTCAAGAACACCCCTTTTTTTCTGTCATCCAACCTCAGTTGGGAATCTTCCAGGTTTTGCCACACTCTTCCTACAGTTAGAATCCCTTGTTGGACTCTTCTTATCATTGCTTTCAAGCTTCTGCTGAGATTTCTTCCTCAATTGCTTGCACTTTGCACTCTGCAAATAATACCTTCAAACTAGAGTCAAATAAGGCTCATCATCTTACCTCTCAAGATCCCTGAATGATCTTGTTTCTTTTCTCACCTGCACTGCATTTCTACCTACTGCAATCTTCAAGATTCCTTTTTTTTCACCTCCGGATTCTGCACATCTGGGCTATCAACCTTCACTGCATGTCAAATCAAATCTGCAAATTTTCTATTAAACAGATTTTTTTTAAAAACCCAACCTTTCCACTGTTCAGTACATGTGCAATTCAGAAATAAATTTTCAAAGAGATAATCAAATTCTAGCTCTGATACCACTTGATGACGGGGTAAACCCACAGTCCCAGTTTTTGGATTATTTCGAACTCAATCTATGTGTAAAATGCATCCAAAGTTTCTTTCCCAATCAACTTCACAATCTGGACAAAGTCAACATGTTCTAAATTCTGAACTGGCAATTTAAACGACTAAATCTGAAATCTTTAGCATCTCAAATCTGAGATTTGAGATGTTAAATCAAATCCTCTTGCATATACAACCACCTACCTACACCTTTGTACTCAGTCCAGTTTTAAATCTGACAACTCTTCTAACTGTAGGAATCTCCTTCAAAGATTATAAAAGTCCCAAGGCCTATGCAATAAAGCAACCATGCCATATAAAACCCTTATATATCCCTAAAACGATGTCACCCAACTCGCATATAATACTATATCAATACATGGTCACGGCCTCCGTTCAATTATATATTCGAATCAATATGTTCCACTTAGGAATTAATCCCCGAAAGTCTTTGGACTTGTTCCCTTTTCTTATTCAACTTATGATTCGAATATCTCAACTATTTGACCCTTATAAATTCTAACTACAATGTTTAATGAGTATCCACCTCATCAATTCGAGCTTATCGCCACGGTTATTCACATAATTATATTAACCCACAACCTTAGCTAGCATAATGCCAATCACCATATATATATATAAGCGTGGGGCCCAGTGCTAACGGGCCACCCACATCCAACGCCTGAACCAACGTCGCACCCACTTTGGTGATCCGACAGTCATCGGAGAATATCACATAGGATAAACACGCGAGTTTTAATGAGCGATGAGAACGGGCTTTCAAAACTGCTTAGGGACACGTGTCATCTAGCCTATGGGGTCACGTTGATTTCTTAAATACAGCTTACCACCATTCACTTGCGTGAAAACCACCGGGTTGAGCTCCAAACCATCGTTACTGTTCACAACGCTCGTGGTTCCACTACTTTCTCCCTCAGGGTTCTGTCCGCCTCTATTATCTATGAATTCCTCTCTTCGCCTTCAGTGAACCTCGCTTCTGTCAATACACAGCTTCGACCTCTACCTATTTCAACAATACACATCTCCGTTTCATTTATGTCGGTTAAACGATGAGAATGGGAATTGCCTCCAGTCGATTTCCATCGGGTTCAATTCAACATAGATCCAATCTGCATATTAAGCTCGGAGGTAGTCAAGGTCGACTCCCCTGTATTCCAGTCTCCCTTACAAAGTTCATAACAACGCAGGGTTTGAATTGTAGTCAATAGCCAGACTTAACATCAATTCATGGGTTAGAATAGAGTATCGATCAAAACCACCAGAATTAGGGTATCTTCCCACGTCTTCAGGCAATCTTACCACTGAGTACACATGCAGATCTTAGACAGTCAAGGAATCTTTCTCATACATAACACACAATGATTCGAGGCATTCTTATACTATTGTTCGTCGAATTTGAAGCCAGTTACACGGGAGTCAAATTCCCTTCGCCAAGAACATGTATACATATTCCATGCCAGAATTACGTCGGGTTCTTTATCAGGTGCAGAACACCATTCAAGCCTTAAATTACAAAATATATTTTACATATAACTACAGAACACAGAATTAACCCAAAAAATGCACGAATACGCAAGGTATCCTCCACACAGAATTTTATTCAATCAGATACACAGAAATACTGTAACAATTTCCTCATTTATGCAATGAAATTACTTACAACTACTGGCTGGCTAGATCTTCAATCTGATGGCCTTCCTCCCCTATGCAGCTCTACGCAATTCTATTTGTAGGACTCTATGCAAGTATATCGACTCTGTCACAGAGGTTTATTTTTATATCAATTACAATGAATCAATTCAATATTCTCGATGACTCACAAACTCTTCAAATTCCTATAGTTCCAAATTAGACCAACACTTTGATGGACTGAAACGGACTATCACTTCCTATGCCCACTAATCATTTGGGCAGTTACATTTCTCCCTCTAATTAACTAAAATAACTCGATTATGAATATTTACATGGGGAAACAAAACATAAGACCCCCTTTTACATTTATTTATGGACAAAGGTTGTTTTGAGCCTAATGCCCCTGCATCAGACTCCCCAAGTTAAAATAGTTCATGATCTCCTGATCATGTGCTTTCATTTTTATATGCCTGGATCCCATACTTTGTTCTGCAACTGGTCATCTGTTGCAGTGTTCTTCTTTCGCATTCCTCCTTAATTCCATATCTTGGTCTGCATCTTTGCACTTGCTATGCCCTCACAGTCTGTGACTGTCTTGTTGTTGTTTTTCTGCTTCCTTGCTGTTGCCCTTTTCTGAGGCATCTTTTGCATTAGTTTCCTTATAAATTCAATTTCTCTGTCTAATCTTTCCTTTTACTGCAGTACACTTACTTTTGTTTGCTGCATTTTCATTTCTTCCATTCTTACTGCTGCCCTATGCGCCACTCAATCATCCATACCCTCTCTACAACAGTAAAATTCTTGCTCCTCTGCTGTCAACACTTCATCTTGTTGCTTCAACATTTCCCTCTCCAGAAACACTCCAAGCTACTGCTCCGGCATTTCACTCTCTCCTCTGGATGTTTTCTGCAAACATTCTCGCCATCTCCTTTGGCCAAAAAAATCTTCACTATGCTGCAACTCAGTTTCAGCATCTTCTTCTTCGGTCTTGGCAACCTTCAAAAATTGCCTCCCTTCTTCCTCAATTTCTTCAAGCTCTTCCAGCTTTGCATTTCATCTTTTGTCAGAGTGAAACTCTGGTTCTCCATTGCTATAGCAGCCCCAACAGTCTGCCATACATCCTTCTCTTCAAATTTCTCTACGCTATTCGAACAAGCCAATTCTTCTCTGCTACCAACAGCAACCAACTTCTGCCCATGAGACATGACTTTCTCATCTTCTTTCTGCAATAGCTCCTTTTCTTTGTCATCTGTAGAAACACCAAGTTCATTCATAGGAGGCATGATAGCCTAACCTTCCTCCTTTTGCAACAGTCCATCACCTTCCAGAACAAATTCAAAAGATGGATTGTTCTCTGCTTTGCCTGTCAACACAACCAATTTGTCAAACTTCAATTCACAAGACCCGATGGTCTTAATTGATGACTCAATCACCAATTTCTCTTTCGGCAGTTCTAAGTCTTTCCCAAGACTCAGAAAATATTTCTTGGCTTTATTCCTCTGTATCTTCTCGTGCTGCAATCTCCAACCTTGAGATTGAGGCTCCCTCTTTTGTTCAGGATTCTGCTAATCCAGCACACTCTCTGTCAACTTAATTCCTCCATTCCATGGGTCAAACATTCCCATAGAATTCTTCTCCTCTTTCAATTAACTACCCCATGTTGTCAATTCTCCTTCAGCATCAGCAGAATCTGCATTCATAAAAAAATTGTCAAAACAAAATCCACAAGGCCTCAGAGCCTTTCCTTCTTCTATCAGCACCTTATTATGTTGTCCCAACCTTCTTTCCTACTCAATCAGCACATCAGAATGCTAATGCCAAATCTTCAAACATTTCTTGAGACTGCCAGCTAGTCTCCCTTCTTCATCGTCCTCTGCAAGGATGTCTCTCTGCTCTAGTTCATAGGAATGAACTCTCTCATCTTCAATCATCTCTGTCCTTACCATCTGAACACCTTCCCTCTGTGGGTCTGTCCTCTACTCTAGAGCACTCAATTCATGCCATGATCTTGGCATCTCCTCTGAGAAAGCATCTTCACAATCTTTACTATCTTCTACTGTCACTATCTCCTCAGCTATCTGTCCATCATTCCTTACTTGGCCATTTAACAAAAGTAGTCTATCATTATCATCATTAATGACAAGTTCATCATCAAACATAACTTTCACATCCTCATTGAAGAAATCTCTTCTATAAAATAAGGAATTAATGAATTCCTTCTGCTGCAATAATTCAATCTACTCCTCATCTGAAAGGTACTCATCATATCTTTCTTGGCAATAGTCAGCTTCATTCATCACAGTTCCATCATGTGAACTACCTTCATTAACACCTGCATTCATACACAACTCGTCAGATGCAAAAACATAAGACCTCATGGTCTCATTTGATGATTTGATCACCAAATCTTCCCGCTGTTCCAAGTCTCTCGTATGCTTCAGAGATTCTTCAATGGTCTCTGCTTCAAATTCTACAAGCTATTCAACTTCCAGCTTCTGGCCAATATCATAAACTAAATCTCCTTTGCTTCTACTATGTTGGAAAGCAGAATATTTCTCCAACTGTGCACGGACATCTTCAAAACATGTAGCTGCTCCATTTTCTTCCTCAGTGACAACATCAACAGTCTGTTCTTTCCCACCTGCTGTTCCTGCAAACATACAAAATATGTCAGATGTAAGGCTCTTGGACCCCTTGGTCCCACTTGAAGCTTCAGTCTCCAAGTCCTTTTCCAAATACTCAATCTCTCTGAGTATTTCCTTCTTCTTCTGAGCATTTATCATTTTCTCTTTCTTCCTTTGTGGCCTCTGCCACTTTACCTTCTTCTTCATGAGCCACCCAACTCTCTGGTTTTTCTTTATCATTCTCTCCAGTTCAATAAACTTCTTACAAATCTCAACCATCTCTTTCCAATATTCTTCATCAGCGAGTCTCTTCCTTATGCCATTTGCTTTGGCATCTTCCCTCACTCTTCTATTGTGGCTTCTCTCAGAACCTCTCCAATCTCTGTTATGGCTCTCAATAGTCATTCTCTTCTCTAGGAGTTCTTCACTCACAAGCTACACCAAGCCTCTGCAACAACAAGCTCTCTTGCTGCAACTTACCTCACCAATCCCTTCCTCTGGATCTGGCTTTTGGCAAGTATTGGTCCCCTCTTTGATGGAACCTTCTGAGCACTCTCTTCTGCTCTCTAGGCTTCACTCTGCAACTTCTCTCAAGAACGCCTCTTTTTTTCTGTCATCCAACCTCAATTGGGAATCTTCCAGGTTCTGCCACACTCTTCCTGCACTCAGAATCCCTTGTTGGACTCTTCTTATCACTGCTTTCAAGCTTTTGTTGAGATTTCTACCTCAATTTCTTGCACTCTGCACTCTACAAACAATACCTTCAAACCAGAGTTAAATAAGGCTCATCATCTTACCTCTCAAGATCCCTGAATGGTCTTGTTTCTTTTCTCACCTGCACTGCATTTCTACCTGCTGCAATCTTCAAGATTCATTTTTTATACATAATCTATTATACATATAACTACAGAACACAGAATTAACCCAAAAAATGCACGAATACGCAAGGTATCCTCCACACAGAATTTTATTCAATCAAATACACAGCAATGCTGTAACAATTTCCTCATTTATGCAATGAAATTACTTACAACTACTGGTTGGCCAGATCTTCAATCTAATGGCCTTCCTCCCCTATGCAGCTCTATGCAGTTCTATTTGCAAGACTCTATGCAGGTCTATCGACTGTGTCACAGAGGTTTATTTTTGTATCAATTATAATGAATCGATTCAAATTTATCGATGACTCACAAACTCTTCAAATTCCTACAGTTCCAAATTAGACTAACGCTCTAATGGACTGAAACGGACTATCACTTCCTATGCCCACTAATCATTCGGGCAGTTACATTTCTCCCTCTAATTAACTAAAATAACTAAATTATGAATATTTACATGTGGAAACAAAACATAAGACCCCCTTTTACATTTATTTATTGACAAAGGTTGTTTTGAGCCTAATGCCCCTGCATCAGGAAGTAGGGCATCTAGTAAATGAAGAGCCATTTGAAATAACTCATGATATCCATGGCACCTTTGAGGGACCAAGGTGTGGTTGAGCTTGAGTTGAGAAAAAGGTGTGGAGATATACCAAGGAAAGACATTGGGTACACTAGGAATTTGAAGAGATACCTGAAGTTCGAGCCTCTTCGACCAATCGATCCCCACATCTAGTGAGACATTAGAAACCCTTCTATTTCAAATGTTATTATGTATATATTCGAATGGTACAAAAAACCAAAACACACTATTGGCATGTCTTTTCACCTCTTGGTGCAAATGCTAGTTGAAAATCAATGCCTATATATGCAATTTCAAGGACTACCATAACTCATAATTCTTTAAAGGGTGCTAGCTCAGTGGACGAGCACCTGCTTTATAAGCAGGAGGTCAGTGGTTCGATTCCACTCTGTCCTAATATGAATTAATCAATGATATTGTAGTTTATTTTTAATTTTATTGTGATTATTACCGAAAGATTTCTTCAGAAACAAAAGTGTCGTTGAATTATGTTTGAATGCAAATTTTTATTATCTAGAGAGAAAATAATTAGGATCAAAGAAATTGTCTCTTTAAAAACAATATGTCTTTGATCTCAACTATTATCTTTAAAAAAACAAAAATATATGTTATATATTGTCTAAATAAAGATAATATTTTAAAACAATTTAATTTGAAATTATAAACCATGAATACAAACCATTCCATTCCAAGGTACTCTTGTACAAACCACAAAGGTATTATCTCGACCAAATCATTTTGGTTGGATTTGTTTTTTTTTTTTAAACACAATATCATCTTGGTGGAAATACAGACAGCACGCTGTGTCAAATACAAGTGGCTGTGACAGAAAGAACTCTAATGGAACACGGCTATAGAATTTATAAAACGAAAGAATCAAAAGAGTTGTACAATTTGGTTAGGTGGGGCTATATGGAGTGAATACAGACGAGAAATGGAATCATATTAGTTGGACGAAAGAGACTACACCAAGTAAGTCAAATACGGGCGGCTTGACACGAGGAAGAATTGTAATGGGACACGGCTATATATTGAATGTAAACCACAAACGTCTTTGTCAAATTTGCTGGCAGAGGAATCATCTTGGTTGATTAAAAGACTTGGCCTTGCTTTTGACGTGTAATCATGTGGTTGTTCATTAGAACTCTATGATTGACTATTGCCTCTCGCCCATCGCTGCGCGACAGTATAAAGGAATGGCATGGCAAAAACTTTGGAATCAAATGAAGCAGATATCAGTGACGCCCAAATGCTGCAGATATCAGTGACGCCCAAATTGCTGCGGGGGGAAGCAATTTGGAGACGAGATGGACATCGAAGCACGCATTCTTAGTGCGTTCATGCACGTGGCACCCGCTATATCTTCCGCAACGGCGACCTTATGGTAAATATGCCACCGACAAAGCTGCACCAACTTCCATTGTTGCAGAAACTAACGTGTCCATCTAAAGTTGTTTAAAAGGCCAGACCTTTACCTCCAAGGCTCCCTCTTCCAATTTCTCAAGTAGTTTTGTCCTTTACAACACCGAACATCCACTCGCACTCTTGTCAAATGTACAATATGTTGTAAAAATCATACAACTTAAAGGGAGAGTGTATTTTTAACACAATCAAACATAACATGGGTGTTTTTATGCATTTGCTTGGGGATTATGGTGTCCATATGATTTATTAATCATCTATTATTGTAGGAGCATTTCATGTGTGAGTTTTTTAAAGGTAGAAAAAGGTTTTGCTATATTTTCGTTATTTTAAATTTCTTATGCTGATAATAAGATGGTAATGTTTATATGAAAAGTTATTTATTTTTTATAAAGATAATTTTTTAAATGTTTTTAAAAAAGATAACATGGAAAATATATTGTTGCACAACAATACCACACACAATTACCAAAACACTCTCCTTAACTCAGACAACAACCAATCACATTCTCTCATAATTCTGCAACAGGTGAAGCTCTCTCTAATGGCAAAGTAGCCAAAAGTCCCAAGAAGAAAAAGCAAAAATCTCAACTCAGAAGAAGTCATTTTTCTTCCTTGTCCTGCTATTTATCCTAAAGTTGTTGACCTCTTCCCATTCCAACTTAAACAAATCACTTCCCATATTGCCAACCTGTTCACCTTCATGAACTGAATAGATTTGCTTCCTCTCAATATGTGGACAAACCAAAATGTGTAACCTAGGTCATTTGGAGTGCATGTAGTAGGGGTTGTAGTGGTAGCAACACAATTAAACATATGTCTGTTTTGGATGAATTTGTAACTTAGGTCATTTTTAGTGCATCTAGTAGTGGTTGTCTCTGTAGCAACACAGCTAAACAATTGTCAAATTTGGATGAATTTATAATCTAGATCATTTGCATCAGTTGTCACAACTAAACAACTATCTATTTTGGATGTGTCGACAATTTCACTAAACAAAAATATCATCACACAATCATGAAAGTATCAAGAACTCAAAAATAATTATAATTTCAATAAACAATAACATAGAAGTGTCAAAAACTCAAAAATAATTGTAATTTCAATAAACAATAGCTACCAAAGTAACAACAACCATCCACTAAACATATCATCAACTTATACAATAATTATATCAACAACTCAAAATATGTAAGAATAACCACACCTATTACAAACTTATTTTTAATTAATGAAAATTAGGCGAAGCCAATAATACTCCTGCATCATTCATGCTTTCATCGAAACTAGTTCCTACCATGGTAAAAGTCCTAAACTTGCCCTCTCCATTAAAATGTAAAAGGTGTTACATTATTGATGAAACTTCCATAATTCTGCTTTCATCGAAACTTGTTACTACCATGGTAAAAGTTCTAAACTTAGGTGGCCCCTCTCCATTAAAATTAAAATGTAAAAGGTACTACATTATTGATGAAAGTTCCGTAGTTCATTGGTCAAGTTCCCACCTTGATCAAAATTCCCTGGTCAAAGTTCTGGCATTCCTTCAAAGTTGAGTTAAGAGCCGAAGCCAACAGTAAAGGATCGGTCGTGGGCGGCCAGATTCTGAGAAGCTTCTCGACATGTAAATGGTTGACACGGAGGCATTCTTCTCTACAATCGAGAGAGCTGTAAAGTAGTTTTGCTGTTGGGATAAAAGTTCACTTTTTATAAATCATAAGTAAATCATTGTTTACGCTGTGGTTTTGCTTATTCAATCACCACTCAATAAATAAAATGATGATATTTCCTTATATAATCACTCGTTATTTCAATTAAATAATCACTCCTTATATGATTTCCTTTATTTATCTATCAATCGTGATTGTTTCCTCTAGATTATCAAAACACCAATTTACTCTTGAAATCATTACAATCTGTCAAAAAATGACGAGGTAAACGCACTCTGCTTTTTTCTCCCATTGCAAATTAGTGTTTGGATTGAACAGAACAATCTGTTCCTGCCGCCGCCCCTCGCCCCTCGCCCCTCCAAAGTCCTTGTCCAGCCGACGTTCCTGCAATCGGAGATGCTGGGCGCGTGGTCTCTTAGCTTTTTGCTCTCTTCGTGTTTGGATTCAGCACCCTCTCCCTCTCCTCATGAGGTCCTTGATGAGCCACGTGGACCATCCTTTCCTGCAACTGGAGAGAGGCTAGGGGCCAACGCTCCTAGCTTCTGCTGCTTGAACTCTCAAATAAAAATGTAACATACAACACCCTATGGAGAGTAGCTGCAGAGGACTAGTGCTAATTTGCAGGAAGTCAGGAAGCACTGCAAAGGGCTTCTTGATTTTAAGTCGATTGCGGATTCTCAGAATATTAGGTCAAATAACCAACCAGACTACGAGATCGAGAAAAATATGGAGGTTCAGCGCACGTTGACGTTCCCAATCTCTGCCATACATCTTCAATCTGTTGTGATTTTTCTGTGTACCGTGGGACAACTTTACTCGGCCACTGCTATACCTTCCATATCGACCTCCGCATTCTCCTCACACGCTACTTATGCTACCGATCTATTTGTATCCACACCCGCATCGACCCCAACTGATAGCCCTATTGTTTTCGTAAACCATCATCGGCCTGATGTAGGAAAGACCTTTGCCAGTCACCTCTCCCGCTCCCTAATTTCCCATGGACTGCGACTCGGCACTATCGAAACAGCTTCAATACACCTAGCAATTTTCTCTAAGAATTATGCAAAATCCAGCAGCTCTCTAAATGAGCTTCGGATTATGTTGAAATCGGGAATACCCGTTATTCCCCTTTTTTACGATGTCAATCCATCCGATCTTGAGTGCCATGAAATGTATGGTCCAGTCCTGCGCATGTTCCGGTGGACGGCAGTCAAGAATGGAGCTCTGTACGGTGAAGATCTGCGCATGCTGGAAGAGGAGAAAAGATTTGTCTCTGAAACTTGTCAAGAGAGGCCGCGATACGATCGCAAGAGTGTTCAAGAGTGGAGGAAGGCTCTTTTTGAGGCTTCAGGATTATGTGGTTTCGAGCTGGCAACCTATAATGGGTTAGAACTCCGACTCTCTGAATTTTTTTGGATTATCAACCTAGATTCAATTTAATTTAATTTTGTAATTATTTATTTGATAAATTGAGAATTAAAAGATGAATCACATTAAAACAGCTTAGAAGTATGCTGAAGGAGATGTGGAAATTTTTTTAGTATTTAATATGGAGGTAATACATAGTATACAACCTAGTTGCAAAGGAATAGCTTTTATCCTCTTATAAACTTGTTTCCTTTCATTTGAGTTTATGGGAAGTTGGAAATGGCTATGGATTATGAAATGACAAGGGTAGGAATAGTTTCAATCCTCTTAAAAACTTGTTTCCTTTCATTTGAGTTTATGGGAAGTTGGGAATGGAATGACCAGGGTAGAATAGTGTCAATCCTCTTAAAAACTTGTTTCCTTTCATTTGAGTTTATGGGAACTTGGGGGAATGGCTATGGATTATGAAATGACCAGGGTTCTGAACTTGGAAGTTTTTAAGTTAAGGAAAAGGAATCTGGGAACATTTTAGATGGAGTTCCAGTATAAGGAGCTTGTGTAAATTTCTTATATGACATGAAGTATTGTTTTGGTGTTGACTTTCAGAAAACCATTTAAAAACCCTAATTTCTACTTTTGAAATAGTCACCCTATCATGAAGAATACACATGGCTTGGCATTTAGTCACCCTATCATGAAGAATACACATGGCTTGGCATTTGGTATCATCTTGCAATGTGAGTCATTGTATGAGTAGCATTGTAAGCGAACAATGCTCCGTGTGAGGAGGGATAAGCTGTGTTGCGTAGTGGCGATTGAGTGACGGCTTAGAGACATTGAGGAGTCACGGGTGAGTGAAGCACATTTAGGAGTATTGTGAGCAATGCATCATGAGAAACAACGTGAGGTGTCTTGTGAGCATTGGGTTATATTAGCATTGTAATAAGAAATGCGAGAATTTGTGAGAGGCTACTAGTGTTTTTCACGAATTGTGATTTTCTGTAGTTTTGTAAAATCTATTACATGGTTTTTTAAATTCAGTTGAGCGGTTTTACTATTTTAATTTCTTGTTGGATTTACTAAAGCTTTATTGTAATAGCTTATTACTTGAAATGTTTGAAGGTTTTTTTTGGTTTAGTTACTAATGGGTGAGCTTTGTTAGTAAATATGCTGAACCACGATTGACCTGCAATTTGAACTTTTATACTCAAATTTGAAGCATTGTTAGGATGCAAAATAGTTCAAGAATTTTCTACATTTTGAATAGAATAAATACTATAGTCTAGTGATTGCTAGGAGGTAGAACACTCTAGTGGTGTGTTTATGAATTATGAATGGAGTATCAACATTGGTAAGTGGTATTTTCAATAACTTTATAAATTGAAATGTTGTATATATCAACAAATCATCATTATCTAAATACATTATAGTGTAGAATATTTTTTTGTATTTTTTAATATATATATTGTCATTTCTAAAATGCCTTAAAAACTTTTAGCTATTCTATACAATGAGATCCATGTAAATAAGCAATTCATGTGAATTCTCAATCTATCTTGTGTGGAGAAGGATCAAGTCCTTTGAAGTGACAAAATTGTTTAGATTGAAAATTTTCAAGGAAATGTGCGCACCTTAAGGGTTTTGAGCTCTCTCAATTCATGATAGATGCAATGTGTGTGGAGAAGGATCACGTTCTTTGAAGTGAAAAAATTGTTTAGATTGAGAAATTTCAAGGAAATGTATGCACCTTAAGGGGTTTTGAGCTCTCTCAATGCATGATAGATGCAATGCAAAAGGGATTCACGCTGAAACACAAACACAAACATCTTTACAACATTACGAAATTTATCCTATAATCCCTTATAAAAAGTTCTCTTAACATAATAAATTTATCTTTATGTTTCCACAACCACTAAATCATATATATATATATATATATATATATATATATATATATAAACAATTAAAATAGGTTTTACCAATAAAAAAAATATATATAATTATATTTATAGAAATAGAATATATTCTTAAATGGTGTAAAACATTAATGTTTGCATTATAAGGCACTTAGCATATAATATTTGTAACTATCCTTTTATATATGAATGAGTGGAACCTTTATATATGATAATAATACTCTCTTCCTTTGAAAAAAAAAATCCATGAGATATATTCGAAAAGTGACCTAGAAAATGTTGTAGAAGTTAAAATTATATTTAAGGATTATGTAAATATTCATAATTTTGTCCTTATGAGTGAAGATGTATTTCAAAGGAATAACATCAAGAAAGAAAACAAAGGCTGGATCATGAAATATCTCTGGCTCTTGTTTCATACACTAAATTTAAAGGTGTGAATCCTAAAATATTTGAATATGTGTTACTCCATTTACTCCATTTTCTTTTCTTTTTTGTAAGCTTGGGCCAATATCATAACCAATTTGAGCGTCTTTAATTCATAAGAATTATTTGATTCATAGCCAAATCTAACTTTGAAAAATATACTATGGAATGTAGAAAAATGAAGGATTCCTCTTTCCCCACCCATAGAAGGAGTTCCCTTAGAAGGATCAACAAATAATGCCCATGGAAAACATTTATTAATTACTTCTTCAATTGGTTATTTTACTTTGTGGTTTTCCTAAATTTAAGGAAATGTAGATGATATATTTAAGCATTGGACAAAACATTTTATAGGAAAAGTGTGAAAATCCGTATTACATGGAATCCTACTACAACTGATGGAAAATATTATTCTTGTTATTTTACTTAACAAATTATTTATTGTGTTCTACAAGCAAATATCGAAATCCATACACTACAACCTACACAATTAAATTGTGGATAAAATATAAGTGCAGAAACAAATCTGAACACATATAGATCACACAACCATTTGACACAATTATTTTTGGGCTAATGTCCCCGGAAAAACCCAATGTGATAAAATCGATACAAAAAATCTGAGGCATTATGTTATTAGGAAGTAAATTCAATTCTCAATACAAATCTATGATTGACAAGACTTTAAAATCATACAAAGAAACTGACAGAAGAGATCTCGCGAGACAAACCTCACTCCTCCATGAGGAACTGGCACTGATATGTACCAACGCTGCACTACCTCTGTGCAGTGACTGCGTCACAACTCAGTTTCCCTTTTGCCTCTGCGCTGGTCTCACTACTAGCTGGAAATTGAGCCTTTGGAAAATCTCTCTGGGATCTTACACTGGCTCTATTTTGTCTTCTCAGCAGGAAAACAACTTTCCCTCTAGCTCTGCGCAGTGACTGTGTAGGCACTGCGTCACTAGCTCTGCACTGAAGCTATGGCTCTCTTTGTCTCTAATGCTATGTACTCTCCGACTCAGGAAACCTTCCAACCGATAATACTACCCCTCACTACAATGAAGAATCACTTAGATCTGATCTTCGTCCGAGCACAGCCCCATTAGAAGAATTCAATCTCTAGATTCTTTATGTCTCCATGAATGTATTTTCCAAATGACCCTTCAAGTCCTTCTTATAATCTTCTCGTTGAGAATTCAATGACCTAGATTAGATCTGTAATCAATGGCTAAGATTAAATATTGACTTGATCTGTTTATTCTAGATCATTCTCACTCATATTCTATTAATCCACTTTAATTATTTTATTTTCCTAAGCTTTAACTTAGGGTCCCTTTAAAAATAATTAATTATTTCTATAGAATACAATCCGAGTGGAAGTTCACCAAATGATTTTTGGTTTATTTATAATACATGTGTCTGAGCCTCTCCACAAAATGTGAGACTTAGAGCACATCCGATGCTACGCAAAATCAACACTCCCTCTTAGCGAGGAATCTGCTTTAACAAGATGCCCTGCTGCATATTGTTCTGACTCTGAATCATCTCCCTCTACGCTATTGATGTATGAATCTGTTGTCTATCAACTTTGTGAAAATGCCACATATGTACTGTTGTCAACACTTTCACTGCCAACACTTCACCTGTACTGCAACTCCCTCTGAATTTTTGCATCCATGCTGCTACTAACTTTGCCATTGCCAAGTGCTACTGCAATGCATGACAGTTTCTTACTACAATTGAAAAACATCCAAAAACTAAACATGTGTTTAGCATGATGCATCTCGATGATAAATATCTGATTGTTGCTAGCCTCTGCAATGCCTCTCTAAATTTGTTTATTTTTTGTTGCTTTGCACTGCGTCCCTCTGTGTTATTGCAAAAATGCTCCGAGTTTCTCAGAATCTGGCGCTGTTAACTACTGCACTACCACTTCTCACTCCTCTACAACGACTGGCACCCATCCATCCTGCTACTTTTAATTTGGGCTCCCGTAGCAAGGTGATTATCTGAGAGGTGGACTCCTCAAGGATCCCACCCAACTTGTATATCTTTGGGTCTACAACTCCAAATCAGCCCACCTCCTTCTTGGAGGTATATAAGCTATCATAGAAAACTCCTCCTCTATATTTGTTACTCTGGCCTGAGGATCATGCTTCTCATATATGTCCCTCTTCTTGAGAGGACATTGTGTGGCGTAATGCCCCATCTCACCACAATAAAAACATTTTATCTTTAACAGATCGTTCTTCCTCCTACACTGCTCTTGCTACCCCTTTGATGCAAGGGTTGCATTCTCTTCCTCCTACACTGCTCTTGCTACTCCTTTTATGCAAGGGTTACATTCTCTTCCTCCTTCTTGATCTTCGAACCGCTATTACTGCTGCCCTCAAGTTAACCCTTGAGTAAGTCTCTCTGCATCTCTTATTGCTAAAGAGCTGCCGACATTGATTCCCATATAGGCAAGTTTTCTTTGCCCAAGATGCTTTGGAAAAAAACTTGGTATTCCTCAAACACTGAGTTGAGGGCCAATATGACCATCAATATGGCCTCAAGAACGGCTCCTACGACTTCCAACTAATCTCAGTTTTCCTGAAGTCTAGACATGAATTAATCAATATGCTCTCCCTTTTGCATCCTAGTCGTGCGGATTTTCTCCTCTTGAAACATCTTCTGCTGCTTGGAAGATATATGATACAATGTCTCTAGCCCATCCCACATCTCCTTGGGTTGCCATTTGTTAGAGATATGTGAAATGATGTGATCCCTTACTCCATTGAGGATCAACCGCTTTGATTTCACCATATTTTTCTTGAAGGCCCATAATGGTGCTACATCCATCAGTTCAACCTAAGAACTATTGATAAAGTGCTTTAGTTCAAGCTAATCTAGAAGGAAGGAGATCCTTTCCTTCCAGATCACATAGTTGGAGGCACCCTCCAACTGGTCCTAGTAACTCAATCTGTTGTTTTCCATCTCACCCAACTGTTGTTGATCTATTGTCTCTCACCCTCTATGCAGCTGGATTTATGCACTCTTGATGGAATAGGCCACAAAATCTACTGCTACTACACGGGGAATCTGAGTTTCTCAGGAAAGAAAATCACTGAGGTCAGAAAATCCCCAAAGTGTGTTTCTGCTATACTTCTTGCTTCAACATTGTTACCGATGAAATAAGTAACTGCACTGGTACCTATTTTTTGAGGTAGCAAGAAAAACACCCGATTTTGAAAAAGTGGTGATGCAGAATCACAAAAAAAAATTGGAGCATGTTTTTTGCACTTTAAGTTTTTATTATTTTGTTTTATTTTTTTATGTGATGTTTTTTATGTCGATTTTGAATAGTGGTGGTGTATCATCACCAACGTTTTTTTATAGGATTGATTTTGACACTATAGATTTTCTAATGTCTTCTTCTTCCATGAGATGTTTATTTTTAAGTGCATTTATGTACTTGTGTTTTAAAAACAAAAAATTATTTAAAAAAAAAAATAAAAACTTGTAATGATATCTTCACTTTTTCACATAGATAAAAGATGGAAAAAGGGTCAATATTCTAAAGTTTATATTTTCTACATGTTTATGTATTGTTAAATAATTTTTCAATGCACATCAAATAATTGTCACTAAAAAACCGATATTTTGAACCATATGACAAAAAAAATACAAATTTTCAATATAAATATAATGCAAAAAATACACTTTTAGAGACTTTTTGTTGAAAAAAACATGTTAAATAAACTAATTTTTTGGGAGAATTTTAACAAAAAAACTTAAGAAAATAACATTTTTATTGAATTTTATGTCAAAGCATAATAGCAATCACATGTTTTTTGCAAAAAATAAGAGTTGTTCTCATAAAATATCAAAGTCTGAACATTACAAGTAAAACTGATTAATAGATCTCAAAAATGAGCTTTGTTTGCAAGCATAACTTAAACATCATCAACAATATCAACTAATACATCTTCAACATCATCTAGAACAACATTGATGGCTTCTTCCACAAAATTTTCTTCTTCATTTTGATCATTGTCGTCTTCTAATGGATCTTTCATGTCTGCAAATCTTCCAAAGTGTCCCTTTCCAATCATTCCATATAATGGTGGTTGAGGTTCCTTTGCTTTTTTTGCCACACTTGATTCATTAAAATCTCCTTTCCTCAAACCAACTTCTTGCTTTGCATCTGGAAGGAATTCAAGAGCGTTAATTCTTTTTTGAATAAATTTGCATTGAACTGGGTCTTTCTCAATGGAAATGCAATTTCTTTTTTTTAGCGGGAAACATGCTAGTGTTGTACCTAATCATCAAGCACAGAAGAAATAAGTAAGAAAATTAATATGAAGACATAAAAAGTAAAAAATAAAATATTTAAATTTAAATTTGTATAATAAAACTTACCTAAACCTGAGAATAAATCCAAAACCCATTCTCCTTCATTTGAACATAGATCTATAAGATAGTTAATCAATGCTTGTGGTTTTTGATAAATGTTAACTATCTCTCCTTTTGCATCTTTATCCTCATATGTTAGTTTTCTTACCACTGCATCATAAACCAATACTTGACTATGACTCTTCCCATCTACTCGATTCATAATAATATGCTTATAGCTATCGTCTTTTGTCCAAAATTCAACATGGATGAACTCACAATCATTTATAATAGGCTGATCTTCGGAAGAAACAATATTTGACTTTTTCCTGTAACATAACATAGTAAAAGTTCAATTAAATTTTACATGAATAAAAAAATTTAGGAGTAATCAAACATACAATTTCAAAGTCTTACCATGTAAGTTGCATCCTTGAGTTTTCTTTACCCTTGAAGCTTGTTAATAACATTGGAAACTGTGTGTCTGAATGAAATGTCACAAATCGCCAAAGTGGTGATGTTGTCACTTCTTGAAAACCCGTAACCACTTTGCTAAAATCTTGATAAGTATATGGTTCTCTATCATATTCAATGTCTGGGAAATTGAAACCGTGAGGAATATCTGAAATAACTAAGCCATATTCCCTTTTAGGTATTATTGATGCAATGTCTTCATAGTCACCTTGTATTATTTGATATTGGACACTGTCGAGCCCATTCCAAATGTAATGATTAAGAGTAGGATCAAGTTCAACATTCATAAGATGCTTCCTTCTCATGTTCTCCATCTTAATTTTTTCAATAAAGCTTTTGAAAGTATCTGGTACTCCATTTCCATCCTTCTTCAACATCTTTAATGACATATATATATATATATATATATATAAGTAATAAAATAAAAATAGTTTAAATATGAATAAAATGAATTTATAAATCAACATACCTTATTGAATGCAATATAAAACTCTTTTAGTGTTGATGTAGAACTTGCTTCTGGGTAGTTGCGTACAACATCATCCCAACTGTCTTCATTCAACATTTTAGCCATGTGTTCTTGTATTTTCATAAAAAATTTCTAACTGGATAAATCAAGTTAAAAGCGCTAATATACTGACATGTATAACAAATTTTACCAACATCATTATGTTTTATTTAAAAGAAAATTATAATGAAAGAAAAATAAGAAATAATTCAAGAAACTTACTTTTGAAATTCTGCACACATTTCTTCCATTGATAATTCACCCGACTTCACACGGGCTAGTACTGATTTGACTAGTTTATCATCCTTCACACCTTGCATTGTTCTCCAAGGTGTGATAGTCATATCCTCTGGAAGCTGCTTCATTTCAGGACCCGTCTTACTGTTGGTACATATTATGGGTTTACTCTTTTTAACCTTCTAATTTTTTATGGACATATTCTCCCACCGATCAAAAATATCATCAATCAAATCCCATATCTCCTCGGTTCTAAATGCCAACTGAAAAATGTTATCCATGCCTCTGAATAAATTTGTATTTAATTTTCCATCTTTCGCTTTTTTTCATCAATTTGATAACCTGTTTCCATTAAACATTCCTTTCAAAATGTTACACTAACTCGTGTCTTATCCCCATCACATTTTTCTATGAATTCATTATGAATAAATCTGACCCTTTGGATGAAAATCATTTTCATTCTGTACTCATTATCTGCATTATGATCCCATGCCAATAACTTTGATTCTATTTCTGTTAAGCTAGCGTAAATGATGCATTTCATTGTTTGAAAAAGATAGTTGTTGGGATATTCCGCAATCAATTGTCTCTTAGCCTTTACTGAATGGTTCCCTCCAATTACATAATATTTATAATCAAAACATTTTGTCTTGTCAAATGCTTGTTTGTTGGGAACCTGACATGGATCGATAAGAACCACATAATCAACCACATGCGCATATGGATTGAACCTGAACAATGTTTTCAGATTATGTACATGTAGGTGATGGGTCTTTCTAATTTGATATTGAGATTGTCCTTCGTCTGGGCTATAAAATTGGTTAACATTAAGCTCAAATGTTTGGCCACCAAGAATTAATTTATTCTTCCTCAACTCATATCGAATAGCATTTTTTTTTGTTTTAATAATTCCATCCTCTAACTCAGCACCTGGTGTTATGATTTCTCTACTTCCATGAGAGCTTTCAGTTTGTTCTTCACTGCTGCTCACAACCTTTACAGGTTCACCAATATTTTGTTTCCTAGTCTTATTGGATAACATATCAGTTTTTTTACAAACAAGCTCTCCATCATGAGGTAAAAGAGAGACATCTTTGGCGATTTTTCTTTTTGGTGTCTGATTTGTTTTCTTCTTTTGCACAGCAGTTCTAATCTCCTCCTCACTAATTCTATCTTAATTTTCTGTTTCATGTTCAACATCTTCAAAAGAAACATGTTTAAGTTTACTAAATTGACCCACCTTAGTGACTCTTGGTTGATCCCCTCTTTGTACTATTGTAGTGTCACGAGCTATTGATCTTTACTTCAATCTCCTTTTCTATGCTTTGTTTGTGTGGAAAGTGTTGATCACATTGATAAAATTTGGCTCCAACATATAAATACCTTCAAACATGTTTGAAAGACTCGGAACAAAATCCTATAAACAAAATAAAACATGTCAATGATCAATAATTTATAAAAAATTGAATCATCCTTACAAGAATGCATAGCGGAAATAAAAGTAAGTATACTTATAATGTTATTTGCAATGTTTCTTGAGATTTCTTCAGAAAATTTTGAAGATATTTCGTTTGTGTCATACTTGACGATTGATAGACGATATCTAATTTTCTCACGTTTATTAGCCTTCCTTGCAAGAACATAAATAGTGTTTGTATTCGGGACCATACATATGTCTCGTACTCTGCCCATCATATCATATGGCTCAATTAAGTGAATCAAACCACAAAGAAGATAGATGTGTATATCAGCCTCCGTTTCACTGTCTTCAAAATACCATGAGAAATCAGTTTTATCTATTTCCTCGACGTTCTTCCAATCAGAAATAAGCATTAATGAACCTGGTGCCCCACTTGCTTGACTTTTATTAGTCTGTGCAACAATGTCCTTATTGCGTCCAGCTGCAACTTTAGATTTGGGAGTTGTATCCATAGTGCGTGGAGTTGCAACTTTAGATTTGGGAGTTGTTGCCCTAGGTGCAGAAACATTCACAAAAATCTTTGTTGATGTCATTTTCCTGATAAAAAGAAATATATATATTAGTTAATGAGAAAATAATGCCAATAAAATAAATTTAAAAAACAAAATTTATTTCTAAAACTAAATAAATTGAAATTAAAGCAATGAAATTAACTATAGAAAATTTTCATTTAAAAACAAAATATTATAAATCATATGTATATATATCTATATAATATGTTTTGAATATATTTTATAAAAAAATTAAAAATGTGTTTTAAATTGTATAAAACAATTTTTAAAAAATAAACTATTATTTTCAAACTTTAGTTTTTGTTTAATATTTAAAAAAAAAACAAAAAATTACTAACTATTTATAACAAATGTTAAATTTTTTTTTTTTTAAGGTAATGATTTTATTAAAAAAACAAAATAATGTTAATTTTTTGTTTTAATTATAATTATATTTTTTAATTAAATTTACACTTAATAAATAATATTTTAAATTTTAAATATATTGAATAAAAATAAAAAGTATATGTTAAAATTAAAATTTTAATTAAAAACTTATAACCTTTTAATATATTTTAAAATTTTATTTTACATTACATAGCAATTAAATAAAAAATTATAAACTTAAAATTATAAAAATTTATAAATTTATATAATCTTTTAATATATTTTAAAATTACAAAATTTATTTTACATTACATATTAATTAAATAAAAATAAACAAAACAAAATAAAAGAAATTAAATAAATTAAAAAAAATATATATATAACGTTGTTTTAATACTTAAATTTAAAAAAAAAAAATTAAAAATTAAAAACATATGTAATATATTCAATTTATATAAAAAAAACACTTTACATATTACATCAACAAAATAAAAAACAAAATTAAAAATTAAAAAAATTAAATTTTTAAAACGTTGTTTTAATAATTAAGTTTAAAAATAAAAAGAAAAAAATTACATTATAATTGAACAAAATAAAAAAATAATTAAAATTTGTTAAACATTTTGTTAATAATTCAATTAAAATAAAAATAAAAACAAAAAAATGTTTTGGCCGCTTGCAGGGCAGCGCCAGACGCCAGTCGGGCAGCGCCACGGGGGGTTGCCCAACTGACCTCATGCCTCCGGCTAGGCGGAGGCCGATTCCGAGAATCGGCCTCCGCCTAGCCGGGGGCCTGAGGAATCGGCCTATGCCCAGCCGGGAGCCTGAGGAATCAGTCTTCGCCCAGTTGGGGGCTTGAGGCCGACTGGGCAGCACCCCGCGGCGCCACCCGGCCGGCCTTCGGCACCCCGCGGGCAGCCAAAACAAACGTTTTTTATTTTTATTTTTTTAATAAAAAAACATACAATGCGCGATTTTTTTTTAATTAATTATTATAATATTTTAAAAAATTATTTAATGAAATAAAATAAAAAATGTTTAATTATAAAAAAAAAATTGTTTTAATATACAATAATAATAATAATAATAATAATAATAAAAATAATATATAACAATTCAATAAATAAATAAACAATTCTTTATAATTCAATTATTGTTCAATTGTTTTAATATAACAATACAATAAATAGATTAAAAAAAAAACAATTCTCTATATAATAATAATTTTTTATTAAAGTGAAGACAATTAATACCAAGCTTCCCTATGTAAATATAAAAGAGGAATTCGAGGGTTGAGGAGGGGCGAATGAGGGTTTCGAGGGTTTGAAAGGAAACACTACAGGCTGCAGAGATATTGCGGCGGGATTTCACCAGGCGTCAGCGTTGATAGAGGTACATGTCTGCGCCCTTGGGAGGAGGGTCGCAACCCTCCTACCGTAACGTAACCACCGGCAATGATACTGTACAGAGGATATCTCAATCAGGTTCAGCACATCACAATTTGGCACCTGTCTTGGGAGCCGAATGGCAGGCAAAATAGAAAGGCCAATGCTTGCCAAGAGCAGTGAAAAAGCCAAGACTTATTATTCCAGTGGCGAAAGTGAAGAAGTATCGAGGGTATATGAAAAATCATGCCTTAATCTGTAAGTTCATAGGTGTATGGCCTTCGGAAAAGGAACTAATGAAATGGATTCAATTAAAATGGCAGCCCAAAGGGCATATTGATCTGAAACTAGGAGCTAAGGGTTTTTTACAGTTATTTTTTCCAATTTACAAGACAAATAACACATTTTTGAAGGTGGACCTTATTTTTATAGGAATGCAGGACTCTTTCTTAGACAATGGGAGGAATGTTATAACCCTGACCAAGAGCAATTTCTTGCTGCTCCGGTTTGGGTGCGGCTGTTTGGGCTTCCCATGGATTTTTGGGACCCTGAAATTTTGGAAGGAATAGGTAATTCTTTGGGCTCTTTTGTTAAAATAGCAGATGCAACAGCTAGAGGTCGCTATACTTCCTTTGCAAGAATATGCGTGTATATGAACATTTCAGAGCCTCTACCAGAAATGATAGAACTTGAGTGCGAGGGTAAAGTTTGGATGCAGCTATTGGATTACGAACACATACCCTTCAGATGTCGCCGATGTCATGAGTACGGGCATTTATATAAATCTTGCCCTTTGAATGCGGCTGAACAAAAGAAAACAAGCACCAATGGACCAGAAAAACCAGCCCAACAGGAAGAGGAGGGTTTTGTGCAGGTGCCAACAAGAAAAATACGCACAGGGCAAACAGTGTCTGGGCCAACAATAAAACAGCAACCTTCAGACTCGACAACAACCGTTAACTGCTATGAAGCATTGCAAGAGGGAGATGAACCGTCAGGACCAGAGATAATTGTGGAGATACCAGTGGAAGGGAATCTGGAGGAAGGCTCCAAACAGCAATCGTTCAAGAGGAAAGCAGGGAAGGAAATGGAAGATAATCATCAACCGGAACTTACCCCAATGGAGGTGGAACATTCTAAAGATGACCTAAGTGCAGAGGAGAAATTACTAAAAAGGCTGATGTTTGAATGGAGGAACCTAGATGATCGTTTTATTCCACCAGATCAAAAACAACTGTACAAGGACACTTTCGAACATTACTTAACAGCTCAGGCCCAACAAGAGACGCAAGAGCGGGAACAGGCCGGAGGTAAGAAAGTACCGACCCCATCTAAACCAGCCAAGAAGAGAGGAAGACCGACTATTAAAGACTCAATACAGTTAGTAGGAGAAATGCTGATCAACACTGGAAAGATTATACCGTTAACAACGGTATTTCAACAACTACCAAAATTTTTTTAATGAAGGTGCTCTCCTGGAATATAAGGGGCCTGAACAGTAAAGGTAAACAGCGTCATTTGAAAGAAAAACTACAGATGGAAAAACCCCAGATTATGCTAGTACAAGAAACCAAAGTTACAGGGAAAAAGCTTCAATCAATTGTACAATCCTTTAAGATGCCCTATGCGGTAATGGCGATAGATTCAGTGGGCGCAGCGGGAGGACTGGCCATAATTTGGAATGAAGCGGAGGTTATAGCGGAAGGATGGATGGGAGCCCCCAGAATCTTAACAGCGACATTTCACCAGCTAGGAGCAGAGGACAGAATCCTTATTTCGGCTGTTTACGGGCCTTCAATTCCAGGAGAGCGAGCGGCATTCCTGCAAGATATAAGAAAGGTAAGTACTCTACATAATGAAAAATACTCGCTTCTAGGAGGTGATTTTAACATGATTTTAAACCTATCTGAAAAAAAGGCGGAACAAGAAGGGAGGAACCAGAAATGGCTCTATTCCAAGAGGTTATACAGGATCTGAGATTGGTAGATGTTCCAACAGTTAATGGAAGATATACGTGGAATAATCGCAGAGGAGAAAGGCACCAGATCGCATCCAGACTTGATCGTTTTTTAGTGACAGAGGCACTGGTGAGCCTAGATATTCATTATGAGGCGGCCATACTTCCTACTTTGGGATCTGACCATTGGCCAATCAGGATGGAGATAGATGTGAAAGCAAGCAGAAAAAACCAGCCTTTCAGATTTGAATTCTTTTGGCTTAGGGATCCTGGCTTTATAGAAAAAGTTAAAAACTGGTGGCATGCAAACCCAATCCGTGGTCATAATAAAATGCATTCCTTCCAACTGAGGCTGAAGCAATTAAAACTAGAAATAAAACGCTGGAATCGAGATGAATTCGGAAATATTCATCAGGATCAAATAAGGTTGAAAGAGAAAATGAAGGAAATTCAACAGAGAATAATCCTACAGGGGCGCACAGAAGAGCTGGTGTTAGAAGAAGGTCAAACTCTTAGCCAACAGGAGGAACGAAGAAAATAGGAGGAGATCTTGTGGAAACAGAAAGCTAGAGTTCAATGGCTGAAAGAAGGGGACCGGAATACTAAATTCTTTCATCGAGCAATGATACAGAGGCGTCAACTAAACAGAATATTCTCTATTAAAGCAGCAAATGGAGATAGGCTAGTGAAACATGAAGATGTTGAAAAAGAAATGACCAATCATTTTCAGAATCTTCTAACTGAACCTAATCCTAATCGTCAAGAAGCCATTCAGAAAATCACCAACCATATTCCCCAATTGATCACCAGAGAACAAAATCTGGCTTTATTACGAGCAGTAACGATAAAAGAAGTAGAAGAGGTGGTCCTGCAATTACCCATAAATAAGGCCCCGGGCCCTGATGGTTTTACCAGCGAATTTTTCAAAGCAGCATGGTCTTTCCTTGGACAAGATATTTTAGAAGTAGTTGAAGAATCCCGAATACAAAAAAAGATGTCACCAGCACTGAATGCTACGTTTTTTACTCTTATCCCCAAACAACAGCATGCTGATACCCCGGCAGGTTTCCGACCAATAGCCCTCTGCAATGTCATTTATAAAATCCTCTCTACTATCATGGTCAACCGTTTAAAACCATTACTGACGAAGATAATTTCCCCAGAACAAACAGAATTTGTTAAAGGTCGACAAATTCTGGATGGAATAGTGGTTGCACAGGAAGCAATACATACACTCAAGAAGGAAAAAAAGAGAGGTTTATTAATAAAATTAGATCTCTCCAAAGCGTATGACCATATAAGCTGGCATTATTTGGTAGAGATGCTGAGAGCGTTCGGGTTTGAGGAACGATGGATCCATTGGGTACACTCTTTTATATCTTCCCCGACTTTCTCCATAATCTTGAATGGAAGCCCTTCAACGCCGTTCAACAGTTCGCGGGGGCTTAGACAAGGAGACCCCCTATCACCATTCCTCTTCATTATAGCAGCAGAGGGTCTGGGTCGATTAATTAAAGCCCATGTAGCAGAAGGCAAGCTAAAAGGTTTGAAATTGTGGGGACCTCAACTGTCTCTGACACACCAGCAATTCGTAGATGATATTTTATTATTTTGCATGGCCTCTCTGAAAGAGTGTAAGAGCATCCTTAAAATTCTAGAAATGTTTATGCAAGCCTCGGGAACAGAAATTAATAAGGATAAGTCTAATGTTTATTTCTTCAACTGCCCTGTTCTGATGCAGCATCATCTAACTAGAGCTTTTGGCTTCCAGCAAGGATCTTTTCCACTAAAATATCTCGGTATGTTCCTAAACCTAGGCCCTACGCGGATAGCAGACTGGAAGGATATTGTAGTCAGAGTGGAGAAAAGAATACAAAATTGGGCGTTTAGAACACTGAATGCGCCAGGCCGTCTTACTCTCTTAAAATCAGTATTGCAAGCCTTACCGATTTACCAGCTCTCGGGAAGAGCTTGCCCTAAAGGAATATGTGAACAGCTGGTAAACATATTCAAAAGGCTTTTATGGCAGGGGAGTCAATCAAATAGGAAGTGGGCTCTACTATCTTGGGATAAATTAATTAAGCCAAAGGCAGAAGGAGGATTGGGTCTGAGAGATCCTTTCAGCCTAAACAATGTACTGAGGGCAAAACTCTGGTGGCGCTGGCTCGTAGGAGGACAGGATTTCTGGAAGAGAATATGGCTAATCAAGTACGAGATGCCAGAGACAGTTGCAGGCCGAATGAAAGTCGATAGAACCCCAAAAGGGTCATCTATATGGAATCTAGCAGTGATGAACAGATTTTTAATTCAGAATCATAGTTTCTGGGAAGTTAGGGAAGGAAAAACAGCGCTCTTCTGGGAGGACTCGTGGCAGCAAAGGGACAAACTATTTAGTAGACTTGAATTAGGAGAAATATTCTTATTTACCAATACCCCGAATAACAGGCTAGTAAAGCAATATTGGTGCACTAATAGTGATGGTATGTGGAGGAAGTGGAAAGACAAACAAGGGTGGCAGGCAGCACCTGAAACAGAACAGTGGAATAACTTTGCAAGGGATCTAAATACTCGCAAACTCAGAATCACAACAGGCCCGGACATTCTGAGATGGGGTCATCAAACAAGAGGTCTTTTCACTATCAAGGAGGGATACTGTATCCATACTCAACAAGGGGCTGGGAATGGAAGGCCAATTTGGAAAAGGATTTGGGAAATGAAGCATTGGCCAAAGATCACTTATTTTATTTGGCTAGTAGGCCACCGGAGAATATTAACCTGGGAAAACCTTAGAAAAAGAGGTATGTTTGGGCCATCATGCTGTCCCTTTTGTCGAAGTGACGAAGAAACCATAGATCATTTGCTCGGCTACTGTACTAAAGTTCAGCCCATGTGGGAGACTCTATCACAGCTATTTAGGCAGACGATAAATAACAATGAAACTGTGACAGACATCATAGAAAGATGGGGAAAAGGTAAATTTAACTGTCAAGTCCTAAATAGAGCGTGGACCCTCGCATTAGGATTCTTATTGTGGAATATGTGGAAGGAAAGAAACCTGAGGGTATTCCAAAATTTGGAACAACCAATGATTACAATATGGCAGCATTCCAAAGAAAATATCCGGGAAACCATTTTAACGGAAAAATGGACGGACGAAGATTGGAAAGCAGTGGGGATTGAAGCCATCATTTTGGAACAACTGAATCTTAAACCTCAGATGCTAAGCCAAGGGCTTTGGAAATTTAGACCGCCTAGACAATCAATAGAAGAACAATGGAGACCTCCCCAACCCGGATTTTTGAAACTAAACTATGATCGGGCGTCCAGAGGGAATCCTGGCCAAGCAGGATCAGGAGGGATATTTAGAAACTCACGAGGGACTGTCTGCAGATTCTATGGTCTAGATCTAGGCCACGCAACCAATAACGAAGCAGAATTAATGGCGGTTAAACAAGGCCTACAGATAGCAATTCGCGAACAATACCAGAGGATTATTGTTGAAGGGGACTCAGCTATGGTCATAGGGATCCTCCAAAAACTTCAGCAAGGAACGCAATGGGAGAAAATTTCGCAAAGTTGGAGAACAACCGCTCTTATAGAGGAATTGAGCCAATTGGTGAAACGCATACAATACCTGATCCCTCACCATATCAGAAGGAAAGGAAATTCAGCAGCAGACTACTTAGCAAATTGGGGATGTGAGAATGTTGAGAGCCATATGGAGGGACGCCCAAACGATCTCATATGGACAGTGGAACTTCAATCACTCCAGTTGATAGTGGAAAAAGATCTCCAACCCCCCGATCGGGGTGAACACTTGCCATCATGACAAGGGAAGGCTGAAACGTGGCAAGCGCTTCCGTAAACATCAATCAAGATCATTTAAATGATCTGTCAGACCAGCGAAGTGGATGGTGCGACCGCCGGCAAAGGTTTGATGGCGCATGATGGCCAGGGTGGCTGTCAGACAACCGGAAAGGCAAGAGAAAACTTGGTAAGTTTATTAAACCCGCCCCTTCATTCTAGCATGCATTATCCCTGGCATGCGAAAGATTGGAGGCATCGAAGGCAAAATACAACTCTGCAACCTAGATATAGTGTGAATTTGTCCGGGTATGTTTTGATAATAACCTTAAAGCTTCTGATATTAAATGCGGCAGATATGGTTTGCAGTGAAGAAGATAGTTTAGGATTTCTGTCGGTTTCGTTGTTTGGCAAATATCTGGAACCTGAACTGAATCAGGTCCCTCCTTGCTTCCGTGATCCTTGTTATTTCCAAGTTCTGATATTATTTGCGGCTGATGCACTCTATAGTGATGGGGATAGTTTAGATTTGAGTTTGTTTCTGTTCTTTCTGTCGTTTATTAATTGCTGGGAACCAGAATGGAATCCGGTCACCCCTTCCCTCTGCGACCATGGCAACTCCCAAGCACCTGAAACAAACTCTGTGCGAAGGTATGGGAGTAAAACCCCCAGTTATCTGTCTAATCCCTGTGGTAGCTAGGTTCGTATAGGGCGTCAAATTCTAAATAGGAAGAGTCGGCTTAAGTTTCTCAGTCATAGTCCTGGACGCAACTCCTTAATTTTCGACAACCTCAGTCATAAAATGTTACCTTCTTATCTGGGTGCTGCAAAAATAATCCATTTTTCTTTTTACCCTCAAGATACCCCCCACAGTCAAACCATTGATATCAAGTGTAAGAAGTTGGTCGAGCTTCCGTTTCGACGAAGGTCTGAAGGCACCGCGAGGTGCATGCTGTGTTTTAAAACCTTTTCTCATTTTGTTTATTCATGCATGCCAGTGTTAGTTAAAATCTCACCTCCAGCAATGGGAAAGCGCCACTATCGGGCAGCGAATAAGGGAAAGCAACCTGATCAGCCAGATCGTGTACCAAAGAAAAGGGGGCGGAAAACGTATCTGGAACACCTGGAAGAATTGGCAGTTAAATATGTCATGAGTAATCCCTCGGCATCCAGAAATGAAATTCGTGGTTGGGAACAGGAAATCCACCAGGAACCAGAGGAAACTGAGACAGAGGCAGAGATACTGGATTTTATAACTGATCCAGGGCATACAAGAGGCAGGCTTACTTTGTTTAACCAGACAGTCCATACATATTGGATTGTAAAATGCCTGCTAGCAAAAGCAATCCAGAGTAATCACCCAGTCCAAGTAAAGACAGAAGCAATGCAACCAGACCTGCGCACCCAGGCTCTACTCTTGGAGATTCAGGACAACCAGCAGCATCTAAAGATCACTCAATACCAAACTGCAGATAGGGTTAGCAGATTAGATGAAAAAGTGGGACGTATGGAGAAAACTCTTCAGAAGATTCTTCAGCAATTGAACCAAGTAGAAATGCCAGGGTCTAATGTCAAAGACCCTGCCCCAGTCTCCTCATCTGAGGTTTAAATGATGTCTGATTTCATGGTCTTTTGTTAACTTTGAATTTTAAAATATTGTTATGTTTGTAAATATTAAAGTAGAGACTCAGGTAGTACAAGCAAGTCATAGACGTAAGAGACAATTCCAATTTTGGGATGCAAACCATGTTTTTAGAAGGCCAATAAACCTGGTTTCCCTTCTGGGCAGGTTGAGGCCAAGAACGACTTTATATTTTGTAATCTGTCTTAAAATATAAATAGAAATGGCATGGACACACCGAACTTACAAAAAAAAAAAAAAAAAAAATTTAAACATTATTTAATTTAAAAAACAATTGCTTTAATATACCAATACAATAAATATAACAAAAAGAAAACAATTGTTTATATAAGAATACAATTGTTTATTTTTTAAAAAACATTAATTAAAAAAAAAAAAAAACTATATAACAATACAATTAAAAATATATATATATACATAATATATAACAAAACAATAAAAAACAAAAACAAAAAAATTAAGATTTAAAATTAAAAACAATAAAAATAAGATTTAAAATTTTAAAAAAATGAAATAGAATATAAAATCAAAAATTTTTTAAATAAAAATAATTTAAATAATAAAACCGCATATATATATATATATATATATAACTATTTTTTTTTATGTGCATGGTCGTTTTATAGATTTTTCTGTCTAGATGAACTTATAAGTCCTAAAAAGGAAAAAAAAAATCTAAATTTTTGTCCTTAAAACCATAAAAAATTTAGTTTTTTTTGCATTTTCTTCACTAAAAAAATATTAAAAAATTATGGTTTTCGAATCTAAAAACCTTAAAAAAGTAGTTTTTGAACACACAGACTATAGAAAAACATATTTTCCCCAAAATTGTCTTTAAATGGACAGAATAGAAGGAAAACTAACCTTTGAAATGCAAAAAATTGTTGTTACCAATGCCAACACAACACCTCCACAAAATTACCAATAGCAACACAACGCCTCCAATGCCAATGCAATGCCTCCACAAAGCTACCAATGCTAACGCAACACCTCCAGAAAATTGCTCTAACAAATATCAAAAAATTTGATGTGATGTGATGAATAGAAACAATCATTCTTAGTATATAGCGAATATTGTCTAATTGATTTACTGTTTAACGAATGTGGGATTAAAATTTAAAATATTTACATTTAGTTTATTATAGTTCATATTCTAGTTAAAATACTTAATATTTGCATGTAGTTATCATAGTTAATATTACAGTTAAAATAGTTAATATCTGCATGTTGTTATTTTTGTTAATATTTACATGTAGTCAATCTTAAATCATTCAAATAAGAAAATTATTTTAGTTTTGAAGGCATGCATGAAAGGAATATTTTGTAAATATTTTGAATAGAAAGTATGGTGAAATATTTGAAGACCAACAGTTTATTAAGAAATTTTGAAATATATTTTAGATGAATATAATGTAGGTTTAAAATTTAAAATTTAAAATATTTACATGTACTCATTATAGTTAAAATAGTTAATATTTGCATGTAGGTATTACAGTAATATTATAGTTAATACTTACATCTAGTCAATGTTAAATCATTGAAATAAAAACATTATTTTAGTTTGGAAGGCATGATAGAAATATTTTGTGGATATTTTGAATATAAATATCGGTAAAATATTTCAACAGAAACTGTTTATTAAAAAAAAAAATACATTTTTTAAGTAAGATTTTGTACGAAATATTTGAAATGAAAATTTTGGAGGGAAAGTTTTTCGCGAAATTTTTTGGGGGGGAAATTTGGAGGGAAAGTTTTTTGTGAATTTTTTTGGGGGGGGGAATTTGGAGGGAAATTTTCAGTCTTAAATCTATGTATTGTAAGTGGGAGAGGCATTTGTATCATTCAACCTATTCTTGTTGAAAGCCTAATTTCTTCTGATAGAGAAGTTTTTCTTTGTACAACATCAACATCTTTGTCACGCAACAACTCTATTCAGAGTGATGAATATAATAGGAGTTCGTTCACCATGAATAGAGAGTCAAAAAATCGACTTGGTCGTAATCCTAAAGATGATGAGAACAAAATTGATGAGGCGCAACAAAATGAAATTTCTGTAAATCGAGAGCCAGTTATACCACTTACTCTTAATCCCAAGGATTATGAAAGCAACAATGATGAAGGGCATGATGAAGAATTTCCAGAGTCAAAAGTTTCACTTCATCTTAATCCCAAGGATTATGAGAACACCATTGATGAAGAGGGGGATGTAAAAATTTCCAGATTCAAAATATAAAATTCATCCTAATCGTAAGGATTATGCGAGCACCACTTATGAAGAGGGGGATGATAAATTTTCAGAGTCAAAACATCCACTTCGTCCCAATCCTAAGGATTATGCTAGCACCACTGATGAAGAGGGAAATGAAAAATTTACAGCGTCAAAATATCCACTCCATCCTAATCCTAAGGATTATGCGAGCACCACTGATGAAGAGGCGGATGAAAAAATTCCACAGTCAAAATATCCACTTCGTCTTAATCCTAAGGATTATGCGAGTACCACAGATGAAGAGGGGAATGAAGAATTTTCAGAGTAAAAATATGCACTTCGTCCTAATCCTAAGGATTATGCCAGCACCACTGATGAAGAGGGGAATGAATAATTTGCAGCGTCAAAAATATCCACTTCGTCATAATCCTAAGGATTATGCCAGCACCACTGATGAAGATGGGGATGAATTTCCAAAGCTAAAATTTTCACTTCATCCTAATCATAACGATTATAAGTTCACCACTGATGAAGGGGGGGATGAAGAATTTCCAATAAATATAGATTCAAGGCATTCACTTATTCCTAATCCTAAGGATTATGAGAGCATCAGTGAGGAAGGGGAGCGGCGGGATGAAGAAATTATAGTGAATATAAATCCAAAGCTTCCACTTATGCCTAGTCCCAAGGATTATGAGAGCACCACTGAGGAAGAGGAGGATCAAGAATTTCTTGCAAATGATAATTTTAGAGGCACATATCTGAATATTGCATTTTCTCTAGGTGATCATTTCAAAGACACTCATGGTGATGAAGAATTGAATCCTCCCAGGGAAGAATTTGAAAGCATGGGTCAAGATGGTGAGGAATTTCTTCTAAGTCAGGGTTACAAAAGCGCCGATTATTCTTGTGAAATGTTTTCTTCAAGTGATGATGGTAAAGAAAATTTTCCACGCAATGATGTTGATGAATTTCTTAACTATGCTGAGGATGATGATAGTGGGGATAATATTCCTCCTAATGGTGATAAAACTGCTTTTACAAATGATGATGGAATAATGAAGCCGTTGCAAGAAAATATTGCAACTAGGAGTAGGAGTAGACCTTTTCATATCAATCCAAAAAAATCCAGTTAGACAAGGTTGAGGAAAAAATATCTCTCAAAAAAAAGTTATGTCGTTCATTTGATTCCAAGTGAATTTTGTCGAAGGGATTGCTTGAAACATATGGATTTCAACTTTGTTTTGGAGAAAATGAAAACATATATGTCAATGAACAAAAGCATGCAAAATTCATATTTAGTGGGTTGCATGCAATCTACACTAGCAGGTTATGATTATCATATTGGGAATGTATTGCTCTGCAGAAAGGCATTCAAAAGGTTGCATTCAATTGGTAAATCATTTGTCAAGAATCCAAGAAAGATTGAAAAAGGATCCCACATATTATTCAGAAGTACGTTATAAACGGGAGGGGGGGATGTTTGCAATTACTACTAAGACATGGATGAAAGACTTCTTTTCAAATCATGGAGAGTCTATGTCAAATAAAGACACAATGCATATTCCAGATAATTTCTCGAGACGAGAAATATTCATGTTATATAAAGATAATGCAGAAGCTGTTGAAGGAGTTGGTAATTTTATTACATATTCTTATTTTACAAGGTTATGGAAAATTGAATTCAACAATGTTCGTATTCCTAAGAAAACAAGGATGGGGGTTTGCAGCACATGTGCTTCTCTTAAAGAGAAAAGAGATAAATGTCAAGGGGAAAAAATAGGTATGCGTTCAAAACATTGTTTTTTAAAATTGGATACTTATCAACTATGAGAATATATTTATTCATATGTTTCTTTTATTTTATGTACAGATTCCACTGTCAAAGAAATTCAAGACCATCACAATCAGCAAACAAGTGAAAGGAAAAAGTTGTATAAACATCGAAAGAAGTGTTATGGTCATCCAAATAAATATCTGGGATTGATAATTGATGGTATGGATCAAAAGAAAACACTTCTTCCACATTTTTTCCGCACGCCAAAAAAATTACAGGAGGAAAATTTCATTCAGTTTCACTTGGTTGGTTGTATGGTATTTAATGAGAAGATGTTTCCAAGAGTTTTCTTCACAACTCCAAATATTCACAATGATGTAAATCTGACCATAACTATAATCCATGATGTGGTTACTCATTGGTCTGGTATACTTCCTGAAGTTTTGTATTTACAATATGACAACACAAGTCGTGAAAACAAAAATCAATTTCTTTTTGGGTATCTAAACATGCTCGTTGAATTGGGGATTTTTAAAAAGATAAAGGTTGGTTTCCTTCTTGTTGGGCATACTCGTGATCATATTGATCAACTGTTCAGTCGTTTTTCAGTAACACTGAGAAGGAAAGGTGTTGGGAGCCTACCATCATTAATTGAATGTATTAAGAAATCGTACATTCCAGAGCCTATTTTTCATGTGTTGGAAGAAACTATTGACATGCGAAGGTTTATTTTTGGATCGCATGGTGAGGAGAAATGCATTGAACAACTTAACGACATTAGCTTCCAGCATCAATTTTGTATCAAAAAAATTGATGGGATAACACTTATATGGGGCAAGAAGTATTCAACTATTGAAGAATGGGGGCCATCATCAGGTTTAGCATTTTTGAAGTTCATTCCAGAGCGTCCAATATTTTCATCAAAGATATTGTTATTACAGTCAGTTGTTGAACTCCATAATGCACGAAGTCATAAGAGAGACATAAATTATTCTGAATGTCTAGAGGAAATTAAAAGATGTATTAGAGATACATATGAGTACTTTGATGTTGCTGATTCAGTTTGGTGGGAGTCTTTTTTCAGTAATCAAAGTGATATGATTTCAATATCAATAAATGTGGATACACTTTTGAAGACTTTTTTTTGGCCACAAAATATGCCAAATGAACATCAAGAAACACACATTGTTGAACAACAATAGCCTCAAGCTATTATTAATTACCCACAGGTAGAGGAAAGAGAAATATATATTGGTTCTAGAAGATCACGTGCACAACGTGAAGCCATGGAAGACCTTTACAGGGGTTCTGTGCAAGATGTTGCATGATAGCAGTGTTAGCATATGAAAATCCACTTGGCTATCCATTCTGGATTTCCAAGGTTATAAAGGTCATTAATGAAAATGAAGATATTACAGTTGTTGATGTACATTGGTATGCCACAAGTACCCACCCTTTCAATGGTGTGTACAAGCTAGAGATGGTAGTTGAAAAAAGAATTGGCAGAAAGAGAAAAAGAAAGGGCACAAATATAAATCATCGCCACACAGATGTCTTAAAATTGGAAGATGTTAACATACTTGTGTATGACTTCAATTTGACAAAGAGAGGAACTCTTCGGTTGCAGACCATAAATAATTTGGGGAAATTGCTACCAGAACAATTACTATTGAGATGGGCCTCTGCAGAATGTAGTCGTAGATATACAAGACTTTTGAACTCTGAAATGGTGGGCATGCATGTTGACTTAGATGGAGCACTAGTTGATGAAAGAGAAGAATATGGATCATCTTCATCTGCATCGAGCCATTCATCTGAAGATGTAGTTTCTGATGTTGTGCCAGAACCTATGGTTCATTTTGAATAACTATCTAAGACACTTTTATGCAATTGATGTTTGCATGGTAACTTGAAATAAAATTTTTGACTTCCATCTCATTTTTCATGAAGTTATGAGGCATTTCTATGTTTGTTGGATTATATGTTTTAATTATGAAGAATTCATCTCTTTAGAATATCGACAACGCAACAATGAATTACAAAAATAATTTATGTTATATTCAATGTACCAATGTTAATATTTTGATTATAAGTAAAATAGAAAATAGAAACTAATGTTGAATTTTTAGATTATGCAGTGATATTACCATGATATTATGTATTGTTACCATTTGGTATAAGATACTTTTAAAAATTTTAATAATTATATGCGTCATTGAAAGGGGGCACTTTGTTTTGATACTTGATTTTTAGGTTTTGGTTGAAATTATATTTAAATTTGTCTTATGCTAAGATTTGAAAAAAGATAAGTTTTTATCCTTTAAAATTAAAATTACTCTTACTTGTTTTTGTTCAATGATAATTTTTTCATTTACTTGTTCATTTTTTTAAATTGTTTAAGTCTTATAATTTCTCCATAATTTCATTGTTCAAGTATGTTGAAAACTTAAGATTGAAAAACTTTAGATTTACAACTTCTCATTCAGGTTTTTATGCGCTACCAAATTTTATCTTTAATGTTATGGTTGACAATAATTACAATTTTAGGGTTTTTTAGAGTCAAAATATTTTACGTTTAACAACATGGATGAAAATTGTTCAAAATGATAAGGCCTTCAAACATGTTTTTGTTTATCTTTAACATCATCTATCAAAAATTTTAGAAATTTACGATTTTAAAAAATGTCCTAATATGTTGTCTTTAATTCCATTGTTACAAGTGTCAAAAGTATGACACAATTATTATTTTTGTTATTCCAGCATCAACTGGTTTTTTTAAGGGTGTTTTTTCAATCCTTTTTTCAAGAAACAATTTTGTTTTTAGCATAATTTTATAAAATGTTGAAATTTGACATTAAAAAAAAACCTGTGCGTTCTGGAATACACACTTTTTGTTTTTGGGGTGTTTTTTCATGTTTTTTGAGTCTTTTCGGGCTAGAGTTCTCGTTTTGAGGTAATAGTTCCCTTTTCATCGGTAATTATGTTCTTCTCTGCACCATCAATCACTATTGCACATTCAACTACATACCTCCAGCGGCTGATATGCGCGGATCTGTTGCATTGCTCCCTATACCTCAGAAAATTAGCAAACCAGATAAATCTTACCTCTCTGTCGGCTCACTTAAAGAGAGATTTTCCTGCCTATTCCACTTGGACCCCAACCATTGTTTCTTTAAGTTTTTCAGTTTCCTTAATTGTAGCACAATTTACTATTTTAGGCAATTTTTCAGGTCTTAACTTTCAGAGCCATTTTGAGGCCCTAAACGACATTTTTTTGGAAAATGGGAAAGCATGATTCTTTGTCTAATGTTTTCTATCGAAATTTCTAGTCCTCTGATATATATTTCTAAAGATTTATTGTGCACGTCAAACAAAGATCATATGACAAAGTTACGACCCTGGGAAGTTGGTGTACCAATTTAATAGGGCCCACAAATTTGGTGATTCACCTCCTAGGGTTAGTTTTTTGAATGTTTAGGTTTTTTCATTGTTTCTAAATAATAAATAGACCTTTGGGCCTCATTGTAACATAGTTCAAAGACATTTAACCATCACATCTCTTCTCGGAGATAATCTACCATTGCCCGAACTCGTTTATTTCCATTCTATTTGTAATCATATTTCAGTTCTTTGATATTAATGAAATGAAGTGTTTTTTATGTTGCATCCTTGTATTAATTGTTATATTTGTATTTTTTTGCATCCATGTATAGGTTCAGATTAGTGGTATCGGAGAGGTGTTCCCTTTCTCTATTTTTCTTTTCATGTCCTTAACGAGGTCATGGTATAAGGAGTTAGGGTCAAATTGGTTGAACCTTTTCAAGAACAACCTTGCAAACCCTAATGACCTCCTGTGGTGGAAGAAAAGAAAGACGAGGGTGTAGGAGATCCTTTCAAAATATTTCTCGCAAAAGCCTTCGAACGAAAAAGGAACACGGTGATGGAAAACATTTCCCAGATCCTTCGATGGATGCCCACGGGTGACGCACCTTCATTCGATAGTCACTCTGGAGGCGTCACTCCATTCAAGGTACAATTCAACTTTGAAATTACAATATTTGAAGGAAAAATAGATGCATATGTCGTAGATAGATGGTTAAATCTGTTGGAAGGATATTTTTCAGTTCATGATTTTTCCAATAGGGAAAATATTACTTGTTAACTCCTCAAATTTGCACCCCATGTCAAAGACTGGTAGGAAACCTACTGCGAATAGAGGGACGAGAGAGAACCCTCACTTTTTACAGCTGAACCAACCTGAAATTCTTTCTAAGATGCCATCAAGGAACAATATTACCCCGTGGGGAGCTATGAGGACAAGTACATACAATGGACTATGTTGTTGCAACAAAGGGATCAAGATGTGCTTGAGATAACGAATCAATTCCATACCCTATGCACAAGTTTAGGTATCAAATATTCAAAGAAGCATCTGGTGCTTAAGTACTGTAGTTGTTTTCAAAAATATAATAAGGAGGAAATGGAGTTCCTCAACATCTCCTCGCTTGTGTACCATATCGATATGCTTCCAAGATCGATCATAAAATTAAATAGAAGAAATGAGAGTTTGGATCTGTTAATCTAAAGCAAGGGAAAGGCACCCCCAAACCGTAGAAATGCACCTCTGCCATATTTGACAAGACCTCCAAACTTTGCAACAACACAATTTGTGTGCCAATTTGTAGAAATGCACTTTTGGTATGACCCAGGTTCAATATCTGGGGTACATCATTGATGAGCAGGTTGAGAATGTGGACCCAGCGAATATACAATTCATTCGATATTGTCGAACCCCAACCACTCTAACAGAGCTCCGCAGCTTTCTGGGTCTTGCCAATTTATACTACAGGTTCATGTAGGGGTTCTCTCATATCACTTGGCCTTTGAATAAAGTCACCAAGGGCAGAGCAAAAGAAAAATTATTTTGGTATGAATCCCAAAAGAAGGCATTTTCTGAGTTGAAGCATCACCTCTTCTCTGCACTAATGCTCGCATTACCAGACCTGTAACAACCATTTGAGATCAATACAAATGCTTCTGATTATGCTATTAGTGCAGTTATTACTCAATAGGGGCATCCATTGGCATATCACAGTGACACACTTTCCAACACAGACTGAAAGTATCCCAACTATAAAAAAGAGATGTATTCCATTGTGTAGGTCTTCTGACAATAGAAGCATTACATTATGGGGAAGGAAATGGTCATCCACACAGACCACCGACCCTTATATTTCATACAGACACAAGGGAAGTTGCAGAAAGATCACCACCAGAATCGTCCACATACCTGCAACAGTTCCACTTGATCATTAAGTACAAGAAATGCAGCACCAATAATGTTGCAGACTGCCTCAGCTGACCGCCAGTCATGGCGCTGACCAGTGTGCTCAACTCTTGTGGGCATGAGACTTTAGAGTGGCAGTATATGTACACGAGAAATATAGAATTCAGAAACACATACCCGACACTCTTGGAAGGAAAACAAGTTCAAAATTTTCACCTCTCGGATACAATGTATGTGTTCCTTCAAGTAAGTGTGCCAAGATACACACTCGCTTGAAAGAGCACAAACAGTGTATCTTGGAGGTGAAAATTTGGAACTTGTTTTCCTTCCAAGAGTGTCGGGTATGTGTTTCTAAATTATAGATTGCTCGTGTACATATACAGCCACTGATACACATAGGATACGTAGGAAACCTATGTGTTCCTTCGAGCGAGTGTGCCAAGATGATTTGGGATGCGCACTATACTTGGGTCACTAGACACTTCAGAATAGAGAAAATTGTGGCAGTGCTAAAGAAGTATTTTTATTGGTCGAAACTTTGATGGGATGTTTGTAAGTACATTAGATCATGCACTTCTTGCGCCATTTCCAAACCAGTCATCAAGAAGCAAGGCCTATATACTCCTATGCCTACTCCTAGTCGACCTTCGAAATCCATCTCCATGGATTACATGTTGGGCCTCCCTTCAACTAAGCATGGAAACGACTGGTTTTTCGTGGTCGTTGACAGATTCTCTAAGATGGCTATTCTTATGGCTTGCAAGAAGAGTATCATAGTAGAAGCCACTACTAAGTTCTTCTTTGAACGAGTGTGGTTACACTTTTGAATCCCACAATCCATTATCTTAGATCAGGACAATATGTTCCTAAGTACATTTTGGTCAAGTATCTGGTCGATGTTGGATACCAAGCTCACTAAGTCCACGACTTTCCACCCCCAAACTGATGGCCAAACAAAAGTCGTCAACATGATGATTGTACATATTATACGCATGTACAACTCAAAGCATCATCGCACATGGGACAAAAGCTTCCCCTATTTCCAACACAGCTACAACAAAGCTCTCCATAACTCAACTGACCACATCCCATTTCACATGGGGTTGGGATTCCAACCACTATGTCCCATCAATGTGTCCATACCATTTGCAGCTACTCAGGTAGCTTTGGCCCATGTCCAGTCTAAAATTGACAGTGCTAACAACTTCATTGAGTCAATCCATCACATTTTCCAATAGGTACATGACATATTAGACAAACCAATGTTAAGTACAAGTAAAGACATAAACAACATCGGGTGCCACACAAGTTCCAGGTAGGTGATAAATTTTGGCTACATTTGCAAAAGGAGCACCTCACTGGGCCCCACCGTAAGCTATGACTGCTCCAATATGGGCCATAGACCATCACCAAGGCTGTAGGGGACAATGCTTTCGAGCTCAACATTCCATCGTTCCTTGGCCTGCCCCTAGTGTTCAATGTGGACTGCCTTCGACCATACTTTCCACCATTACTGGACACCTCCCACATTGTAGAAAAATTCACACCAATATAACTAAACCCTGATTGCATGTAACAAGCTACAACTGATCGAATGATGGACACATAGATCAAGAACACTTGTCAGTAGAATATCCAACTGTATCAGGTTCTCAGAGCTAGCCAACTCCTGCACCAACGCAGGTGGCACACTAGGGACCAATTTCAGTAGAAGTTTCCCCATCTCATGGAGGCACTCAATGCATTGGGTACCATTTCTTCCTAAGGGGGAAGGACTGATCCAAGTGGATATTGGTGGCCACCCACCTATTCCACTTGGACCCCCACCATTGTTTCTTTTAGTTTTTAGTTTCCTTAATTGTAGTACAATTTACTATTTTTGGCATTTTTTCAAGTCATGAACTTCCGGAGTCATTTTGAGGCCCTAAATGGCATTTTTTGGAAAACGTGTAAACATCAACCTTTGATTTATGTTTTTAGTCAAAATTTGTAGTCCTCGGTTAGATATTTCTAATGAGGTATTGTGCATGTCAAACGAAGATCATATGCCAAAGTTAGAACCTCAAGAAGTTGGTGTACCAATGTACCCCAATGGGGCCCACATATTTGGCGATTCATCTCTTAGGGTTAGGTTTTTGGATGTTTATCGTTTTCTATTATTTCTCAATAATAAATATACGTTTGAGCCTCATTGTAACATAGTTCAGAGGCATGTAGCTACCACATCTATTCTCAGAGATAAACTACCATCGCCCGAGCTAGTTTATTTCCATTCTGTTTGTAAGCATATTTCATTTTTTTGATATTAATGAAATGAAGTGCTATTTCTATTGCATCCCTGTATTTATGGTTATATTTGTATTATGTTGCATCCCTATCTAAGTTCAGATCAAATTTCCTTGTGTGTTCATGGTAACTCTTTGTTCAATTATGTGTAGAGAAAGTATGTTCCAAAATCCATTAGATTTGTGGAGAAGTAATTTATTGTAAAATACCTTTCCTCACAATTTATTGTTAAATAAATTTCCTCACATTGACTTCCCACATGTCATTTTGTTTTCGATTGGAGACTCTTCACATAAAATAACATCATTACATGTGTAACCATATGAATGTGACATCATCAAGAATTTCCATGGTTTCTTCCTCTAATGGATATGGTCTCATTTGAATTTTACTTAAAGGGTCATACACGTATTCATGAGAATTGGTCACTATATTGGACTATATATACTAGAATTCCAATGGATCCTCCAAAATGTCCATCACTTCCTCCTCAATTTTCTGTGAAGATCCCCAAACCGTCGTCATTGTGGCTTCAAAACTCCTCCCTAACCTTTTTCTACTTAGCCAAAACTATTTTTACTGTTTTAACCTCAAATTCTCAATTCCACAATATCAAAACACAATAACAATTTTTTTACTCAATGTTTACGAAGTTGTTCATCTCTAATTAGTGATGTAAACATGGTATATCTCTTTCATGGTTGTATATTTTAATTTATTGTCCACATGTGTATTGTTACCTCCATTAAAGGGACCCAAATGTAGGGCATGGTAGAGAACACAAAAAAATAGGCAAGGGCATGATTCTCTAGAGAGTGGAAATAAAAAAATAGTAAAGGATTCTCCATTAAAACAACTTACACCATTATGCATAGGTCGCCATATATTACAAGCCCATTTTTGGAAATCAAAGGTAGTTGCTTATGAATTTCTCTATAAATAACCTAAAAGAGATTATTGGTTATGGTAAAGATAAATTACAAGTTTATGAACTTTGCAAATCTAAATTGCTTGTAGTGCACAAAATCTAAGTGGGAGGGCTTGAGAATAGGCTTCGATTATTGCACAAGTGTGTTACATCATAAAAGCTAACAAATGATGTTGAAAATCCTATAACAATAAAGGAAAACCAAGCCCTCATCACAAGGTTGCAATCAAAGCCCTGCAATTATTGAAATTGATCTCCATATTGAATCATTGATTCTTCTCCTTCCCATCAAAGTTCAATTACTCTAAAGGTTTATCCAAGACCAATTGCTTTCGAAGTTTCCTCTTTCTCCAAGCGTATTATATTACCAAATCTTCCAAACCAAAATCAAGTTTCAATGTATAATTTCTTCTCTCAATCAAGACAAATTTCCATCTGTGATTGCTCTTTGATGGGAGAAACACAAATCGTCTTCCTCGATTTTCATAAAAAAGAGAGGATTCCATATTTGATTTATATTTCATCCTCCATCTATAACTTGACATATAGTAGGTCAACCGCTCATCAAAATAGTATTGTTCCACAATGAAAAGATGTTACTGTGCTACCAAACCATCGTATCATTATATTATATTATATCATTTCAAATATATCTTTGCATTGTTGTATTCTCTTCAATTATTTGGGTCTATTGAGTTTGTTATGATTCCTTTCAACTTATTAAGTAATACAATTTGCAATTATAGACAGAGAAGATAAAATCTATAGAAAAGAGCACATCAACTTTAAATTCATCTTAACCGAAGATATCTCATAGCTTTCAAGGAATTAAATCCCTAAAAGTGAAAACCTTTCCTTGAGATTTTTCAATCTAAAAAGTATTTTCACCTTATCCCTCTCCACCCATGATAAATTTCACGAAATAATCTGGTTCTTAATACACACACAATGTTAGATCCATGCTCACACGCACAATGTTAGCTCCATACTCCTAATACATACACAGATACATACACTCGATGTTCTTAATATACATATATATACATAAACAGACTTTGTGTTAACTCCATGTTCTTAATACACATACACACACAAACGCACCATTTGTTAACCCCATTCCATGATCTTGATATACATACATAAACCAATAATGTGTTAACTCCATATCATTAATAGATAGACATAGAAACATCCTATATTAACTCCATGTTGAACTTTAGAATATTACCTCTCTCATGCTTAGTAGTATACTATTTAAATATTTTAATTATAATTTTTTTCCTTATATTTGATTGTTATATATAATACAAAAATATGAAATAGATATTAAAATATTTTAGATATGATTAACATCTAAACAGTTTTTAATATGATGTGTCATATCCATATTAATTATGAAAAGAATTAGGCATCCCCTTCTTTTATACTCGATAAAAAACATCTCTTTATTGAAAAATCTAGTCATATACAATGGGCACCTCTCTCTCCCTATCTCTCTTTATATAGACACATTAACTCACTGTTAATTATAAAAAGAAATAACACATTATATATATAATGAGATTATTCCATATTAATTATCATAATGTTTTTGTTTTCAATTATATATATTAAAATATTTTATTAAGATAAATATTTTTAAAATATTAAATACATTTAAATATTAATGTCATATTTATTTTTCAAATTTCTAATTATTCCCTTAAATATTTTATCATTCTTATTTTTAATTTTCCAATTATTACATTTAAAAAATATATATATGTTTACATTATTATATTTTACATCTCTCTCAAAGTCCATTTAAATAACAATTTTCTAACCTGCTAAAAAATTGTGAAAATTTTTCAGTGACGAGGGACGGCTGGTCCATGATGTCGTTAAACAGGTGTCGAGTATGAAACGTGTACACAAAACACCCATCCATTCCTACGATGTGTTCCTCAACCATCGTGGCAAGGATGTGAAGAACACACTGGCCAGCCATCTGTACTATCGTCTTCGTAATTACGGATTGAGAGTTTTTTTCGACAAGGAGGAGATGGAGAAAGGAAACAGAATAAATTTGGTGATAGAAAACGCTATAAAAGGCGCGCCTGTCCATGTTGCCATTTTCTCTTCAGCCTATGCAGAATCAGAATGGTGCATGGATGAGCTTCTACTCATGCTCCAATCCCAATCCATCATTATTCCTGTTTTCTACAATTTGAAGCCTACACAGATTTGGTGGAATAGTGTGGACGGCGCCAACGGAGTGTACGCTGAAGCCCTGCACATTCTGAAAGAGGAAAAAGCATTTGACCCTGAAACTCTGCAAGAGAAGCCGCGATATGAATCCCACACCATTGAAAAATGGAAAGAGGCTCTCATGGAAGTTACAGGGAGAGAGGGTTTCAAGCTGGAGACATATGATGGGTGAGACCTCCACCTGCAACTTTTGTTAATTTGTTGGAATCAGTGGTAAATCGGAAATTATTGTTTTAGCTTATTTTAATTTGTTGAAACGAGTGGTATACCACAATTTATTTATTTTGGCGTTTTTTACTCGTAATTTCATTGTGAACTTTTTTTTTTCAGTGACGAGGGAAAAATGGTCGACATGATCGTGCGAGAAGTTGTTAAATACACAAGTAAAGGACGATGAAGCAAAAATTTTGAAAGAACAATGAATGGGAACGCTATGTAGTGTTGCTTATAGTTACCAAAAATTCGAATTCGATTCGATTCGATAGGAAAGAAGTGAAAAAAATCGAGTGTATAAAATTCAAATTCTATTTGATATGACCAAAAAAATGAAGTGTATAAATATCAAATTCGATCTGATATGAAAAAAAATGAAATGTATACAAATTTTGAGAATATATTTACACATTCTTACCAATAGAATTTAGCGTTCTTTGTCATAGTTTCATATGAACTGGAAACTTTACCATTTTATGTGATACTTTCATATGAACTGGAAACATTAGCGTTTTATGTGGTACTTAATATTCTCTACTATACGGAATTCTTTGTTCTTTGTTTTTAGTAATTGCAATTCTTTGTTATTTGTTTTTAGCGTTTTCTGTGGTACTTAATATTCTCTACTATACGGAATTCTTTGTTCTTTGTTTTTAGTAATTGCAATTCTTTGTTATTTGTTTTTAGTAATTCAAATAGAATTGCTAGAATTGCTTTAGTCTAACTAGATTGTTTTTTTGTTTTGAAAATTATTGAAATTTTGGTCAGGGATTTTTGTAAATTCAAGTTATAGTTATCAAACTTCAATAGTTTTTGATAGTGCTGAATCCATATAATTCAAATAGTACTACTGCAAGATTTCTGGAAAAAAAAAAAAAAATCCTCAGAAAATAACAGTGTAAACATTTCCTCAGCCTTCTTAAACAACTCCGTAATTCCTCCACCTACTCCGTAATTCCTCCACCTCCGTTATTTACATTTGACAAGTTTACAAATTTTTTGGCTCAATATTTCCAAACTTGTTAACTCGTGCTCCGTGGACCATCCAAATGGCAATCATTTATAAAACATAATTTTTGTTATTAATGGAATTGCTTTTATGTCACGTAAAGAATATGAATGTTGGAAATATTTCGAAATCTTTTATGCTTGCGAGTTTCTGATTAAGTTTTAGATTTTGAAATAAAAGCAATGTTTCTTTTTCTCACTCCTCTCCGTCTGATATGCCTGTCTTTTATATATAATATTTGGGTATCCTAACATACATGTTTAGACAAAGTGGTTTCCAATTTCCCACTCTGGTTTTTAATGGAAAAACGATTGGGCGTTAGACAAAGTGGTTTCCAATTTCCCACTCTGGTTTTTAATGGAAAAACCATTGGGTTTCCAATTTCTGATTCTGATTATTATTGGGAGAACTCGTTATGCTATAAAAGCTTTAAGACGACTGCATTATCTATTTCTTTTAGTAGATCATAATTTAAGATGATATGGATCATTAGTGGATAAATACAGGTGGGCCATCGGCTTCGTCACAGAAGCTAATTCTACATAAACACACGCTTACCTTAACTGCACATTTTGATGTCACTGGGTCAAACTCTGAAAATCATGAAAATTTAGATAAGATTTTAAGAAAATTTAGCAGTGATTTTTGTAAATTTAGTTTTTAGTTATTAACTTCAATATTTTGGGTGTCTTAGAAGTTTTTGACGGTGCTGAATCTATTTCCACCATCAAAAAACATGATTCAAACATTGCCACTGCAAGATTTCTTCAATTATTTTTGCCCGGATTCCAGCTACTTTTGGTAGTCCGGAAAATTTCTCTGCCTCCATAGACAACTCCATATTTTTCTCTGTTAGTAGTAAGTTGTTTGTATTTTATGAGAAACTCTGATCTAAGGGCATCTAAGTCTTCAAAATCACTTAGGGATCACATTCAACTATATCCACCACTGAAATTTTTCCCACAAAATTTTGAAAGTTAATTTCACATCATGTAATAACTTAAGAATACACCCATCCAGTAAGCCATATTTTTACATTTAAATTATAATTTGTTTTTTTTTTTAAATAATAAATAATAATATAACTATTTTTATTTTTATTTTCTTTGTAATTTTTATAATTTTGATTTTGAATTTGCTTGGAGTATTAATTATAGTTGCTTTCATTTTGAAGTTAGTGTGTTTGGAGTTTATTCATAATTTGTGGGTTTTTATTGTTTGAAATCATTTATTATATCACAACTTTTGGTGTGGATCTATGAAAATTGTAAATGTGAAAAGTTTTGAAAATGATTAAAATTTAATTTTAGAGAGGTAGCTTAATTAGTGATGAAAGTAATATGAAATTTGTGAAAATTGAGAGATTCAAGATTAAACAATAAACTTTTAAAATTTTACTAATAATTCTCTATCAGTGAAACTACTAAATTTCTTTAAAATTAAAAAAAATAATTAAAACTCTCTACAGAGATTAAAATACCTTATCATTTAATTTATTTATGGATTAAAATACCTTTATCCAGAATGATCAAATTTTACTTAAAAATTCATCAAAGGTTAGAATACTTTTATACTACATCTAAGAATAATTTTATACTACATCTAGGAATAATCAAAGATTACTGAGATCAATAATAAAGTAAAATATAACACTTTTGTAAAGCATACAAAAACGGACAGTAAGTGAGTGAAAATAAGTGCTTTCCTTAATTTACAAATCTCTCGCATCCCATTTAAAAATCTCTACTTTTGATTTATATTTTCACTTGGAAATCAAAATACATATCTTCATTTTGGCGGAAAAAAGTGACTTCTATTTTACATTCGTAAGAAACTAAATGCTAAATCATAATACATTTTTTTTTCATCTATCGATTTTTTGCTGCATGATGTCAGTAAGAAGGAGGATGCAACAGTAAAGTCATTATAATAAGGAAAATTATCAATATGGCGATGCATGAGGTGTATATCATCAATGAGTTTTTAGGGTTAAATTTTATAAGAAAGTGTTGAAAGTGCAAAAACAAAACAAAAACAAAACAAATTTTTTCAATTTTTTAATATTTATTTGTATTTTAAATTAAATTTTTTATATAATTTTGATGATAATATTTGGTATGTTAATGATTAGTGAATAACTCATTTTTTTTAACATTAAATCTCAGCTACTTAAATTTAAGTTATTTGAGAAAAAAGTTAGTAGTTTCTTTAATATTAAATATGAACTATTTAAATTCAAGTTACTTGAGATAAAAGTAAGTAGTTATTATAGTATAATTAGCACAACTGCATTTACCAAAATGATTGATATATACTCATAAAATACTTATTTATCTCTTACCATTATATTATAGTCAATAATTATTATATATTTATCGATATAATTATCAATAAATTTTATATATATAGATTGCTGGAATATATATATATATATATCAATGAATTAATAAAATCAATGTATTGATATTATAAATCTGAAGTATTAACAAACAAAATGGATTAATATTATAAATCCTTGGGATTTATATTATAGATCTAAGGAATTAATATTATAAACTTAAGATAATAAGCCTAATGGCTAAATTTTATGCACCCAAGGGATTATTATTATAAACTGAAGGGGTTAATATTATAAAATCTAGGAATTAATGATGAGGATGATGGTTACCGTCCGCTAAAACCAATGCTATCTATCTGACCTTAAGAGAGGAGAAATAATCTAAGTTTGATTCATCAAAATCTTGTTTCTATGGTCAAGGAGAAGGGAAATAAGTGCTCCAAGATCGCTATAGGTGGGTTGGCTTAGTAGGTCAAGAAGACTGGAAGTGTGGCAGATGGTAGGGAATTGAGACTGAATATGAGTAAGAGTTGGGCAGTCTAAAAGGAAGTGTTTTTCATCTTCCACATGCTTAGAATCACAAATATGACAGATTCTATCGTTCCAAGGGGTCTTGGGAATAGCCCACAACCCAATCTCACTTCGAAGCTCATGGGAATTAGTTCTTATCTTAGCAATGTTAATTTTTTTCTTATTGTTGGACAACATAGGGAGATAATTCTGATTATCAAGGGTGGGTTGATCACTTCCTTATAGTATCTTAGCTTCCTTTTACCCTCCAGCTCATGATCCCCCCACAGCTTGCCCTTAAACTTGGATAATAATATTTTTGATATTATCTTTGCTTCCCATACTGAGCTCCTCCTTAATTCCCCAATGGTTGAGCCAGGACTGGGCATCCTTATGCCACCCACGCTTGAGGCGAAGGTGAGGGTTTTGACTACAGTTAGAAGCAATTTTAGGGAGCCTTTTTCATTCCATGTTGTCAAGCTTCTTCTTATACATCAAATATCTAAACATAGTTGTACTTTCAATGGGGGACAAACTAGATTCGATCAAGAGGATAGGATAGGGAGTATTTCCCAGCAAACTCGGTTCCATTGCACCCCACAAATTCTAGACACTCCTCTAGCTTATCGATGTATATGCAAAAAAAGGTAGGGGATAGGGGACACCATTGCTTAACTCCAATATATCATTTAATGTCTTTAGACCACCCCTCATTGGTCTTAAACTTTCCAGTGACGGTCTCATAGAGACGGATCACAACAATCCTTAGCTCAGGAGGGACCATGATCTCTTTAAGTCTCTCCCAAATTTTATCTCAAGGAGCAATGTCGAAATCTTTTCGAAAGTCCACAAAGAAACAGAAGAGATCGACTTTACTATTGCGAAATTCCTCCGCAATGATTCTAAGAGTGACCAAGTGGTCAATAGTCAAGTGATGTCTCCTAAAACCAGCTTGTCCTTTAGCTCTTTTTCCCTAGCTTTCAAACCAAAAGCTAAGCTTCTTCTCCAAAATGAACCCATAACGCTTGGCCAGGATATGGCTAACCATAATGGTTATTTAGTTGGATGAAACACTCTTTTGCCCATTTTTAAATATAGGTAAAATAAGGCTTTGCGTCTAATGCCAAGGGAAGCCATGTGTTACAGCCAAATTGAGAAGCTTGTGGAGATACAGAATGAGGATAGACCTTCCCATTTTAAGGATCTCAGCCTGGTATCCTTAAATATCTTTAGCTTTCCCATTAGCGAGCTTATTAATACCAGACTCAATGTCATCAAGAGAGAATACATCCTCTTTAATTGGAGTGATTAAGGTGGTGCCCATATTGTCCGAAGGGTCATATAACTTGTTAAGATAGTTTTCTGAGTTTTCTAAGGGGATAGAATGGTTATCTTTGGTTTTACGAATAAGAAAATTCCACCAAAATTTTTTGGGCGCAACTTTAGAAGAATGATTCCATTAGGAGCATCTTTGATCGCTTTCCTTACCATTTTGAAATCTTTGTCATACCATGGATTGGAAATTCTATCGACTGCTTAAAAGAAATCTCATTATAAAACTTTCTAATGGTGTTGGAAAGGATAGTCGTGAAATGGTAATAAATTTGATAGATGTTATTATTATAATTCATGGGGCCTAAATCCCTCTCTAAATCCCCTAAGAAGAGGTCTGTTTTACTTCTATCGAAGTGAATCTATCTTTTTCTTTCATTGGTCTCCTACATGTGGGTGGTATGCATAACAAGATTGAGGGATAGAGACAGAGATTTGTGGTCAGATTTAGGCTCGAATTCATTAAGAAGCTCAAAGTTTGTAATATGGTTGAGGATGAGGATGTCAGAAATTGCATAATCCATGACACTGCTACCCAGCGCATAGAAACATGTCATCTGACTGGAGATGAGCCACTTGTTAATACCATTACAAATAATTAGGTCCTGGGAACTGCAAAGTTTGAGGAGCTCGGTGCCGAATAACTTCTCGATAATGTCTTCAGATTTTCTCTTGAATTCATTAGCTAAGTTACTATCTTCATCAAGCCACAAGGGGTCGGGATTAGAGTTTTTTTCTTAATGTAATGGTTTGGTTAGTAGCAGTTCTAGCATTAAAGTCTCCCAGTAAAAGGATATTACCCTCATTTCTCAGGTTAAAGATGTCATTTTCTAAAGAACTGAAAGGGAAACTCTTATCCAGGTTGTTCTTCTTATAGGATGTAGAGTTGATGGGAGCGAAATGGAAAATTACAAGAAAGATCCTATTGGTGGTAGAATCAGAGATTTTGATCCAAATTTATTGATTAAAGGGGTCGATTTTATGAAGTGAGATGTGAGAGGAAAATTTTTTCATTATATAGCAGGCTATACCACCAAAACCCCTCCAAGAAGATTTCTTATTCCAACCAGAACAAAGAGTGAAACCATCGAGGTGAGGGACCCTAGATTCATCATGCTCCCATGTTTCAACTAAGAGAATAAGGTCAATATATCTTAGGATCCAACTTAACATAGGACCTTTACACCATATAAAGCCACAACAGTTCTAGAAGAATATCTGGAGTGATGCAAATCCCTATTTATCACTCGTTCTTGAGACTCTATCTCTAATAATAGCTTTCCTATTCCTAATGATTGTGCATTTCCTGGCCTTTCTTGCATCCTTGACCTTTTGGACTTATTTCCTAAGTTCAACTTGGTCTTCTCGAATGAGATCTTCATTTATAAAGATTCTTGATCCTTTTAGGCTTGGGGATTCCCTGAGTATATCTAGTTTATGTTCATGACAACTGACCTTGATACGGATGAGTCTCTGTTTATGCTCAAGTATCTTTCCAACCCTTAGTGCTTCCATGAGATAGGTTGTTTCAATTTGAGATTTTGTTTTTAATTGTTCTTTAACCATTTCTAATGTGTTTTCGTTGTTTTGTTCTTCTATACCCACAACTATAAGATTTAAGGCTCTTTTATGGTGCTCATAGTTGAGAACAATTAATTTATTAATTTCCTCTTTGATGGGTTTAATATGTAAGTTATTTTGTGTGTTATTTAGGGCTGAGTTATTATGTAGTTTCTCTTTTAGATTTTTAATCTCGCTTTTCAAGGTGTCATTTTTTTCAACCATTGTTTGTTTACTATGTTCTATTTCTTGAATTTTACCTTTTATTTCTTGGAGTTCAATTTCGACTGTGGTTATTTATTTTCTAAGGATTTGTGGTTGTTATCAAGCATTGCATTAGTTCTAATTTAAAATATTTTCTCTTTCTTCTCTTCATCTTTCTAAAGACTCAATGTACTTATACAAACTATCTAATGTAATTTTACTTGGTCTGTCTCTGCTAAAGGGGGGCTTAGAAATATGAGGGGAAGTATTCATAGTGTAATAAAAAAAAACTTAACACAAGTAGGGTAAGTGAGAACTTGTGCACTTGTAAAGCAGAACCAATCTAAGGTATTAACATTATAAACCGAGTGGACTAATAAACCCAAAGGATTATTAATATTATAAACCCAAGGGTTTAATATTATAAACCTAAGGGTTCAATAAACTAAAAATATTAATATTATAAATGAAAGAGATTAATAATCCCAAGATATTATTAATATTATAATTCCTAAGATTAAAAACCATAATAATGATTAATATTTTATTTTATTTTTTTCCTTTTCAAGTTGGCCCAAGGGATTGTATACCCTAAGATTAATATTAAATTCTAAGATTAATATTATAGACCCTAACATTAATATATCAAACCTAATATTAATGATATAAACCCTAAGATTAAAAACTCTAATATATCATTATATAGATTATGGATTAATATTATAAATGTAAGGTATTAATAAACCAAGGGATTAATTTAAATTGAAGGGACTAATAATATTATAAATGCAAAACATTAATAATTCCAAGAGATTATAAACCCTAGGATTAATATTATAAAATTAAGAGATTAAAGCCCTAGGATTAATATTAAAAAGGCTAGGATTAATAAACCTACGGTATTAATATTACAAAACCAAAGGGATTAAGAAACGAAAGTGATTATTAATATTATAAACCCGATGAAAATATATTATAAACTCATTGTATTAATAAACAAAATGGATTAATATTATAATCCCAATGAATTAATATTATGAATCCAACAGATTGGTATTATAAACCTTTAGGGTTTATATTATAAAAACAAGAGATTAATATTATAAACCCAAAGGATTAATAACTATGGATGAATAAGCCCCCCGATCGGGGTGCTCATTAGACAAATCAGCCAGCCTTATACCAGGCCAAGTGGCACTCTCCACTCTTGCGTATTAATGAATTGTCAATACGAGCCGCCCAGCGTCATCTCATGGCAGCAAGTGACGGTTAAAGGAAAGTCAGCAGGGTGGGTGAGATAGCCTGGCCGGTCAGCTTTGGAAGAGGGAAACAGCAATCCCTCTAAATTAATTAAGACTGGTAGAAGGCATATCAGAGGGAGCAAATCTTTAGTTGCAGAGAACGCATAGATGTGCGCAACGGAGGTAGTCGTCCTCATCAGCACCAGGCTTTTTGTTCTTCTGGGGTATGTACATTTTCTGCCTCAAACCCTGCTCAATACTACAAACGAGGAGATGTCTCTGCTTAGGAAGAGCTCAGGGGGTCCTTGCTTTAAATGTCCAGTTTGGTTTGTATTAGTCTAGTTAAATTCGGTTGAGCCTTTTTTTCATGACCCCTACTCTACGAAGTTCAAAAATTACCCTTTCTGTGTCAGCACGAGTTATAACAGAGTTACATTTAGCATCGACAGAATGAAAGACTTCTCTCAGATATATAATTTTGATAGAAATGTATACTGCATTCAGGAATATAATAATAAGCTCATCTTACTTTATCCAAACTTCTGTTTTAAAACCTACATCAAAGTTACGGTTTATCGTTTTACTGTCCATCTCTATAAGCGTAGGCTGGGATGTGCTTGTGGGATTATTCTTATGGGATCACGAGTCTGTCTTTATCATGCTCTGTGTTCTACACTGTCTTATCCTCATACCTATCCAAACCTGCTCTATCATGAAGTAATTGTTGACTGTCGCTCGGGTTTTTATTAGGTTCAAATGCTCTGTCATGGCTTAATTGGCTATAATTGCTTGATTTTTCACTGGGTTCTTTACCTTATTTGGGCTCAGCAGATTATTAAGGATACCACCATCCTTCATACTCACGATGAAGTGCTTCACAATCATCCAAATCATGTTAGGGGAAACAAAATACAAAGATTAACTGTTGTTTTCTTTTCTTATTTGATTGTTCTCCTTCCATAGCACAAGCTACTTAGTCAGTTCATAATGTCGAAGAGGTAAACACGAAACTCAGTCTGTACTACTGCCAAAGGGAAACAGAAGTTGGAACAACCACCAGAGAAGAACAGGAAAAGAGGAAGGAAGACAAAGGAAGAGGTGTTACTGAATCTCTCATCCACCTACTAACTTGGAAACTCCTCACAGGCCAGACAAGTAATACAAGGTTGGGAAAGAGAAATTCAACAATGTGAGGAAGATAATGCTGCAAAGGCAGAGATACCGGACTTTGTGACTGATCCTGGAAATACTAGGGGTCGGCTGTCACTTTTTAATCAAACAGTTCATACATACTGGATTGTTAAATGTCTGTTAGCAAAGGAAATGCAGAGCTTCCATCCGAACACCGAAAAGCCAGAACCAAAGCTCATGGATCTTCTGCAAGATATTGATATCCAGCTGCAACACATCAAGGTTACCCAATACCAATTTGTTGACCACATAGCTAGAATGGATGATCATATTGGAAGACTGGAGAAACAAATCCAGGTACTGCAACAAGCTGATATGCTAGGATCTACTACAAAGGATCCTACCCCAATTGATTCCTCTGATGAATAGCAGGTTCTTCACTTTATAGCATGTTTTTTGGCTTTAGATATAGGACTACAAGTCCAAACAGTTACTTTGATAATAGACTTAATAGGCAGATATCGCATGAAACAAGGATCATAATGAAACTTTTTCAATTTTGGTTTGCTTTTAAAGCATTAAGGTGGCCAATAGACCTGGTTTCCTACGAGCAGGTCAAGGCCACAAACTTTCTATCTCTGTAACCTGCTTTTTCATATAAATATAAAATAGTAAGGCACTACTAAATTCACAAAAAAAAAACTATGGATGAATAAACCAAATGATTATTAATATTATAGACCTAAGAAATCAATATACTTAAGGGTTTGATATTATAAACACAAGGGTTCACTAATATGAAGGGATTAATATTATAAGTGCAAAATATTAATAAATCCAATGAATAAATAAACCTAAGGTATTGATAATATTATAAACCCAAGGGATTGTAAACCCAAAATTTTAATATTTTAAACCCAATGGTTTATCAAATTAAATGGATTATTAATATATAAATACTAAAATTAAAATGCCTAATATGTTACTATACATATTATGGATTAATATAATAAACCCATCATATTAATAAATCCAAGGGATATATCTTATAAACCCAAGAAATCAATATTTTAAACCCAAGGGATTATAAACCAAAGGAACTAATATTAAACCCTAGGATTAATATTATAAACCCAAGGGATAAAAAAACCCTAAGATTAAAAACCCTAATATATCATTATACATATTATGGATTAATATTATAAACTCAAGGTATTTATAAACCCAAAGTTTATTGATATTATAAACTCAAGGGATTAATAAACCCAAGGGAAGAATATTAAACTCTAGTATTTATATTATAGATACAAGGGATTATAACCCTAAGATTAATATTATAAACCCAAGGGATTCAAATCACTACGATCAATATCAAAAACCTATGATTATAAACTTTAATATGATAAACCCTAAGACTAGTATTATAAACGAGAATATTAGAGCATAATTTGAGCAATGTCGTAATGTGACATGGAATAAATTGTAATGCAATGTATCATTTGACAATGATTGTCTCATGACTTGTCGCATTGCAATGATGCTTGCCACATTGCGATGTTAGATAGATTTCCATACCATTGGAATAATAAACCCAATGGATTATTAATATTATAAACTCTAGGTATTATAATCTTAAGAGATTAATATTAAACTCTGGATTAATATTGTAATCCCACATGATTATGAACCATAGAATTAATATTAAACCCTAGGATTAATAGTATAAACACTAACATTGATATATAAAAACTATAATTAATATTAAACTCTAAGATTAAATATCCTAATAGTTTATTATACATATTATAAATTAATATTATAAGTCGAAGTGATTAATAAACTCAAGGGATTATTGTTGTTATAAAGTCAAGAGAACCCAAGAGACTAATAACATTATAAAATCAAAGGATTATTATTATAAATCCAAGAGATAAAAACCCATGGAATAATATTAAACAATATAATTTATATTATAAACCCAATGGATTATATACCTATGAGTAATATTATAAACCCTACTCCTGAATGCAGGTGCAGATGTTCATGTTTAAAGTGATGGGAAGGGGGTGTGGCATAAGGGGAAACCACTTGCCCACCTGTAAGATTGCTATCACTCAGTTCTTAAATTCGACTGCTCAGCGTTTAATGCCATTTACTCCAGGCGTTGGTAACAACAATAATTCCGCTCCTCGATACAACTTCGCGTGCTGTGATATGGCTCAGCCTTTAGTTCATACTTATGGTGGTTTATTGCAGTCGATTCACAGTTGCACGGTAGATTGGGTTGTTATTATGGAGCGCCCCTCTGGTCTGAATAGCACTCCCCCGCCAGTGAATCTGTGGTGCGCTCCGGGGGCTGGGCTTTCAAATGTTCGCACTATTACTGGTAAGAGGAGTTGTCTCAATTGTTGTTTTGATTTTGGAGAAAATATCCACTTCTCCCACGTTGGTTCTTGCAAGCTTGCTTATGTCGCTCTGTTTCTCCTCACGCCTCCGTCCTTTGTCCATCTTTCAACTCCTTGCCCTGCTGTCTCATTTGAGAATATGTCGTGCCTTAGGCAAAGAATGCGTTATAGAAGAGGCTCCACGAGGCGCCAGATTAGGCGTTCTCCCTCCACCTCCAGCACCTCCTCTGCATCTACCTCCCATTCGAACAACCTTCATAGAGGGCGCCTTCTCCGCTCGGGTCGTCGCCTTGATTCCCCCAATCCTTCTGCTCTTCCTGATCAAACCCACACAGTGCACTTTTCTTTTAACAGTTCTCTCAATCAACCCCGGGTGACTGCCTCAATTACGATCGTCTTTCATGAAGAGCCTCAGGCAATTGCTCCTAGTTCTTGCTCGGCGAAACGCAGCTTCTCGGCGGCTTAGGATTCGGAGCAGAATGTTGGGTCGAAGAACCCTGATAGTGTGGACTTGCAGGGTTTGGTGGGCAAGGCCACGCAGGACCAGGAGAGCAAGGACGTGGTGGGTCAGCCTTCTGTGAAGCAGGACGCGATGCAAGCGAGCAAGACGTAGGTTACTCCTCCACCTCCCAGGAAGGTGATCCATTCTACTGTCGACTTGTACAATGATGATGGGGAACCAGATGAACTCTGGTGCAGAGTCGTCTACGAACCTCCTGATGAGTAGTTCTTCCTCTTCATTCTGGTTTTTTTGCTCCGTTTCTGCCCATTCTCACGGGCCTGTTTATGTGTTTCCTGTTGTCACCGATCATGCATCTGCTTTTTTTGCTATGATATGGTCTCCAGTACTCCAAATCTCTGGCTCCCCTACGTGGGATTTTTCTTAGGAACTATTTCAGACTAGTTTCCCTCCTGAAGGGCAGTCTTTAACTATGGTTTTTTGTTTAAAATGCCACAATACTAGGCAATGATCTGGCCTCGGCCCGCTGTACTTTACTCCTTTTGTTAAAAGATTACTTTTACTCAGAAAAAAAAATAATATTATAAACCCTACGATAAACTCTAAACCTTATCATTAATATTATAAACACTAAGATTAGTATTAAAAACCCATGCATCCCAATCAATCTTACAAAAAGAAAAATATTATAAACCCAAAAGATTAATAAATCCAAATGGTTTTTAATATTATAAGTTGGAGGGATTTATATTATAAATCCAAGTTATTAATAAACAAAAGATATTAATATTATAAACTCTTTATATTAGAAACTGAAAATATTAATAAACCCAAGTGATAAATATTATAAACCCAACTAATTATCATTGTAAACTAAAAGAATTAATATTATAAAACCAAAGGATTAATAAAACCAAGTATGAAAATTATAAATCCAAGAAATTAGTAAACCCAACAAATTAATAAATCCATGACATTAATATTATAAACCCAAAGCATTAATAAAGACAAAAGATAAATATTATAAACCTAATAAATTAATAAACTTAAGTAATTATTAATATTATAAATCTAAAAAATTAATAAACCCAAAAAATTATTAATATTATAGACCCAACCAATCAATAAACCGTGTATAATATTATAAATCCAAAAGTTCAATAAACACACCAAAGGTTCAAATATTGTACTTTAGCTTCATTTTGCAGAAATGTTGTGACACTACTAAAAAGAGGTTTACGTTAGTTTATTAGAGTTTGTCGTGGTATGGAACCCCTCGGTATAAGGGTTTAGGGGGGATGTGGGTTGTGATACCTTTGATATTAGTTGAGGTAGGACGTTGTAGAGGCTTATGCTGATGGGTTCTCTAAGAAGTCCTGGGATCGAAACCCTCAGCCAAAGGGTTATGGGGTTGTGATACCTTTGATATCAGTTGAGGTAGGAGGAAGCTATAGAGGATTATGAAGATTGATTCCCTGGTAAAAAAAATTATGGCAGAATCCCATGGTTTCTTTTGGAGCAAATAATTATGGGAAGTTTGTTTGAAGTCTTTATGTACAGGGTATGAAAAAGAAGCTGAGAAATCACCTGAGGAGTCTGGGTATATTTTCATAATCAGGAACAACATGTATCTCCGTTATGAGTCGGTACCGAATTTGATCATCGAGCCAGTGGAGTTTTCATTGTTTTAAGGTTTCTTTGTAGAGTTTCAAAATTGTAAAATTTGCCAAAGTTTCTCATTTACCTTCTTTTGAACCTTAGAGTAGAAGCTTTATTGTGGTTCAACTTTTGGGAACTCTCGAGGGATGTGACAGAACCTACAGGTTACTCTGATTCCATGGAGACTTCACGTATGATACATTCAGCCGAGTAGTATTCAATTAATATCGGCATTAGATATCTGTAGCGTATCCTTGTTTTCTTTCATGGTCTGGTCAAAATTAGTCACATTAGATCTATTCTAAAATAGATTGATTGGAACCAACATTTTTCAAATAGTTGAATCAAATTTATATATGTGTGATATTGATCATGTCAGCCATCTAATCAATATAATGAATCTAACTCAAAATCTGGTATAATAATAGCTGGGGTTTTGAACGGCTTTGAACCAATCTAAACTGAAAGATACGATTTATGTTTTCTATTGGATGCATTGGAAAAACACACAAGAAAAACTAAAATCCACCAGGGAATTCTCTGTATTTTGGGTCCTTTGTGTTCATGGTAAAGTAGGTGTCACCATTACAGTCTTAAGCTCAGCAAATGCACTCCTGCTAATGTTGTTGTTTCAAAAGGAGGAGTCTTTTGTTCGACGAAATAGAGCATGATTGGACAGTTCCGGGACTGCCTTCTCTGGTGACCCCGTGGCTTTCCGAGTAGGAGGTGGACCCCGCGCCCCTGCCTCCGCCACCTCCCCCTCTGCTCCGCCAACCCGCACACTTAAAATTTAAATTTTGAATATTGATTTCCCCGCCTTCATCCTATTCAGTTTCTTGTAGTATACAAAACATTGCAGTTTAGTTTGTCACCTAAACCGAAATTCATTAGGAGCATCCATTGCACGTAAACCTGCTTAAATTTGCAAAGGTGAGATATGTGGTATTATTTGTATTAGTGTGAGGCTCGGAAAATCGCATAACCATTTCATCATTAGCTGATTACTTATTCTTTTGATATCGAAATAAAATTTTTATTCCTTTAAAATGCAGGAGCAACAAATGTTTATGCTAGGCCACAGAGAATCTAATCTTCAGAAAGAGATAAATTGTTACATACCAACAACTGAAACTTTTGATGGCATGTGCATTGGTGCTTTGACTGTCATGGTTGACTTTATGGGGGCTATTGGTTCTGGTACATGAATCCTTCTTGCAGTAACTATTATTTACCAGTACTTCGGAGACATTTGAGAAGGAAAGGGCCAGTGAACTGGGTTTCTTTCATTTTTAGTGCATTTGTTTGCATTTGATATTTGTAGAAATTACATCTCAGATTAAACTTTGAGTTGGGCTCATGCTCTAGCCATCAAAGCATTTGAATGTTTGGGTTTTACACCCCTTTGAATTTTTGCAGCATGTTGTACCGACAATGAGATGTCTAGGGTAGTTTTAAATAACTTCTTATTTTTTTGAATAAACGTTGTTGTAATACTAGAGAGGCCTCTCAGTTGTGGTTTTTGGTGATATTTACAATGCTTTGTTTAGTTATGTATGCAAAACAAGTATTGGTTAATTTCATGAAAACCAATCTACAAAATTGGAAATATAAGCATATGTGCATGAATGTTGTAGAGAAAGGGGTACTATTTTAATTGAAATGAGAGTGAAAGAGACCTTTTGAAAATGTTATTAATTCAAGCAATTGGAATGGTATCAGTAGAAATCAGTATGCAAAAAATAAACAAAATAAATGGGACATTGACAGCCCTTTCAGCGTGCCTTGCTCTGAATACCCTGTTGGATGGTTCCCTTGTACCACTAATATGTACTTGTACATAAAATGTGCTATTGAGTATTTAGTTATGAAAAACACATGAGATTTGACTTGTATTTATTTATGCAAAACACATGAGATTTGGCCTGCAAAACTGCCATGACATGTGAATTTTAGATAGACAATGGTGCAGTGAGTGAGTGTTGTCTTTATTTGGAGATGAAGAGTGACCAAATTTGCATATGGATTCAATGTATCAGTTGAGAATTAAATTACTGCTATTTGTCATGTAGTATATATATGAATAAAGAAAACTAGAAGAGATGAAGCTATCCTTTCTTTAAATTGCCAACATGTTGTTGGATGCAAAATTAATCCCGGAACTGTTGTTTAGCCCATGACATGTTACAGATTTTTGGACATGTAGCATCGATTCAAATTCCCCAGTGCTCAATTCAAATTCATTTATAATGAGATTCAGATTCATGGATGAGTTTGAAGGCACATCCAAGCCTAGCATTCAACTTTAGACGCTTCCTCCAGTAAAGGTCCAAATAGAGACAATAATTCACATCACACACCCATTCAAACTCAGACGTTTATCAAGAAAAATATGCAGCAAGATTTAACACCCAAACAATAATCTTCACCAATGTTTAAAAAGGCAACATAATGTTCCAAATTAAGTGGCCCTCCCAGTATTCCCCTTTCATGCATGCCTCCTCGCTTTTCCTGCATACACAAAAAAAATTAATGCTTCCATTTTCTGGTTTATTTTTAAAAAAAAAATTCTTGTAGGCGCTGAAAATTTATTTTCCAGCACCTCCAGGAATTTTTTTTTTTAATTTTTTTCCTGTAGGCATTGGAAAATGATTTTCCAACGCCTACAGGAATTTTTTTATACCAAAGTTCTTTGCTAGAACCAAACACATAGATATTATGTGTCATTTCTGTAAGGAAAACAGTTGCTGCAAAAGAACTAGCATTTGATTTCTGTATTTCAGAGGATATAGCTACTGACATATTTTGATGTGCCAATTTTTTATCATGTAGAAGATTAGTCAATCTGCAGCATAATAAAAATGCAGGATTGAAACTTGTGGTGGTCACCACCAAAATTAATAATGATAACTAATGAGTAATAGTTTGATATCTACAGATAACTGTCTATTATATGAGTTAAAAAATAGTTAGAGGATGTTATAATTACATTTTCAAGGTCTTTTTTTACCATTCAGGTTTTGGAATGATATGGATGTGAGATGTTTGGAATGATATGGATGTGAGATGATTAGTAAGAATGTTTTGATTGGAAATTTATTTATCAAGGTTTTAAAGTTTAGTAAGAGATTATGCTTTTTTTAAAGTTTTGTTTTTATATAATTCATGTTTGGAATGAGATGGATGTGGGATGATTGGCAAGATATTTAGGTTGGAGATTTATATGAAGGTTTTATGTTTAGTGAGAGATTGTATATTTATATATTAAGCAATTTAGTTTTGAATGATATGGGTGGAATGATGAATAAGATGTTTTGGTTGAAAATTTATTTATAAAGTTTAGAAGTTTGAGTTTCATATTATATATGTTTTGCTTGCAATGTAAGTATTTTTGAAGGTTTATATATCCTCTTCATCAATGTTGGAATTTGTTTTTCATTTTATTCTTTAAACCATTTTGAGTGTTTATAATTTTTGTTACATTTATTACTTAATTGTGTTGCATATTACATATTTTGTAATCAAATTAAGAAACAATTTATAAAAAATTTAAAAGTTATTCCAAAATGTTGGAATTTTTTTCCTTTAGGCACTGGAAAATCCCTTTCATGCATGCCTCTTGGTTTTTCCTGCATACACAAAAAAAATTAATGCTTCCATTTTCTGGTTTATTTTTTATTTTATTTTTTTCCTGTAGGAGCTAGAAAATTATTTTCCAACACCTACAGGAATTTTTATTTTATTTTATTTTTTTCCCTGTAGGCGCTGGAAAATGATTTTCCAGCGCCTACAAGAAATTTTTTATATCAAAGTTCTTTGCTAGAACCAAACACATAGATATTATGTACCAATTCTGTAAGGAAAACGGTTGCTGCAAAAGAACTGGCATTTGATTTCTGTATTTCAGAGGATATAGCTATTGGCATATTTTGATGTGCAAATTTTTTATCATGTAGAAGATTGGTCAATCTGCGGCATAATAAAAATGCAGGATTGAAACTTGTGGCAGTCACCACCAAAATTAATAATGCTAACTAATCAGTAATAGTTTGATATCTACATATAATTGTCTATTATATGAGTTAAACAATAGTTAGAGGAGGTTATAATTACATTTTCAAGGTTGTTTTTTACCATTCAGGTTTTGAAATGATATGGATGTGAGATGATTATTAAGAATGTTTTGGTTGGAAATTTATTTATGCAGGTTTTAAAGTTTAGTAAGAGTTTATGCTTTTTTTTAAGTTTTGTTTTTATATAATTCATGTTTGGAATGAGATGGATGTGGGATGATTGGCAAGATATTTAGGTTGGGGATTTATATGAAGGTTTTAATTTTAGTGAGAGATTGTATATTTATATATTAAGCAATTTAGTTTTGAATGATATGGGTGGAATGATGAATAAGATGTTTTGGTTGGAAATTTATTTATAAAGGTTAGAATTTTGAGTCATAGTATAAATGTTTTACTTGCAATATAAGTATTTTTGAAGGTTTATATATCCTCTTCATCAATGTTGGAATTTGTTTTTCATTTTATTCTTTAAACCATTTTGAGTGTTTATAATTTTTGTTACATTTATTACTTAATTGTGTTACATATTACATATTTTGTAATCAAATTAAGAAACAATTTATAAAAGAATATAAAATTTATTCCAAAATGTTGGAATTTTTTTCCTGGAGGTGCTGGAAAATGATTTTTCAGCGCCTACAGGAAAAAATTTTACCAAAATTTCTGAATACTTTACAATGGCTTAAAACCTGGGGACAAATAATATAAATGTTATTGTTAAAGAAAAGGTGTAGTTTAGTCAAATGTTATTGGTAAATAATTTGTTGATTTAATGGGAGTTTTGAATAATTTTTATTGGATTCTTTATAATGTACCAAAACCTTTCTGGTTAGATGTTACTGCTAAAGGGTTTGATTCAAATTTTTTACTCAGTTCAAATAAAGATATAATATTGGTAATAAGATGCTACTACTTTGTTCAATGGTATTGGTTAAGGTTTTTTTTTATTGAGAAGAAAATGTTTTTAAAATTAAAAACATTGTAGGTAAAAAAAAATTATATGCATTTCCAATAAAAAAAATTATATGCATTTCCAATAAAAAAATTTCCTGTAGGCACTGGAAAATTTTCGTGTAGGCACTAGAAAAAATTTTAAAAAATAAACCAAAAAATGGAAGCATTAATTTTTTTGTGTATGCAGGAAAAGCCAGGAGGCATGCATGAAAAGGGAATACTAGGAGGGCCACTTAATTTGGAACATTATGTTGCCAATTTAAACATTGGTGAAGATTATTCTTTGGGTGTTAAATCCTGCTGCATATTTTGCTTGATAAACGCCTGAGTTTGAATGGGTGTGTGATGTGAATTATTATCTCTATTTGTACCTTTACTGGAGGAAGCATCTAAAGTTGAATGCTAGGATTGGATGTGCCTTCAAAGTCATCCATGGATATGAATCTCATTATAAATGAATCTGAATTGAGCACTGGAGAATTTGAATCGATGCTACATGTCCAGAAATCTGTAACATGTCATGGGCTGAACAACAGTTCTAGGATTAATTCTGCATCCAACAACATGTTGGCAATTTAAAGAAAGGATAGCTTCATCTCTTCCAATTTTCTTTATTCATATATATACTACATGAGAAATGGCATTAATTTAATCCTCCACTCATACATTGAATCTATATGCAAATTTGGTCACTCTTCATCTCCAAATAAAGACAACACCCACTACACCATTGTCTATCTAAGATTCACATCTCATGGCAGTTTTACAGGGTAAATCTCACGTGTTTTGCATAACTTAATACAAGTCAAATCTCATGTGTTTTGCATAAATTAATACAAGTCAAATCTCATGTGTTTTGCATAACTAAATACTCAATAACACATTTTATGTACAAGTACATATTAGTGGTACAAGGGCACCATCCAACAAGGTATTCAGAGCAAGGCACACTGAAAGGGCTGTCAATTTCCCATTTATTTTGTTTAATTTTTGCATATTGATTCCTACTGATACCATTCCAATTGCTTGAAATAATAATATTTTCAAAAGGTCTCTTTCACTCTCATTTTAATTAAAATAGTACCCCTTTCTCTACTTCATTCATGCACATATGCTTATATTTCTAATTTTGTAGATTAGTTTTCATGAAATTAACCAATACTTGTTTTGCATACATAACTAAACAAAGCATTGAAAATATAACCAAAAAACACAACTAAGAGGCCTCTATAGTATTAAAACAACCTTTATTCAAAAAAATAAGAAGTTATTTTAAACTACCCTAGACATCTCATTGTCGGTATAGCATGCAGGAATTTTTTTGCCTACCAGTTTTTTACTTTCGCGAATTCTTACATTGAAGATCTAATCAAAAGATCGCTGCAAAACTTCAAAGGGGTGTAAAACCCCCATCATTCAAATGCTTTGATGGCTAGAGCATGAGCCCAACTCAAAGTTTAATCTGAGATGTAATTTCTACAAATATCAAATGCAAACAAATGCACTAAAAAACAAAGAAACCCAGTTCACTGACCCTTTCCTTCTCAATTGTCTCAAAGTACTGGTAAATAATAGTTACTGCAAGAAGGATTCCTGTACCAGAACAAATAGCCCCCATAAAATCAGCCATGACAGTCAGAGTACCATGCACATGCCACCAAAAGCTGCAACTGTTGGTATGTAACGATTTAGCTCTTTCTGAAGATTAGATTCTCTGTGGCATGGCATAACCATTTGTTGCTCCTGCATTTTAAAGGAATAAAAATTGTATTTCGATATCAAAGAATAAGTAATCAGCAAATGATGAAACGGTTATGCAATTTTCCCAGCCTCACACAGACACAAATAATACTACATATCTCACTTCTACAAATTTAAGCAGGTTTACGTGCAATGGATGCTCGTAATGAATTTCAGTTTAGGCGGAAAACTAAACTGCAATGTTTTGTATACTACAATAAACTAAATAGGATGAAGGAGTCGAATCAATATTCAAAATTTAAATTTTAAGTGTGCGGATTGGCGGAGCGGAGGGAGAGGTGGCAGAGGAAAGGAGGTGGCGGAGCTAGGGGCGCAAGGACCACCCTCTACTCGGAAAGCCACGGGGTCGCCGAAGGGGATAGTCTCGGATTTGTCCCATCACGCTCTATTTCGTCAAATAAAAGACTCCTCCATTTCAAAACACTACTCCTGGACCAACTCGCTGTCAAAATAATAAAAAATAATCAACAGCCTGTCTGGTAATTTAGCGACAACATTCCATTTGAAGTTTTCTTCACCGAAGATGGTTGGATAAAGAGTGCAACATTTTTGGAGGTAATAGTGAATGCTGATTTCTAATTTTTTGAGTTTTGTATTGATAATCATTTCATTAAGTTTTTTCTGTCGATTTGTTCTATGTAAATTTCTTTTATATTGTCTTAATTTCCCTGTTAAATTGTGATGTATTTTCAATGGATGGTTTTCACACATGATTTACATACTTGACTTATAACTAAAAAGCTTTGATATCAAATTTTATTGTTTTACAAATTATATATATATATATATTAAAATATGATAGTTTCTGAGTTATAACTCATGTAAATCATGTGTAAAAAATGTTTTTAAAGAAAAACTTTAAAAAAAAAAATTGTTAATAACAAATATCCTAAACAATTAAGTTTTTAGAAAATTTTAGCATAATATAATTTAAATTTACTGTAATTTAACAAGATAATTTCAGAACTTTCAACAAGCAATAAGGATAATTACAAATTTCAAATCTTAATAGAAACCAAATTTACAATAGGATGGTCTATTGATGGTCTATTGGTCCAAGTCTTATTTGCTTTTACAATTTTTTTAGATCAATTCATAAAACTTGTTTTGAATGTTGGCGTCGTTTGTTATCAATTCTAAGATTTATAGTGTTTTTTTGTTTTTTTTTTCAAATTTTTGTATTATGTATGTATGGTTTTCTTTTTTCTTTATTTTTGTCGTTTGTTTAATTTTAACACATTATTTCAAAACAAGAATTTTAGCTCAAAAAAAACTCCAAAATATGAAAAAACAATCCAAAAACGAAAAGTGTGTTTTTTAGAGCACATTTATTTTTAGGGTCAAATTTCAACATTTTTTTAAATTATGCTAAAATCCAATTTTTTTCTTCAAAAACACCCTCCAAACAAAAAGTGTTGATGGTGGAAAAACATTGCCAATTTTGTGTGTGCAAAAAGCAACCTGAAAACGAGAAGTGTTGTCGCTAGAATAACGCCGTCAATTGTTTATGTGCAAAAAACACCTTGAAAATGAAAAGTGTTAATGTTGGAATAACGTATTTTTCTTTTCAAGGTAAATTGTAAAAAAAATTTTAATAATGACATTAAAGATAAAATATCATGACTTTGAAAAACCTTAAAATTTCAAGGATAAACATGGCATTAAAGATCAAATATCAAGTCTTAAAATTTGAACGCTTTTAGGCATGGTATTAAAGATAATTTGTGTCTCTGAAAAGCCTTAAAATTCCAAGGATGACATTAAAGATAAAATATCGCGTTTATGAAAATAAAATTCCAATCATTTTTAAACATGGTATTAAAGATCAAATATGGCTTGTAAAAAATAGAAAAAATTTGAAAAATAAAATTAAAAAGAGAAAATTAAAAAACAAACACACCATTTAAATAAAAATTAACCCAAACAAAAAACAAAAACAAAATTTATTTTTTAGTTATAAAATAATAATAACAATAATAATAAATTGCATAATTTAAAAAAGATAAAATAAAAAACTTAAAATTAGTTAAAATTTTAAAAATAAAAAAATAATTTAAATTTACAAATTTAAAATTAAAATTAAAATAATAATAATAATAATTTAAATTATATATATATATATATTAAAAAAATAACCGAGAAAACTTTCAAAAAAAATAAAAAATAAAATAAAAACCATTTTTAAATATCAAAATTAAAAAAAATTATGAAATAAATTTTATATATACAGAAAAATACAAAATTAAAACAAATTAATAATAATAATAATAAAATTAATTAAAAAAAAAATTGTGTTTAACTCTGGCCACCGTGGGTGCCGCAGAGCTCTCCCGCCAGCCGAGCCCCGCAGCCCCCAAAGCAATAAGGGTCAACCCTTATCGCCCTTGCAGTTACACAAATTTTCAACTTTTTTATTATTTTTTTAAGTAATTATTTTTTTATGATTTTTTATTTTTTATTTTAATTTATATATATATATATATATATATATATATATATATATAAATGAGGGTTGATCGCGTTGGTCGGCCTTCACTCAAACCCTCCACTAATTCCCCCGTAGACCTATGCTCTCTTAGCTTTATCTGACCATCAATATCCTTCCTTCCTTTACCACGCTCCTTCACCACTTCATACCAAAATTTGTTTCAGTGTGACTTAAGAAGGATTCTTTCTTTTAGTAGGATTGATATTTGAAGAAAGCATTACAAGAATTCAAAAATCTATTACTATAGCCTCCTACTCTAACACCACCACGTTCAAGTGTCCCTTTCATATTATACATTTTAGCTACAAAAACCTTCATAGGTGTGGTTTTAATACCACAAGATGATAAGGGAAAAAAGTGTACAACATATTACATTAGCCATGCCCTGGTAGATTATAAGAATAGATATTCACACATTAAGACACTATGTTTGGCTATCATGTTTGTCGTGTCAAGGCTAAGATACTACATGTTAAGCCACGAAGTGGGGTTTATATATATATATATATATATATATATATATATATATATATATATATATATATATATATATATATAAAAAATTGTGTTTTTATTTATTTTTTATTTTTTAATTAAAAAAACAAATTATGTTTTTTTATTCTTTTAAAATTTATTTTTCATATATATATTTTTATTTTATTTTTTTAAATTATGAGTTTTTTTTTAATTCTATTTATTTTTTGAATTTTTTTGGTTTTTTATTTATTTATTTATTTATTTTACAAGTTAGTTTTGTATTTTCTTAGACTTTCATTAGTTTTTTTTTTTTTTTCTTTTTTTATATCTGATTTTTTTGTCACCTTTTTTTATTGCCAAAATGAAAATCATCACTCTAAACAAAAAGGATTGTTGTTACATCAATATTTTTCAAAATTAGCATGAAAATCACTAACATTTAAAACAAATGTTCATACTTGATTAAAAAAAAAATGCCAAAAAAATCACCATTTTTCTAATTCGACATGACATTTAAAAAAAAAAAATCAAAGAAAATTTAAAGTTCCAAAAATATGCTAAAAAAATAAGTTATTCTATATAACCACTTTTCAAAATCAACATGATAATCATGACATTTAAAAAAAAAAACCATAAGAAAATTTAATGTGCTAAAACTATGCTCCAAAAAAAATGGTGATTCTGCATCACCACTTTTCAAAATCGGGTGTGCTTTTTGTTACCTCAAAAAAACGAGTTCTAGTAATTTCGAGTTTGATCGGTAACTATGTTTTTTTTTCTTGCACCTTTTTGTACTTTAGTTATGACTAATTTATCATTTCTATCATTTTCAATCTTTCTAAGATTAAAAATATTTTTTTTCATTTTTCTTCATTTATTTTTCCATTATTGCAATAGTTTCAACAACCCTGACAATTTTTCCATTTTTTTCTATTCTTTCTTCTATTACAATTATAACAACTTTCCATACTCATTTTCTTATTCATCATACTTGAACTTTGTAAGCCACTCATCAAGACATATTAATTTGACCTCAGGCAAGTATTTAACGATTTCCAATACAATATTCTCTTTTAAAAAATTATTGCTTTGAAGGGAGTTTAACTTTTAACTTCAACATCAATTTCAGCGTCTACGTGTGTATCACAAAGTCAAAAGTCATACTTACTATCTTCAACATGCTTATGCTCTACATGTACACAATAGCCATTTTGTACTTCAAAATTTTCAACATTATTTTTGCAATGTTTAGAACAACTCAAGTCTTCATGTGTTGTATATGTTCTTATGTTTTAGCAAGTATAACTTCTTCAATTAATTCTATAAAGTCAAAATCTTCTACCTCTTCTATTACAATAATGGGCCTAATGGTTAAGAGCATGTGTTTCCTCCTCAGAAATCACATGTTCAAAACCAAAGAGGGTAGAGTATGTAATAATAATAATTTCAATGTCACCTTCTTGTCCAAGGGAGGTAGAGTATGTAATAATAATAATTTCAATGTCACTTTCTTGTCCAAGGGAGGTAGAGTATGTAATAATAATAATTTCTTTGTCACCTCCTTGTTCCACAAACAAGTGGGTTTCATACACCAATTTGGTGCTCAACTTGATGTTGATTGTTGTTGCTCCCCATTTCATTATATGCCATATTCATAATATTCCAAGTCTTTTTTTACCTAATTTTTATTGTAATTTTGGGAAAAAATCTCTTATAGAAGCCTTATTGAATGATAGAAAATGCTATTGCATCATCCTTCTTATTTGCTACTAGCTAATTATTTTAAAGTTGAATCACCATAAACAGCTTGATTTGCAAATTCTTCAACTCATTCAACACAATATCCCTCAAACCTTTTACAAATGTTCTAATTCTCATCTTAATAGCTCCAAAAAAATCATCATTTTTACCAAATAAGATGAACAAATTCATATTTATATCTTTTAATTACATTTTAAGACAACTTCATTCTTCCACAATTGCAATTGGTGCTAATATCTTGTAGTTATCCTAGTGCGGCAATGGTAACTCAATTTCATTATGGCTCAACAAAGAACAACATTTCATTTTCAAAGGCAGCTCTCACTCCGCTCAATAAAGGGAATTTTCTATTCAAACTGAAAAACTAAATTGTTTTCCTTTCTAAACCAACAACAATTTCTCAAATCATATGCAACCACATAGATGCAAAGAAAGAGGTAACTAAGCAATTGATGGAATTCAGGTTTGAAGAAAGTTTCCTATGGAATTATGATCCACAAGGGATCTTAAGTAAACTAAGGGTAAAATGTAAATTGACACCCTTTATCCATGAGTCAAAACTAGAAATAGAGAAGTTTTCCAATCAGATTGAGTGGGTTGAAAACATTCTAACAGAGGCAGTAAAACAAAGCAATACTAGTCAACCTTTGGAAATTGCCAAACAGCCAGAAACATCCACTAAAAGAATCAGGGAAGAAGGAACATATGTTGTAGAGACTACAACTGAGACAAAAGTCAAATAAATTGACTTAGATAAATGCTAAAACCCATGAGAAAAAGTCCATCAGGTTAAGTGAACAGCTAAAGAAATTGCAAGATGAGTTAACATTAACAAAACAAATACCCTACATCAAGAACTACCTTTGGAATAATGTAATTGAAGCCATCCATGATGTTTGGCCTTCAATTCAGGTAAGTGTTGAGCAAAGGGAGTTACTACTAGTAGCTCAAACAGAAATTGAAAAAACTCAAGCGGAGTTGGGTGATAAACCAGAACAAGCTTTAAGGCTTATCACTTTTCTCAACAGCAAGAATAGACAGGAGTTGGAAGAACTCAAAATCAATGACAAGACAACAACTTTCCTAGAAATTAGGAAAGTTACCACAAAGAGAAATTTGATCAGCCAACTTGAAGGGAAATGTGAAACTGTGAATACTGCCATAACCAGATTCATGGTTAAGTTCACAAATTTGAGACAAAAGGGACTGCCTGACATCATGGTAATTAATGATAAACTGATGCCCCAGAATGATTATGATAAAAAGATCAGGGAATTTGTCAAAGAATAGGTAAATAAGCCACAAGGACAAGGCATTCCAATAGGGAAAGTCTTATGGAAGATCTTTGAAGACTTGTTTTACTTGCAGCATGAAATCAAACATTTATTTGTTATCAAGCCATCCTTTGCTAGGTATACTGAAGCTGATGAGAATTTTAGGAAACTAAAAAATATTTAAATTCCTAAAAATGTGGATTAGCAAGCACTAACTGATTTATTATGAAGAATGGAAGACAAACAGATGAAAGAAGAAAAATCTGTTTGTTGTTTTCACTGTCAAAACATATTTTACAACAGTAATGCAGTTTAACTGAAGGTTAAAGAGTATCCGAATTGAAAGAGTATCAGTGAGAAATATTATCAGTGAAGGTAAGTCAGATTCCAAAAAAATATCTAACAGCCAGCAAGCAGGACACATAGGCAGCCAGCAGCCTCTTATAATCAAAATAGTTCTATTTCTTTTGGATAAAATAGGATAGCTTGCTGATTTGTTTAGCAGTTGTCCCTATTATTGTTGTAAAAATATTTTATTTTCCTAAGTTAATTCCTAGAAGTTTTCTAGGATATTTTGTAAGACATTATGTATAAATGCTTCAACTTTAGAAGTATTTTGTGTGGAATAAAATTGCTGGAAATTATTATAGTCATTTTTGTTGAACATTGAAGGCTTTTTGTATTTCGAATTTCAAGTAGCAGGCTGGATCAATTCAATTGGAATCATAATTCAGGATCCCTGTGATGAGATATCTGGAGTGAAGTATTTCCTCACTTGTCATTGTTTCCTTGCTTAGCTACATGCATCCATTTATGTTTATTCTAAATTTGAATGTATAACTAGGAATATTACTACAGGATTTGTTAAAAGCACCCTGTTTTTAACTAGTTATCATTTTGATGTTTTCCTCTGATTTCCAGTGTAGAGAATTCTTAATTGCTCTCTCACTCATTTTACCTCTTCCTTCTACTTCCCTTTTCCAGATCAAAGGATTCTTAAGTGCCCTTTATCCCGATCATACCACCTCACAAAAACCATTTTCCAAAATCTCCAAGGGTCATCTATCTTTCCCTGAATACATTTGACCTTTTGGCCTTGAACCCAGTTCTATTAGCTTGATTTAGACTCCATATCCCAATGGACAAGTAGATTTCCCACTATTCATACCTTCAAGTGATTTTTCCCCACCAAATCAATCAAAACAAAACCAAAACTGCCCATTCATAACTAGCCTAACATTTATAAATCAAAACAAACATAAATTTTTAAGAGAGAGCCCTTTCTGAACCCTAGGAAGGCTAGATCCTAGAGTTTGAAGTAGGTTTGTGGTTACCTCTAATATTCTTTGACTAAAAACCAAAAATCTCACAACTTTAGAATTACTAGAGTGATAACATTACCTGCGACTATACTGTGGAATTAACCAATCCTCAGTCATAAGACTAGTCTTGAAGGAAAATTATTTTATTTTATCCTTTTACTTTAAGATTATTTTTATAAGTTGTGGGTATTGAAAAATTGTAATTCTGGCTTCTAGGAAAACCTACTATACCAGGTCTAATCCGGATCCTAACCCTGCTGTCATAGTAGATAACCCAGACTGAATTAGAAAAAAGAAAAAACAGTTAGAAAATTTAGAAGTTGAAGTATCATTAATCAGAGTCAAATCATTACCAAAAGAATTAGTAAGTCTGCAAGACATTGATTTTGATCTGAAATTTCAACATTCTTTATTTAGAAGTAAATCTGAAACTGATTTAAAAACTGCTGTTGTAGACCCTATTTTTATTTCATTCTTGAATGCAAAACACAAAAATATTTTAGTAGAATCTAAATCAAAGAACGCTAAATATCAGACTAAAGTTGAAGAAATTAATGTTGCTATTCTCAAATATATTGATGAAGCTATTGAATTAGCTCAATTTTTAACCTATGCAAATAGGCCTCCAGTTTCTCAATTATATACCACAATAATATCAGCTGAAGATTCATCTCTATATGTTGTTACATCATATATAGATACCACTACCAACTCATCCACAGAAATCCATTTATCCCTAAACTGCATGTACAGCCTAGAATACTATTTCCACCATCCACTTCATCCACTATACCCATGAGTTTACCTTCTGATTTTGCAAACACTTCATTCTCATTCCCTAGTAGTTCCACACATATTCCAGTTTCATTTCCCAACACCTTAAATACAGTTTTTAGTTCATCAACTATCACTTCCAGTGCTCCAAGCTCTTCTACTTTACCTCCTAGCCAAGCTAAACTTCAAGCCATGGATGCTAGGTATGCTCCCCTTGTCTTACCCCAACAACTTCATGATATGCCTCAAGACTATTAGAATAAAATCCCACAGTTTGATGGTACTACCCATTATACTGTGCAACAACACATCACTAAGATGGCAGACTTCTTTGAAATTTATGAAATTGATGATTCAGATGTTCAAATGAGGTTATTTGCTCAAACTTTGACAGGAGAAGTAAAAAAGTGGTTTAAGGACCTTACCGCTGGTAGTGTAATTGATTTAGCTGCAGTTCATAGGTTGTTTCTAAATAAGTGGAAAAATAAAAAGAACCCCCTCCAGATATTATCTGAATTTGATGCAATGAAAAGAGCCCTAAACGAGTCAGTCCAAGATTACTGCCCTAGGTATAATAGTGTCTATAATTCCATCCCTGTAAATCTTAAACCTACTCCTTATTCTATACTGCTCTAATTCCTGATGGATTTGATGCGGATATGGCTTATCAGTTAAGGAAAAGAGATACAGACACCTTAGAAAAAATGCAAATAGATGTTGTTAGTGTAGAAATAAATATCTTAGCCAAAAATGCTAGACTCAGAAATGAAAGAAGAGTGACCATTAAAGAAGAAACTTCAAATTCAGATGCAAAAATAGATAGCTTAGCTAAAAATTTAGAGAGGATGATGGATAGACTAGATAATACAGAAAGAAGGCCACAATGGGATAATCAACAACAAATCATAAATCCCAATTTTAGGAAAAACACAAACCAAGGAAAAGGAAAAGAAACAACACCAGACCAGACAATAAGGCCACCATTCCAAGAGAACTATGCTGAAAATTTTCAAAATAATGATGAATATGAGGATTCAATGAATCATTTAATGGGAATAGATGATGATAATACTATTTTCCTCACTCAAGAAGATGAGGAATTATTTGAGCTTCAACAACTTAAATTAGAGTCGAGTGAATCATTTGATTATAAACAGGGTTATGACTTTGCTATAAATGAAATACAAAATCAATATAACCTTAGAAATAAGAAAAAAAATGAGTCTTCTACCAAGAAAACTTCCCAATCTCAAAATAAGAAAACAATATAAGCTCTAAAAACAAAAGTTCTGCAAATTATCCCAAGAGAAAACAAGCAAAAATCCAATTCTTCCTCAAACATTTGTAGTCCTAAAAAAGCATCAAGTCCTAAAATTGTTGATATTACTGATGAAATTTCTCAAGCTTCAAAAGATTCCCAGAAATCTATTGTTGCTAAAGCCTCTAATTCTATTAAATCAGCAAATTTAGATCCAAAAACACCGTCGGTTGATCCTAAATCAGTAGACCCAAAAACTGATACTTCAAAAACACCTGCTGATAGTTCTAGGTCTAAAAAAGCTTCTGCTTCCTCTCAAACAACCCCTGAATAGAAAATTAGAAGCGGTAAAACACAGGAAACTCAGACAAAGAATATAAAACCAATTGAAAATAAAAACATAACTGTAGAAACTCAAGACAAACCAAGCCAAACTACAGTTACCAAAGAAGAATTAATTCAAATCAATAAGTCTCAACCTTCATTTAATATTGAAACAGAAATTCCTAAGTTGAAAATACCAATTCCTTTGACTTAATTGGTAAAACATGACTTATACAAATCAACCATAACTGAAACACTGAATATGAATGATGGTGAAGATTCTATTAATTTGAATGATGATAAACCAGAGTTGATATTTGGCCCAGATGTGAATGGAAAACATTTAGATGGAGCAGTCCCTCCATTTTATATCAATCTTACCATTCATGATCAAATTCTACATAACGCTATGCTAGATTCAGGAGCTTCCCAAAACTTGATGCCTAAAGCCATAATGGAAACTCTGAATTTATAAATAACAAGGCCTTACAAAGATTTTTTTCATTTGACTAAAGTAACATTAAATGCTTAGGATTAATGAAAGATTTATGTGTAACACTAGTTCAATACCCTGGTAAGAGCATATTAATGGACATTGTAGTAGCTGATATCCCTCCTAAATATGGAATGTTACTTTCTCGCTCATGGGGAGCAAAGTTACAGGGATCACTACAACTGGACATGTCTTATGCTACTATATCAGTGTTTGGTTAGCCTAAAAAGTTATATAGAGAAACATTAATGAAGTATATGGTCAGTAGTACTGAAAGATATATAAATTTTCCAATTTACACTACAACAACTGACCTTGATTCTTTTATCTTGTGTAACTCTGAAACTAATGAAATCCAAACTGAACTAATTGAGAAGAAGAAAAAACCAAACAATGATAATATCTTTCATGAATCCTTGTGGCATTTAGACTTTGATGGTTCAGTAAACAAATTAGGAGCAAAAGCAGGAGTTTGGATAACAAGCATGGAGACTAATCACACAGAAGGCCATGCTTTCAAGCTTAATTTTGAATGTACTAATAACATGGCTGAATTTGAAGCTCTAACTCTAGGACTTCAAATCATTAGGAACTCAGGAGGACAAAGAATATTAATCATGGGAGATTTAGAGTTGATCATTAAACAAATAAATGGAGTATATTTTGTTTACAATCCAAGACTAAGTCGATACAGAGATACTGTGCTAGATTTAATTGATGATTTATTGGAATGTAAATTTGCTGCTATACCTAGAAAACAAAATATACAAGCTCACTGTCTAGCTACTTTTGCTAGTACATGCAATTTACCATTCCAACCTAATCACAGATATACTGTTGAAGTCAAGCATAGGCCAATAATTCTAGATAATCTTAAGTATTGGAAAAAATTTTCTCAAGATGAACAGATTTACAAGTTTATGAACAAGGAAGGTGAATTTTAGAACTGTAAGATAGACACAGATTGTACTATAGATAAAGATTTAGATTGTGAAATAGATTTAAATAGCATAGATGTAAATAAAGTTAAAATTGCTAAACCAATTATATTTAGTCAATCTAACATAGACAACTTAGAAGAAGTAGAGATCGAAGAAATTATTGATGATGAATCTGACATTTTGAATTTAAAGGATAATTTCTTACCTAAAGGATTAACTCCATTAGAAAATATTTTTGAATCGAATGATGTAGCTAGAAAACCTAAAATGGAGCCAGTAAGATATGATATAGAAGAATGCAATATTGGTACATAGTTGAAACCTAAACTGATAAAACTTTCCAAAAATTTACCTCAAGAAGAAAAGGATAAATATATTGCTCTTTTAAAGGAATATCAAGATGTTTTTGCTTGGAGTTATGAGGATCTCAAATCCTATGATACCAACATAGTCCAACATAAAATTCTAATAAAAGAAGATCAAAAGCCATTCAAACAAAAGTTGAGAAGAATTAACCCTGTACACCTTTGATAGAAAAAGAAGTTAAAAGAATGTATGATGCTCAAATAATTTCACCAATCAGATATTCTGATTGGCTTTCTAACCTTGTTCCAACAAGAAAGAAAACAGGAGAGATTAGATTATGTGTCGACTTTAGAAATCTTAATAAAGTATCTTTAAAGGATAATTACCCTTTACCTAAAATGGACCACATATTACAAAGGGTAGTTGGTTCTTCAAGGATTTCTTTGTTAGTTGGTTTTTCAGGATATAACCAAATCTTAGTTCAAAAAGAAGATCAGGCTAAAACAACTTTCACCACTCCTTGGGGCACTTTTATGTATGTAAAAATGCCTTTTGGACTGATGAATGCAGGGGCAACCTTTCAAAGGGCCATGGACATAGCTTTTGCAAAGGAAATACATGATGTCTTGGTAATTTATTTAGATGACATTACTATGTTTTCCAAAACTGATAATGAACATTTGGATCATTTGAAACAAGTTTTCATTAAATGTAGGAAATTTGGCATCTCCTTAAACCCCAAGAAAAGTCTATTTGGATTAGAAGAAGGCAAGTTACTTGGACATATAATTTCTAAAGAAGGAATCAAAATAGATCCTGCTAGGATAGAAGCAATCATTAACATCAGTCCACCTAGAAATATCAAAGGGTTACAAGCTTTCTTAGGTAAGATAATTTTTTTAAGAAGATTCATATCAAACTTAGCTGAGATAATTAGAGAAATAAATAACATGCTTAAGAAAGAATTAGTGCTTAAATGGAATATTGAGGCTAAACAGTCATTCGAATCAATCAAACATGCCTTAACAAAAGCTCCAGTCCTAAGAAGTCCTGATTTTAAGAAAAATTTCATAATTTTTTCATTTGCTTCTGAAGACACCATTGCTACACTTCTATTGCAGAAAAATGACCAGGGTTTTGAACAACCTATAACTTTCTTTAGTAAGAACATTAGAGATGCCCCTTTGAAGTATAACATAATGGAGAAACAAGCCTTAGCTTTGGTAAAGGCTATTAAAGACTTCAGAGTTTATATTCTCTATTCACACATAATTGCCTATGTCCCAAATTCTATAGTAAAAGAAATTCTTACTCAGGATGGTCCTGATGGAAGAAGAGGTAAGTGGAATGCCACTATCCTAGAATATGACATAGAAATTAAACCCACAAAACTCATCAAAAGTCAAGGATTAGCCAGACTTATGGCTGAATCTAATTGTAATGCCTTAGATATAAATTTTATTGCTCAGGTTGATGACCAGGAAGAGATGGCGACTCCAACAATCAGTGAAGCCTTCTCAGATTCACCTTGGTACTCAGATATCATCTTTGTACTATCAAACTTACAAGATCCTCCTGGATTGTCAAGAACTAAAACTAGATTTCTAAAACTTAAAACAGTAAGATTTTATATCTTAGATAATATACTTTTTTGGAGGGATTATAGTGGAATTCTATTGAATTGTTTACTAAAGGAAGAAGCTGAAAAAATACTTGAAGAATTTCATGCAGGTAACGGTGGAGGGTATTTATATTGGAAAAATACTGCTGATAAGATCCTTAGAGCTGGTTTCTACTGGCCTAGTTTGTTTACTGTTGTTAAAAATTTTGTGACGTCTTGTCACAAGTGCCAATTTTTTGAAGGCAAGAAAAAATTATTACCCCTACCTTTAAATCCTATTTCAACTGAGATGCCATTTCAAAAATGGGGTTTAGACTTCATTGGTGAAATTCACCCTCCATCTTTAGGCCAAAATAAGTGGATTTTAATTGCCACTGATTATTTCACAAAGTGGATTGAAGCCATACCCTCCAGACAAGCCACTGACACAGTCATTATTTCCTTCCTAGAAAATAACATTCTTTCAAGATTTGGATGTCCACAGAAGATTATTACTGATAATGCAGCAGCATTCAAATCCAAAAAGATGATTTCCTTTTGCCATAAATACCATATTACCCTAGGCCACTCTACTGCATATTACCCTCAGGCTAATGGCCTAGCTGAATCCTCAAACAAAATTCTTGTAAATATCATTAAAAAGCTACTGGAAGATAACAAGAAATCTTGGAATAGAAAGTTAGTCAATGCCTTATGGGTAGATAGACTTACGACTAAAAATTCCATTGGTACATCTCCTTACTAGCTTGTTTATGGAATGGAAGTTGTTTTTCCATCCTCCTTAGGAGTGCCAGTGATGAAAATTATCCAAGAATTACAGGTTGAAACTAATGATATTCAGAGAAGGATTAACCAAACTATTCACTTGCAACAAATAAGGGAAGAAGTTTATGTTAAATCCCAAGTTATCCAAGATAAAATCAAGAAATTTTTTGATAAAAAAAGTAAAGAGGATGACTTTTACATTGGGGACCAAGTGTTAAAATGGGATTCTAGAGGAGAAGACAAAGGTAAAAATGGGAAATTCAATTTCCTGTGGAAAGGACCTTATGTGATTTATGGATATAGAGAAAATAATGATTTCTTTTTGAAAGAATTAAATGGAACAGATCTGCAAGAAGAACCAGTTAATGGCAGAATGCTGAAGCACTACTATTCATCTGAGTTAACTAATAGTTAGTCTCATTTCTTTTTTATCATTGTACATATACATTGAAGAGTTTAGATTGGACTGGATGTTTGCCTTACAGAGTTGAAGCCCGGAGAGAAGGCCCTAAGCTTTGAAGGGTAAAATTTCATAAATATGAGTTATTGCAGAAATCTCTGCTGTGAGAGTCTTCAAAAATAGGTCCAGTAAAACTCTATTATTGATTTTTACTTTGCACAAACTTCAACGTCGTCGCCATTCATGGAGATGGTCCGATATATGGACAGTTGGCGTTTGTCAAAATGGGTCAGTAACTCCATTCTTGAATCATGGTGGATGGGTAACTCAAAATATGTGAGGAACGTAGTAGCGAGGGTGCTAAAGGTTCCATGCGAAGCAGAAGGCTGCTCCACATACCATTTCGTGGTTGGTCTAGTTAAGTTGCGTTGAAATAGCCTTAGTCGAATAGTATCATCAATAATACTATTTGAAGAAAACTATAGGTGGAAAGTCATTACATGATTTCCAGGCTCTTCCGCTTGCTTCCCTTCAAATTTTGGAATGTCCGAAGGGAGCTTTGTGGGCATGGGGGGCCAATTGGGATTGTGCGCAATGGGATCATTTGTTAGCTTTGATAGATTTGGGAGGTTTAATCATGCTAGGAAAGGTAACTGAGTATTGAGTGCCATTGTGAATTGTGGAAACACAGGAATTTGGTTGTGTATGTGGGGTGTCTGGGAGATATTACCCTACGATGTACCCAGCTGTGTGCTATGTTGACTCCCCAAAGTGGTGGCACTCCTCTGCCCTCTGGGTGTTGTGGGAGGAGTGGTGTGTGGTGACCCTGAGGGGGTTGCCATAGGTGTGGCATTGGGTGACCCTTGGGGGTTTCCAACTAAATATGCCCCGATAAAAGATGAACCAATAAGGGTGGATGTGTGTTGTCTTTGATGCCTGAATGGCGAAATCCCTAGCACTCCTCCCTGTAATGGGGGGAGGTCCAAAAAATGTCTAGATCAACAAGGTCTCGTTGGGTCCGTTATGGTGTCGACTTGGTTTGATTTTGGAAATATTTTTTAGTTTTTCTGAGAGGACAGAGATTATTATCAAAGAAAAATGTGATCACATAAATAAAACAAAGCGAAAAATAAAAGGTAAGTTTCTCCTCTAGATTAATACTATGTGATAAAGTAATCAAAAAATATGTTTTTGGTTGTTTCATGTATGATACTAAAAAATCCTAGAAGACCTAATCATCTTTGCACTCTCAAATGTAACTGGGCCTTGCGAAGGTATCTTTTGATGGGTACTGAGGCTAACATCTCGAAAGAACTAGCAATGCCTTCCAACATCTGAAGAATTGACCAAGGTAAAGGTAAGAGGATCTAGTGTTGCCTGCACCATCACCTATAGGGAAGGATGCCCTAGATTTGGTCACTAAAGCATCGTTGTCCCACATCAGCATTCGAGTATTGATCTTCTTGGTATTCAGTGACTTGTACTGAGCACTAGATGGTTCAAGGAGCCCCAAATAGTATTGCACGCACTGGGCCTAAGCTTAACCCCCTATGAATCGGGTCTTTGTAGTGCTTAGGAATTCTATTTCATGGGCGATAAACGGAATTTAAGCTCCCTAAATAGTCAACTTATATGTTTCAAGAATGTAAAATGACCATGGCGGCTTATTGGATGCCTACCCTCAATGGTCATGACCTGAAGTATTTTTTTTTTTGTGGCTCCTATGGAGATATTTTAATGAGTTCAATTAATGGTTAGTTTTAAGGAGTCTTAATTTTCTTAAGGTATGCCTTGGTGAAGCGACAGTAAGAATGGGACCAAGGTCATAACTTAGTGAAGCTTTGTGTGTGTAATGATGTGTACAATCACAATGTTATATGATGTGGATATGTGATGATCCTTTGCACTCCTTTCCTAATTACACTATGTTTAATTGTTCCTGTAAGAAAATAAAAAATGCACAGATAATGGGCCGCTTGCAATTTTTCCTAGTTAGACTCAATGTTGCACTATAGGGAGATGGAAAACTATCAAAAGAAATTTTTCATATGCGTACCCATGATCACCAAGAAGGGAAAGGGTGGAATAATTTACTTGCCTTATTTGATTCTTTGATCCTAATCTTGAATTCTAATGCAAAATTTAAACTAAACTTAGTGGAATTTTTTTGAAAAAATGAAACTAGCTAGAGATGCGTGGATATGGGCCACTTACTTCCTCCTAATTAATCTTATGTGTTTGATGTCTATTAACAGTAACTAGTTCATTCAGATAGCATGTGTGGATTTAAAAACCACTTACTTGCCCCCTAATTAAACTATGTGAATTTGTGATAGTAACTAAAATTAAAACAATGTAATAGCTAATCTAAAGTTTAGCCAAAAACATGTCCTAACAGTCAAGAAATGACATGACGTAGTGATGGAATATTTATTATGGGCTTCCAATCACTTTACAATTGCTAAAAATGAAGAAATCAGTGAAAAAAGTTCTCATTGGTTTTCGTTCTGGTTATTTTTATACAGGCACACGACTTGCACGTCTGGCTGGGCTGAACGTGTGCGGGTTTGTTGTGCACGGAAATTTTGCCTTCTTTGAACTAAATATCTTCATATAGGGTGAATGAGAGAAGTCGAGGAAGAGAAGAAATGGTCCTGCAACAATCTTGGGTAGAAGAGTGGTTCTGCAAAACAACAACCACTTAGCTTAAGAAGAAAAAGAAGTGGAGTCGTGAATCCTATATTGGTGCATTTGACACGTGGGTGTACGAAATGCACGGTGTTTGGTAGGGGAGGTTGTTTTCCTACAAGTAATTTCAAAGGGAAAAATGAGTTGTTAGATGGTTAGCGAAGCATCATAACATGTAGAAAACTAGTTATAAAACATAGCATGCTACAATAGGGGAAGCCTAACAAGAAACAAAAAATACAAATAAAATACAAGCTCAATATCCAATTTAAACAAACTAATAATACCAACGGAGAACAAATCTCATTTTATTAGTTTTTGGTGGTAAAAAAGAGGTAGAATGCTAAAACACTCGCAGTGAATCCTTAGAGCTATGAAGCTCTAATATCAAAGCAAGGAGGGATGTTCCCTTAAGCTGCTTGCAAGCCTCTCTCTCCTTGAATGAGTGGTAGGATAACAGACAACTAATGTACTTCTCCTCTTGGATTGAGATGTTGGATGGGCAACAATTGAATACCTCCACTCCTTGTTGCTTGGACAACACACTGCTAGTTTTCTCTTGGGAAATTTGGCTAGCATAATAATGTGTTCTAAATTGTTCTTCTCATGGTCGTCTTTTATAGAAAAAATTCAAATCTTCTTCCCTCTCTTAGTATAATTGTGTATAGTGACCCAAGAGTGGAGGTTGATTCCATTGTGTGCTATACTTGAGGCCTCAAGGTGGCTTTAAGGTGACTGTCCTTAACGGCCTTGAGTGGAGAATCTTCTTCCTTAAGTATGCAAAGTGGTCCCAGATGGTGACCTTCCGCCATACCCAGGATCGTGTGACTATTTGAGGGATAGTTGCAGAGATATTCGCTACTATCAAACAAAAGGCCGTGCAGAGCGCTTAATGTCAGTTCCTTCTATGCGTGACTTGATAAATTTTCCTGCTTGACCTTAGGAAAATTTTCCAGATTTTGTAATGTTTATCTTTTCTGTAAATCCTTTTGCTTAACATTTCATGATGTTTTTTGCATGTCTGATTTTACAGCAATAACAACAAAAAAAGAAATAATCCATGATAGAAAAAACAAGAAAAAGACAAGGTGCAAGGGTTCAGGCAAGATGCAAGGCAAAAGAAAAGACATGAAAAATATCGTGTTGCATGGATATTTGAATATGAATGAAAGATTGTATTAATGCATGCTATTTATTTATTTTATTGACATGAAAGATATGAATGCATCACACTTGGATATGATGAATTTCATTTTATGTATATTAATATTCAGGAGTTTAAGAACTTTTGAAATTGAAGAGACAATTTTTGGAATGCGAAGAGATAAGTTTCTTCATTTCATATTCGTGTGAGTGGAACATGAACAACCTTCAAAACTTTATTTATAAATTTGTGAAACGTTAGATAGATGGATGGTTAGGGAGTGGGAGAATGTGTGAGAGATGGTTGAATTGTTATGCATTAGTTACTTGGCATATATGAAGCTTATGTGAAGCATATTTGAAGGGAAGAAAATGCAGAGTTGAAGATGGAGATATGTTAAATTGATGACTAGGAAAACCAACACATTGTTGTTTCTTGTCTGCATCAAGAGATTGTAGTCTCCTTATCAAGTAGTGGCTTGATAAATACTAGGTTGGGGCTTTTTGAGGTAGGAGCGTCATGTGGGTTGTAGCCTACATAAAACGTATGGGAGTTAGAGCTTCCTTGCATGTTGCAGCTTGCAAAAAATTGAGGTAGCAACCTCCTGTAGGTTGAAGCCTACTGAAAATCAGATGTAATAAGGGAGTAGGATCTTGCATTTGCATCACAACAATAAAAAAATCATGCTTTTCTCCCTTTTTTGGGTTTCCACTTATATCTAGTGTCAATATGTGTTATTATTATGTGCTAATGTGATGTTTTGGTTTGCTTATTACTTTTTGTTCACATATTTAATCTGTTGGTCATTATTTGTTAAGTTTCTCATTTAATGTTTCAGTTAATGAGTTTTTAAAAAAATAAACTAATGTCCCTGAATGTACTAAATGTATTCACCCCCCTTCTCAGTTTAGTCAAGCTTTCATCAACTTCAAAAACAAACCTTTGGTGTTTTTCTACATATTTTAGTCCCCATTGGATTGGACAAAGTGATTCCCAATTTCTGTTGGGTCTGGCCATTTTTTTATTAGGAATATCACATAAGGATAGTGTGTTTTACTCTTGCACAAATTGTTATCAAGGTCTTTGTGCTTGCTCTCACTCATTCCATTTGTTTTTGGACATAAACAGTCTCAACGCACAACATCCATAAAAGAGTATTAGATTAGGAGTCTTTTAAAGTGGGAATTTATAATTTGTAAAATACAAACATTGATTTTGTAACAATAAGAATAGCTCTCATTATCCTTAAAGTATTTTTATTGTAAATGTGCATCAACTTAACTTCTTATGAAATCTACTTTAGGCTATTTATGGTTTTAAGTTATCTATAATGGCTTATGTTTGATATTAATTTGTTGATATTTTCTTATATTTTTTTAAAGAACACTAATATATATGTATATATTGTTGGTGTTCATGTTTATTCCAATCTCCACTCAAAATGGCTATAAGGCCTTAAGATGACATTATAAGCTAAGTAATGTCCCCATCGTCAATGTCACATTGTTAATGAAAAACTATATCTTTATAATAATTAGTAATAGGTTTACCCATGCCTAGAATTTTTTTGTTTAGACATCCTTCCATTGTATCTATGTAAACGTTGAATAACGTGGGAAAGAGGGGTCAGACTTGGATCCTCAAATGTTATTGTTAATCCTATCTAAAAATCCGCATCCAAACCATTGTTACTATTGCCTCTCGCCCATCGCTGCGCGACGATATAAAGGAATGGCAGAACCAGACATCACAGGCGCCCAAATGCTGCGAGTATGTAGCAAAAGTCGGGAAGCGATTTGGAGAGGAGCTGGACAGCGAAGCTGCACCAACCTCCATTGCTGCACAAACAAGACGTGTCCATCTAAAGTTTTTTAAAAGGCAAGACCTTTACCTCCAAGGCTCCCTCTTCCAATTTCTCAAGTACTTTTCTCCTTTACAACACCGAACATCCACTCGCACTCTCGTCAAATGTACAATATATTGTGAAAATCATACAACTTAAAGGGAGAGTGTATTTTTAACACAATCAAAGATAACATGGGTGTGTTTATGCATTTGCTTGGGGATTATGGTGTCCATATGGTTTATTAATCACCTATTATGGTAGGAGCATTTCAAGTGTGAGTTTTTTCAAGTTAGAAAAAGGTTTTGCTATATTTTCTTTATTTTTAATTTTTTAAGTTTATAATGGGATGGTAATTTTTATATGAAATTTTTTTATATCTTATAAAGGTATTTTTTTAAATTCTTTTGAAATAGATAACATAGAAATCATAGATTTTTTTGTTTGTGAAATAGATAATAGGGAAAACATAGAAATTGTTTTTATTTTCATAAAGAGAGGGAGATAAGCATGTTCACATATTAACTAACCAATATGTTAATAGGATTGACTAACCAATATGTTAATAGGGGTGGCCAACCAATCTGTTAATAGCAGAAGTATAAAATAAAAATATGTTAATAGGAAAGAGTAAATTATAAGAAGATAGAATATTGTTTACTTTTATTTACAAAGATATGTATGGGAAAATTTAAGAGTTTATGAATTTTAATATTTTATAGAAAAAAAATTCTATAATTTGCATTCTAAAATATATAAAATTGAAGTGTGAATATTTCAATTTTTTAATTTTTAATTTTAAGATTTGTGAAATTACTTAAAGATTTTAAAAAATTTACATTTTTACACTTATCTATTTTGATTAGAAAAGTTGTTTGTTTAAAAATCACATATAGTAGTTTATTGGTGCAACCCAAATTTCTGTAGCTCTCACAACAAACTATAGAACCTAGTTGTTACAGAGTGCATAACCACATCCATTTGATTTTTATTAGATTAGTTTAATAGTTGTTATAGAGTGCACAACGAAAACTATTGGGTTTGACTACTGTAGTTTTTCAACTAATAAATTAGAATGCAGAAACAGAGAGAAATTTTCAACTTGCCCACAAGAACTAAGAATAGAATTCATTTCATCCTTGTTCCAAAGTGCACAACCATTAGGTTTGATTACTGTATTAAATTAGTTCAAGACTAAATGACAACACACAAACAAAGAGAAATTTTCAACTTTCCCATAAGAACTCAAATAGAATTCAATGCCTTTATTCATTTAGCATGCGTTGTTACAGACAACCCAAATTATGGAACTACCTCCTAGAGCTGTTGAAATTCCTAAATTGTTACACAATAATACCACACACAACTACCAAAACACCCTCCTTAACTCATACAAAAACCAATCACACTCTCTCATAATCCCGCAACATGTGAAAGTCTCTCTAATGGCAAAGTAGCCAAAAGCCCCAAGAAGAAAAAGAAAAAATCTCAATTCAGAAGAAGTCATTTTTCTTCCTTGTCCTGCAATTTATTCTAAAGTTGTTGACCTCTTCCCATTCCAACTTAAACAAATCACTTCCCATTTTGCCAACCTTCATGAAATCTATTTGCTTCCTTTCAATACATGGACAATCCAAAATGTGTAACCTAGGTCATTTGGAGTGCATCTAGTAGTGGTTGTAGTTGTAGCAACATAGCTAAACACCTTCTGTTTTGGATGAATTTGTAGTGCACTAGTAATAGTTGAATCTGTAGCAACACAGCTAAACAACTATCAGTTTTGGATGAATTTATAACTTAAATCATTTGTAGCAGTTGTCACAACTAAACAACTATCTGTTTTGAATGTATCAACAATTTCACTAAGCATGAATATCAACACACAATCATAAAAGTGTCAATAACTCAAAAATAGTTATAATTTCAAAAAAATAACTCCAAAAATAGCAGCAACCGTCCATAAATACAATAATGATATCAACAACTCAAAATATATGAAAATAACAACACTTATTACAAACTTATTTTTAATTAATAAAGATTAAGCGAAGTCAAAAATAGTCCAGCATCATTCATACTTTCATCGAAACTAGTTCCTACCATGGTAAAAGTCCTAAACTTAGTTGGCCTCTCTTCATTAAAATGTAAAAGGTATTACATTATTGATGAAAGTTCCATAGTTCATTGGTCAAGTTCCCACCTTGATCAAAATTCCCTGGTCAAAGTTCTGGCATTCCTTCAAAGTTGAGTTAAGAGCCGAAGCCAACTGTAAAGGATCGGTCGTGGGCGGCCAGATTCTGAGAAGCTTCTCGACATGTAAATGGTTGACACGGAGGCATTCTTCTCTACAATCGAGAGAGCTGTAAAGTAGTTTTGTGGTTGGTGAAAAAATAAAATAGAGATATTTAATTTTTAAAATTAAAAAATTAATTATTTTATCAGATTTAAATAATTTTGATAATAATTATAATAAATTTAAATAAAATAATTTTCGTCGTGTCTATAAAATTGTTTTTATGAAAAAGAAATCAGTAATTTTAGTCTCTGATCAGGATAAAAGTTCACTTTTTATAAATCATAAGTAAATCATTGTTTACGCTGTGGTTTTGCTTATTCAATGACCACTCAATAAATAAAATGATGATATTTCCTTATATAATCACTCGTTATTTCAATTAAATAATCACTCCTTATATGATTTCCTTTATTTATCTATCAATCGTGATTGTTTCCTCTAGATTATCAAAACACCAATTTACTCTTGAAATCATTACAATCTGTCAAAAAATGACTAGGTAAACGCACTCTGCTTTTTTCTCCCAGTGCAAATTAGTGTTTGGATTGAACAGAACAATCTGTTCCTGCCGCCGCCCCTCGCCCCTCCAAAGTCCTTGTTCAGCCGACGTTCCTGCAATCGGAGATGCTCGGCGCGTGGTCTCTTAGCTTTTTGCTCTCTTCGTGTTTGGATTCAGCACCCTCTCCCTCTCCTCATGAGGTCCTTGATGAGCCACGTGGACCGGCATCCTTTCCTGCAACCGGAGAGAGGCTAGGTGCCAACGCTCCTAGCTTCTGCTGCTTGAACTCTCAAATAAAATGTAACATACAACACCCTATGGAGAGTAGCTGCAGAGGACTAGTGCTAATTTGCAGGAAGTCAGGAAGCACTGCAAAGGGCTTCTTGATTTTAAGTCGATTGCGGATTCTCAGAATATTAGGTCAAATAACCAACCAGACTACGAGATCGAGAAAAATATGGAGGTTCAGCGCACGTTGACGTTCCCAATCTCTGCCATACATCTTCAATCTGTTGTGATTTTTCTGTGTACCGTGGGACAACTTTACTCGGCCACTGCTATACCTTCCATATCGACCTCCGCATTCTCCTCACACGCTACTTATGCTACCGATCTATTTGTATCCACACCCGCATCGACCCCAACTGATAGCCCTGTTGTTTTCGTAAACCATCATTGGCCTGATGTAGGAAAGACCTTTGCCAGTCACCTCTCCCGCGCCCTAATTTCCCATGGACTGCGACTCGGCACTATCGAAACTGCTTCAATACACCTAGCAATTTTCTCTAAGAATTATGCCAAATCCAGCAGCTCTCTAAATGAGCTTCGGATTATGTTGAAATCGGGAATACCCGTTATTCCCCTTTTTTACGATGTCAATCCATCCGATCTTGAGTGCCATGAAATGTATGGTCCAGTCCTGCGCATGTTCCGGTGGACGGCAGTCAACAATGGAGCTCTGTACGGTGAAGATCTGCGCATGCTGGAAGAGGAGAAAACATTTGACTCTGAAACTTGTCAAGAGAGGCCGCGATACGATCCCAAGAGTGTTCAAGAGTGGAGGAAGGCTCTTTTTGAGGCTTCAGGATTATGCGGTTTCGAGCTGGCAACCTATAATGGGTTAGAACTCTGACTCTCTGAATTTTTTTGGATTATCAACCTAGATTCAATTTAATTTAATTTTTCTTTTATTTATTTGATAAACTGAGAATTAAAAGATGAATCACATTAAAACATCTTAATAGTATGCTGAAGGAGATGTGTAAAATTTTTTAGTATTTAATATGGAGTAATACATAGTATACAACCTAGTTGCAAGGAATAGTTTCTATCCTCTTATAGACTTGTTTCCTTTCATTTGAGTTTATGGGAACTTGGGAATGGCTATGGATTATGAAATGACCAGGGTAGGAATAGTTTCAATCCTCTTAAAAACTTGTTTCCTTTCATTTGAGTTTATGGGAACTTGGGAATGGCTATGGATTATGAAATGACCAGGGTAAGAATAGTTTCAATCCTCTTAAAAACTTGTTTCCTTTCATTTGAGTTTATGGGAACTTGGGAATGGCTATAGATTATGAAATGACCAGGGTAGGAATAGTTTCAATCCTCTTAAAAACTTGTTTCCTTTCATTTGAGTTTATGGGAACATGGGAATGGCTATGGATTATGAAATGACCAGGGTTCTGAACTTGGAAGTTTTTAAGTTAAGGAAAAGGAGTCGGGAACATTTTAGATGGAGTTCTAGTATAAGGAGCTTGTGTAAATTTCTTATACGGCATGAAGTATTGCTTTGGTGTTGACTTTCAGAAAACCATTTAAAAACCCTAATTGCTACTTTTGAAATAGTCCCCTTATCATGAAGAATACATATGGCTTGGCATTTGGTATCATGTTGCAATATGAATCGTTGTATGAGCAGAATTATGAGTGAACAATGCTCCGTGTGAGGAGGGATAAGTTGTGTTGAGTAGTGGCAATTGAGTAACAGCTTAGAGAAATTGAAGAGTCACGGGTGAGTGAAGCACATTTAGGAGTATTGTGAGCACTGCATTATGAGAAACAACGTGAGGTGTCTTGTGAGCATTGGGTTATATTAGCATTGTAATAAGAAATGCGAGAATTTGTGAGACGCTACTAGTGTTTTCCAGGGATGCTTGTCCACCAAATTATGTTTTGTGATTTCTTGTAGTTTTGTAAAATCTATTACTTGAAATATTTGAAGGTTTTTCTTGGTTTAGTTACTAATGGGTGAGCTTTGTTAGTAAATATGCTGAAGTAGAGTTGTCCACGATTGAATTCCAATTTGAACTTTTATACTCAAAATTTGAGGCATTGTTAGGAAGCAAAATAGTTTAGGAATTTCCTACATTTTGAATAGAATAAATACTAGAGTCTAGGCATTGTGAGGAGGTAGAACACTCTAGTGGCGTTTTTATGAATTATGAATGGAGTATGAACATTGGTAGTCCGTATCTTTAAGAAACTTATAAATTGGAATATTGTATATATCAACAAACCATCATTATCTATCATTATCTAGATACATTATAGTGTAGAATATATTTTTTAGTATTTTTTAATATATATATTGTCATTTCTAAAATGGCTTTAAAAACTTCTAGTTATTTTATACATTGAAATCCACGTAAATAAGTAATTTATGTGAATTCTCAATCTATCATGTGTGGAGAAGGATCAAAGAAATGTAAGCGCTTTAAGGGGTTTTGAGCTCTCTCAATGCATGATAAATGCAATGCAAAAGAGATTCACGCTTACACACAAACACAAACCTCTTTACAACATTACCAAATTTATCCTATAATCCCTTAAAAAAGATTTCTCTTAACATAATAAATTTATCTTTATGTTACCAACACCACTAAATATTATATATATATATATATATATATATAGTTAAAACATGTTTTTACCGATGAAAAAAAACATGAAATTATAGTTACATGAATAGAATATATTTTTAGATGTTATAAAACATTAATGTTTGCATTATAAAGCATGTCACATATAATATTTGTAACTATCCTTTTATATATGAATGAATAGAACCTTTATATATGATAACGATACTCTCTTCTTTCCCAAAAAAAAAATCCATGAGATATAATCGAAAAGAGACCTAGAAAATGTTGTAGAAGTAAAAATATATATTTAAGGATCATGTAAATATTCATAATTTTTTCTTTATGAGTGAAGATGGATTTCAAAGGAATAACATCAAGAAACAAAACAAAGACTGGACCATGAAATATCTCAGGTCTGGCTCTTGTTTCATACACTAAATTTAAAGGTGTGAATCCTGAAATATTTGAATATGTGTTACTCCATCTTCATGGGCCAACATCATAACCAATTTGAGTGCCTTTTATTTGATTCCTAGCCAACTCTAGGTTTGAAAAATATATTATGGAATGTAGAAAAATGAAGGATTCCTCTTTCCCCACCTGTAAAAGGAGTTCCCTTAGAAGGATCAGCAAAAAATGCCCATGGAAAAAATTTATTTATTACTTCTTCAACTATTTGTCTTGCTTTGTGGTTTTCCTAAATTTAAGGAAATGTAGATAACATATTTAAGCATTGGACAAAACATTTCATAGGAAAAGTGTGAAAATATGTATTACCTAGAATCCTACTGCAACAACTCATGGACAATCTTCTATTTGCTATTTTACTTAACAAATTATTTACTATGTTCTACAAGAAGATATCGAAATCCATACACTATAGCCTACACAATTAAATTGTGGATGAAGTACAAGTTTGGAAACAAATATGAACATGTAGAGATCAAACAACCATTCGACGCAATTATTTTTGGACTAATGTCCCTAGAAAAACCCAATGTGGGAAAACCAGTGTAGCAAATTCAAGCGTTTATGTTATTAGGCAGTAAATTCAATTCTGAGTACAAATATATGATTGACGAGACTGTCAAATCATACAGAGAAACTGACAAAAGATATCTCATGAGACAAATGTCACTCCTCCACGGGAAACTCGCACTGATCTGCACCAAGGCTAGAATGCCTCTGCATAGTGACTGTGTTAGAACTCAGCTGCCCTTCTTCCTCTGCACTTGTCTCACTACTGGCTGGAAACCAAGCCTCCAGAAAATCTCTCTGGGATTTGACACTGGCTCTGCATTGTCTCCTCAGTAGGAAAATGACTTTCCCTTTGGCTCTGTGTAGTGACTGTGTAGGCACTGCATCACTAGCTCTGCGTTAAAGTTGTGGCTCTCTCTGTCTCTTCTTCTATGTACTCTTCGGCTCAGGAAACCTACCAACCAATAATACTGCTCCTCACTGCAATGAAGAATCACCTAAATATGATCTTCGTCTAAGCACAACTCCATTAGAAGAATTCGATCTCTAGATTCTCTGTGTCTCCATGAATATATTTTCCAAATGAACCTTCAAGTCCTTCTTATAATCTTCTCATTGAGGATTCAATGACCTATATTAGATCTATAATTAATGGCTAAGATTAAATATTGACTTGATCCATTTATTCTAGATCATTCTCACTCATATTCTATTAATACACTTTAATTATTTTATTTTCCTAAGTTTTAACTTAGGGTCCCTTTAAAAATAATTAATTATTTCTATAGAATACAATCCGAGTGGAATTTCACCAAACGCTTTCTGGGTTATTTATAATACATGTGTCTAAGCCTCTCCACGAAATTTAAGACTTAGAGCACATCTGATGCTACCCCAAATCAACACTCCCTCTTAGCGAGGAATATGCTCTAACAATATGCCCTGTTGCATACTGTTATGACTCTGAAGCATCTCCCTCTACGCCACTGATGTCTCACTCTATTGTCTATCAACTCTAGTTGAATGTTGCATCTGTATTGTTGCCGACACTATCACCACAACCAATTCATATGTACTGAAACTCCCTTTGAATTTCTGCATCCGTGATGCTACTAACTCTGCCACTACCAACGACTACTGCACTGCATCACAGTTGCTTACTACAACTAAAAAACATCCAAAAATTGAGCAAGTATTTAGCATGATGCATCTCGATGATAAATATCTGATTGTTGCTAGCCTCTGCACTGCCTCTCTGAAGCTACTGCGATGTTGCTACTTTGCACTGCGTCCCTCTGCATTGTTGCAACATTGCTCTGAGTTTCTCAGAATTTTGTGCTGCTAACTAATGTGTTGTCACTTCTCACTCCTCTACAACAACTGACACTCGTCCATCCTGATACTTCTAATTTGGGCTCCCGTAGCAAGGTGGTTATCCGAGAGGTGGACTCCTCAAGGATCCTGCCTAACTTTTATATGTTTGGGTCTACAAGTCCAAATCAACCCACCTCCTTCCTGGAGGTATCGGAGCTATCATAGCAAACTCCTCCTCTATCTTTGTTGCTCTGGCCTAAGGATCATGATTCTCATATTTTTCTCTCTTCTTGAGAGGATATTGTGTCGCGTAATGCCCCATCTCGCCACACCAGAAACATTTGATCTTTGACAGATCATTCTTCCTCCTACATTTCTCTTGTTGCCCTTTGATGCAAGGGTTGCATTCTCTTCCTCCTCCTTCTTGATCTTCGAACCACTGTTGTTGTCACCCTTAAGTTGACACTTTACTAAGTCTCTCTTCATCTCTTCTTGCTAAAGATTTTCCCACATTGATTCCTTGTTCGGCAAGTTTTCTTTGCCCAAGATTCTCTAGAAAAAAACTTGGTATTTCTCAGAAACTGAGTTGAGGGCCAATATGACCATCTCTGTCACCTTAAGAACTACTCTTACGACTACCAACTGATATCAGTTTTCCTAAAGTCTAGAAAGAAATGAATCAATATGCTCTCCCTTCTGTATCCTGGTGGTGTGAATTTTCTCCTCCTGAAACATCTTCCACTGCTCGGAAGATGCTTGATACAACTTCTCTAGCCCATCCCACATCTCCTTGGGTGTCCCTTTGTTATATATGAGTGAAAGGATGTGATCCCTCACTCCATCAAATATCAACTACTTTTCTTTCGCCATATTTTACCTAAAGGCCCGTAATGGTGTTGCATCCACCGGTTCAATCTGAGCACTATCAATAAAGTGCTTTAGTTCAAGCTCATCCATAAGGAAAGTGATCCTTTCCTTCCAGATCACATAGTTGGAGGCATCCTCCAACTGAACTTGGTAACATAATATGTTGGTGGCCATCTCACCCAACTGTTGTCGACCTACTCCCTATCACCCTCAACGTAGCTGCCTTTATGCACTCCTGATGGAATATACCACAAAATCTGCTGCTACTACATGGGGGAATTTGCTGCTACTACATGGGGAATCTGAGTTTCTCAAAAAATCCCTAAACTATGTTTCTGCTATGCTTCGTGACACTCTGCACCAGCAATCATTGTTGTGTTGTCAACTGCGTCCCTCCAGCTACTGATCTGCGCGGATCTGTTGTGCTACTCCCTCTACCTCAGAAAATTAGCAAACCAGAACAATCTTACCTCTCCATCAGCTCACTTAGAGAGAGATTTTCCTTCTGGTCTAGTCCTCTTGACTTGGACTACACAATCACTGGGAGATCGATCTACTGCATTTGCAGCTCTCTGATCCCTGCTTTCCCAACACTGAATATGTTGGATTTTTTCTTTGTCCCGCTTGCACTTAGCTTAAACAAGCTCTTATACCATGTGAAAATCTGTATTACTCGGAAGCCTACTACAAAAACTAATGGAAAATATTCTATTTGTTATTTTACTTAACAAATTATTACTATGTTCTACAAGAAGATATTGAAATCCATACACTACAACCTACATAATTAAAATTTGGAAGAAATACAAGTGCGAAAACAAATCTAAACACATAAATATCACACAACCATTTGAAACAATCATTTTTGGATTAATGTCCCCAGAAAAACCCAATGTGGGAAAACTGATGCAGCAGATGTGAGGGTTTATATTATTATGTAGTAAATTCTTAGTACAAATCTATGATTGATGAGACTATCAAATCATACAGAGAAACTGAGAGAAGAGATCTCATGAGACAAACCTCACTCCTCCACGAGAAACTGGCACTGATCTCCACCAAGGTTGGACTACCATGTGTTGCCTCTGCGCAGTGACTGCATCAAAACTCGGTTGCCCTTCTACCTTTGTGCTGATCTCACTGCTGGCTGGAAACTAAGCCTCCAAAAAATCTCTCCGGGATCTAACACTGACTCTGCATTGTCTACTCAGCAAGAAAATAACTTTCCCTCTATTTCTGCGTAGTGATTGCATAGGCACTACATCACCGGCTTTGCGCTGAAGTTGTGGCTCTCTTTGTCTCTGCTGATATGTACTCTCTAGCTAAGGAAACCTTACAACCGTTAATATTACCCCTCACTGCAATGAAGAATCACTTAGATATGATCTTCGTCCGAGCACTGCTCTGTCAACATAATTCGATCTCTAGATTCTTTTTGTCTCCACGAATGTATTTTCCAAATGACCCTAACTCCTTATATTTGTATTTTGTTGCGTCCTTGTCTAAGTTTGGATCACTAGTATCAGAGAGGTCTTCTCTTTCTTTGTTTTTCTTTGCATGTCCCCAACGAGGTCATGGTATAAGAAGTTAGGGATCGAACTGGTTGGACCTTTGCAAGAACAACCTTTCAAACCCCGACGACCTCCCATGGTGAAAGAAAATAAAGATGAGGGTGCACGATATCCTTTCAAAATATTTCTCGAAGAAGCTCTTAAACATTAGAGGAACATAGTGATGGAAAAATTTTCCCAGATCCTTCGACGGATGCCCACAAGTGACGCATCTTCATCTGATAGTCACTCTGGCGGCGCCACTCCCTTCAAGGTACAAGTCAACTTTGAAATTCCCATATTTTAAGGAAAAATATATGAAAAACTCATAGATAGATGGTTAAATCTATTGGAAGGATATTTTTCAGTTCGTGATTTTTCCAATAGGGAAAAGAATACTTTTTCACTTCTCAAATTTTCACCCCATGTCAAGGACTGGTGGGAAACCTACTATGAATAGAGCGATGAGAGAGAAACCTCACTTTTTTTAGCTGAACCAACCTGGAATTATTTCTTAGATGCCATCAAGGAACAATATTACCTTGTAGGGAGCTATGAGGACAATTACATACAATGGACTATGATGCTGCAACAAAGGGATCAAGATGTCCATGAGCTAACGAATCAATTCCATACCCTACACACAAACTTAGGTATCAAAGGTTCAAAGAAACATTTGGTGCTTAGGTACCGTAGTTTTTTGCAAAGATATAAGATCAAGATCATACTGATATGCTCATGGAAAATTTTAGGGGCTAACAGTCGCAAGTGGGCTAATTTTCAATGATTTCGCAAAAAAAAATATTCGCCAATTTCCATTTTTTATAAAAATAATTCGCCCAAATTTTACAATATAAAATTATTTTACCTTAAAAATAGCCAATATTATATAGAGATTATATATAAAATCATTATAAATTTGAATGATTTTACAAATACATCAATAAAAATTTTATGGTTTTCATATTAGGGACTAGTGAGATTCGCCAATGTTTTAAACTTCAAGATAATTGTCTATCCTTAAAATTTTCCTTGGATATGCTTCCAAGATAAAGAATAAATTTAAATTGAAGAAGTGAGACTTTGCATCTGTGAATTTGAAGCAAGGGAAAGGCACCCCAAAACCACAGAACAAAATACAAAGCCAAGGCGGGGTGACCCTAAACAACCTGTCGAAGGCGCAAGAAAAGAATAACACAACAAAGACAAAGGACACGAAAAGTGGTGTGACTTCCATAAGAGCCCCACTCAAAACACAAGTGAGTGTCGGGCCAAGCAGTCACTGGTGGCCGAGTTGAAGGCTTCTAAATTAGATGCATGCTCTGACTCTGAGTGAGAAGCTGACAAGGGAAATGAAAAAGGGAAGCATATTATTGACACAAAGTCTAGTGCCACCATTTCCACCACCAAGATCTAGAGGAGGGGGAGCACCTCTTCCATTCATAGATGTGGGTGAAGGGTTATTCGTTGTAGTTCATTATTGAGAATGGAAGACAAAATATCCTCATTTCAACAAAATTTGTGAAGCGGCTAGGCATACTGACCACATCACACTCACAGTCGTACACCATTAGGTGGCTTCACCAAGGATGAGATATCTGCGTCAACCGAAAGTGTCACCTTTCCTACAACACCAAGCCCTTCACATATGAGGTATTGTGTGAAAATTCTCCTCTTGAAGTTTTTGATGTATTATTAAGCCAACCATATTTGTGGAAGGGACAAGTTGTGTATGAGTCTAGGCCTCACACTGTCATTATTCATTATTACTTTGGGCAATAATTTGTACATGATATTAGAGGTAGCACTGCCTACCGCCATCTCTTTGATCACTACAAAGAAATGTAGTAAACTCATTTCTGAGACTGGGAAATTTGTTTTCTTTATGATCTGCCCTCAGGGCAGGAAGAAGATTGTGGCCACAGCCTCGAGATAGGGCTCATTTTCATGATAGCAATAGATGGACAAGGTCATGGAGGACTATAAGGATATCTTCACCTCACCCACAAGGGCACCTCTACACTTTCAGGTCAAGCACTCCATTGATCTAACCCCAGGTGTGTCGTTTCCCAATGGACTGATCTATCGATGCTTTGTTATGAAGAATTATGAGATCAAGAGGGCGTTCACGAGTTGTTGTAGAAAGGGTACATCAGGTCAAGTTCATCACCTTGTGGGAGTGTGATCATGTTGGTACAGAAGAAGGACGAGACCTATAGACTCGGTATTGACTATCGGACGTTGAACAAGATCATTGTCTCGAATAGGTATCCAATCCCACAGATCGATGACCTTTTGGACCAACTCAAGGGGGCCAAATATTTCAGCAAGATCGAATTGAAGTCGAGGTATTTCCAGGTACCAATCAAACACTCCAATGTGTGGAAGACTGCCTTCAAATCCAAGGAGGGCCTTTTTGAATGACTGGTAATGCCTTTTGGGTTAATGAATGCCCCGGTAGCCTTCATGAGGCTAATGGAAGACATCTTGTGACCCTTCACCAACTCATTCATGGTGGTGCATTTGGATGACATCTTAATCTTTAGCCAAAGTTGGCAAGAACACCTCTTCCATATTCGACAAGACCTCCAAACTCTGTGACAACACAAGTTGTGTGCCAATTTGGAGAAATGCACTTTTGGTATGACCTAGGTTCAATATCTGGGGTACATCATTGATGAGTAGGGTGTGAATGTGGACCCAGCGAAGATACAATTCATTCGAGATTGTCCAACCCCAACCACTCTAACAGAGCTCTGAAGATTTCTGGGTATCTCCAATTTCTACTGCATGTTCATGTTGGGGTTCTCTCATATCACTTGGCCTTTGAGTCAAGTCACCAAGGGTGGAGCGAAAGAAAATTTCTTTTGTTATGAATCCCAACATAAGGCATTTTCTAAGTTGAAGCATCGCCTTTGCTCTGCACAAGTGCTCACATTTCTAGACCTGCAAAAACCATTTGAGATCAAGACAAATGCTTCCAACTATGCTATTGGTGTGCATTTCTTACTCAACATGGGCATCTAGTGGCATATCATAGTGAGACACTTTCCGACATAGTCCGAAAGTATCCCAACTATATCAAAGAAATGTATTCAATTGTGCAGGTTTTCTGACAATAGAAGCATTGCATTATGGGGAAGGAAATGGAAATACACATAGACCACCAACCCCTGTAGTTCATTCAGACACAAGGGAATTTGTAGAAAGATTGCCATCAAAAATTGTCCACATACCTCCAACAGTTCCACTTAAATAATAAGTACAAGAAATGCAGCACCAATAATTTTGCAAACTGCCTCAACCGACCGCCAATCATGGCGCTGAACACTGTGGTTGACTCTTGTGGGCACGAGACTTTAGAGTGGCGGTATTTATACACAAGCAATCTAGAATTCGAAAACACATACCTGAAACTCTTGGAAGGAAAACAAGTTTCAAATTTTCACCTCCAGGATACACTGTTATGTCACCTAGGAAACCTATGTGTTCCTTCAAGTGAGCATGCCAAGATGATTTTGGATGCGCACTGTACTCGGGTCACTGGACACTTCGTAATAGAGAAAATAGTGGCAGTGATATAGAAGTATTTTATTGGCTGAACCTTCGATAGGATGTTGGGAAGTAAATTATATCATGCACTTCTTACACCATTTCCAAACCGGCCATCAAGAAGCAAGGCCTATATACTTCTCTTCCTACTCCTATTTGACCTTCAGAATCCATCTCCATGGATTACAGATCGAGCCTCCCTCAACTAAGCATGGCAATGACTGCATTTTCTTGGTCGTCAACAAATTCTCTAAGATGGCCATTCTTACGACCTGCAATAAGAGTATCAAAACAGAAGCCACCGCTAAGCTCTTCTTTGAACGAGTGTGGGTACACTTTGGGATCCCACAGACCATTATCTAAGATCAGGACAACAAGTTCCTAAGTACATTTTGGTAAAGTATCTCGTCAATGATGGATACCAAGTTCACTAAGTCCACGACTTTCCACCCCAAAACTGATTGTCAAACAAAGGTCGTCAACTGGATGATCATACATATTCTATGCGTGTATAACTCAAAGCATCCTTGCACATGGGACGAAATCCTCCCTTATGTCCAACACAGCTACAACAGAGCTCTTCATAACTCAACTGGTCACATCCCCTTTCAACTGGGGTTGGGATTCTAGCCACTATGTCCCAGTTATGTGGCCATACCATTTGCAGATACTCAGGTAGCTTTGGCCCATGTCTAGTTTGAAATCGACAGGGCTAACAACTTCATTGAGCGAATCCAACACATATGCCAACAATTCTATGACATATTAGACAAAGCCAATGTTAAGTACAAGTAGAGACATAATCAACATTAGGTGCCACACAAGTTCCAGGTAGGTGACAAAATTTTGCTACATTTTCAAAAGGAGCACCTCGCTGGGCCCTACCTTAAGCTACAGTCGCTCCGATATGGGTCATACACCATTACCAAGGTTGTAGGGGATAATGCTTTTGAGCTCAACATTCCACCGTTCCTTGGCCTGCACCTAGTGTCCAATGTGGACCGCCTTCGGCCATACTTTCCACCATTACTGGACACCTCCCATATTGTATAACAACTCACACCAACAGAGCTAAACCTTGATTGCATGGAACAAGCCACAACTGATCAAATCATGGACACATAGATCAAGAACACTCATTAGCAAAAGATCCAACTGTATCGAGTTCTCAAAGCTGGCCAACTCCTGCACCACGTCACATGGCGCACTAGGGACCAAGTTTAGTAGAAGTTTCCCCATCTCATGGAGACACTCAACACAATGGGGACCATTTCTTCCTAAGGGGGGAGGACCAATCCAGGTGGATATTGGTGTTCACCCACCTATTCCACTTGGACCCCCGCCATTGTTTCTTTCAATTTTTCAGTTTCCTTAATTGTAGTACAATTTACTATTTTTGTCATTTTTTTGAGTCATGAACTTTCGAAATCATTTTGAGGCCCTAAAAGGCATTTTTTTGGAAAACGGGTAAACATAAACCTTTGATTGATGTTTTTAGTAGAAATTTGTAGTCCTCGGTTAGATATTTCTAACGAGGTATTATGCACGTCAAACGAAGATCATATGTTAAAGTTACAACCTTGAGAAGTTGGTGTACCAATTTACCCCAATGGGGCCCACATATTTTATTTGGTGATTCATCTCCTAGGGTTAGGTTTTTGGATGTTTATGTTTTTCCATTATTTCTCAATAATAAATAGACCTTTGAGCCTCATTGTAACACAATTTAGTTGCATGTAGCTACCACATCTCTTCTCAAAGATAAGCTACCATCACCCAAGCTAGTTTATTTCAATTATGTTTGTAAGCATATTTCATTTATTTGATATTAATGAAATGAAGTGTTATTTATGTTGCATCCCTGTATTTGTGGTTATATTTGTATTATGTTGCATTTTTGTTTAAGTTCAAATCAAATTGCCCCGTGTGTTAATGGTAACTCTTTGTTCGATTATGTGTAGAGAAAGCATATTCCAAAATCCATTATATTTTTGGAGAAGTAATTTATTGTAAAATACCTTTCCTCACATTGACTTCCCATAGGTAATTTTATTTTTGACTGGAGACTCTTCACATAAAATAGCATCATTGCATGTGTAACCATATGAATGTGACATCAACAACTCATCAAGAATTTCCATGGTTTCTTCCTCTAATGGATATGGTCTCATTTGAATTTTAATTAAAGGGGAACACACATATTCATGAGAATTGGTCACTATAGTGGACTATATATACTAGAATTCCAATGGATCCTCCAAAATTTCCATCACTTCCTCCTCAATTCTCTATGAAGATCTCCAAAGCCTCCTCATCGTGGCTTCAAAACTCCTCCCTAACATTTATTCTTCTTAACAAAAGCTATTTTTAATATTTTAACCTCAAATTCTCAATTCCACAATATCAAAACACAATAGAAATTTTTTTACTCAATGTTTACCAAGTTGTTCATATCTAATTAGTGATGTAAACCTTGCCTATCTCTTTCATGGTTATATTTTTTAATTTCTTGTCCACATGTGCAATGTTACCTCCATTAATGGGACCCAGTGTTAGAGCATGGTAGAGAACACAACAAAATAGGCAAGGGCATGATTTCTCTAGAGAGTGGAAATAAAAAAATGGTAAAGGGTTCTCCATTAAAACAACTTACACCATTATGCATAAATCACCATGTATTACAAGCCCATTTTGGGAAATCAATGGTAGTTTCTTATGAATTTCTCTATAAATAACCTAAAAGAGAATACTGGTTATGGTAAAGATAAAGTACAAGTTTATAAACTTTGCAAATCTAAATTACTTGTAGTGCACAAAATGTAAGTGGGAGGGCTTGAGAATAGGCTTCGATTTTTTCACAAGTGTGTTACATCATAAAAGCTAACAAATGATGTTAAAAATCCTATAACAATAAAGGCAAACCAAGCCCTCATCACAAGGTTGCAATCAAAGCCATGCAATTATTGAAATTGATCTCCATATTGAATCTCTGATTCTTCTCCATTCCATCAAAGTTCATTTACTCTAAAGGTTGATCCAAGACCAATTGCTTGCAAAGTTTCCTCTTTCTCCAAGTGTATTGTATTACCAAATCTTCCAAACCAAAATCAAGTTTCAAACTATAATTTCTTCCCTCAATCAAGACAAATTTCCATCTGTGATTGCTCTTCGATGGGAGAAAAAAAATCGTCTTCCTCGATTTTCATAAAAGAGAGAGGATTCCATATTTGAGTTATATTTCACCCTCCATATATAACTCGACATATAGTAGGTCAACCACTTATCGAAATGGCATTGTTCCATGATGAAAATATGTTTGTTGTATTCTCTTCAATTATTTGGGTCTATTAAGTTTGTTATGATTCCTTTCAACTTATTGAGTAATACAATTTGCAATTATAGACATAAAAGATAAAATCTATAAGAAAGAGCACGTCAACTTTAAACTCATCTTAACCCAAGATATATCATAGCTTTCAAGGAATTAAATCCCTAAAAATGAAAACCTTTCCTTGATTATCCCTCTCCACCCATGATGAATTTCATGAAATGGATTTACTCTGATTCTTAATACACACAATGTTAGCTCCTTGCTCTTAATACACACAGATACACACTCCATGTTCTTAATATACATACATATAGTTCTTAATGCACACATGATGTTAGCTCCATCCCCTTAATACATACACAAATACACACAGTCCATATTCTTAATATACATATATACATAAAATATTGTCTTAACTCCATGTTCTTAATACACATACACACAAACCCACCATTTGTTAACCTCACTCCATGATCTTAATATACATACATACATAAACCAACAATGTGTTAACTCCATATTCTTATTCTTAATACACATACACACACAAACCCCCCATTTGTTAACCCATATTCTTAATATGCAAACATACGCACTCACCATGCACTCACCATGTGTTAACTCCATGTATTAACTCCATATCATTAATAGATAGATATTCAAACATCCTCTTTTAACTCTATGTTTAGTAGTATGCTATTTAAATATTTTAATTATAATTTTTTTCTTTAATTATTATATTATATATAATATAAAGATATGAAACACATATTAAAATGTTTCGCTTATAATTTAACATCTAAATAATTTTAAATATAATGTGTCATATTCATATTAATCATAAAAGAAATTCGGCATCTCCTTCCTACTTGGTAAAAGACATCTTTTCATTGAAAAATCTAGTCATATGAAATGGGCACCTCTCTCCCTATCTCGCTTCACATAAACACATTAACTCACCGTTAAGTATAAAAGAAATAACACATTATATATATAAAATAAGATTCCATATTAATTATGAAAGGAAGTAATACATTATCATATTGTTTTTGTTTTCAATATATATATCTTTCTATTTATATATAATACTTTATTTAAGGGATATATTTTTTTAAATATCATATACATTTAAATATTAATGTCATATTTATTTTTCAAATTTTCAATTATTCCATTAAATATTTTCCATTCTTATTTCTTATTTTTCAATTATTACATTTTTTTTAATGTTTACATTATTATATTTTACATCTCTCTCAAAGTCCATTTATAACAATTTTCTAACCGGCCAAAAAATTGTGAAAATTTTTCAGTGACGAGGGACGGCTGGTCCATGATGTTGTTAAACATGTGTCGAGTATGAAACGTATACACAAAACAACCATCCATTCCTACGACGTGTTCCTCAACCATCGTGGCAAGGATGTGAAGAACACACTGGCCAGCCATCTGTACTATCGTCTTCGTAATTATGGATTGAGAGTTTTTTTCGACAAGGAGGAGATGGAGAAAGGAAACAGAATAAATTTGGTGATAGAAAACGCTATAAAGGGCGCGCCTGTCCATGTTGCCATTTTCTCTGCAGCCTATGCAGAATCAGAATGGTGCATGGATGAGCTTCTACTCATGCTCCAATCCCAGTCCATCATTATTCCTGTTTTCTACAATTTGAAGCCTACACAGATTTGGTGGAATAGTGTGGACGGCACCAACGGAGTGTACGCTGAAGCCCTGCACATTCTGAAAGAGGAAAAAGCATTTGACCCTGAAACTCTGCAAGAGAAGCCGCGATACGAATCCCACACCATTGAAAAATGGAAAGAGGCTCTCATGGAAGTTACAGGGAGAGACGGTTTCAAGCTGGAGACATATGATGGGTGAGACCTCCACCTGCAACTTTTGTTAATTTGTTGGAATAAGTGGTAAATCGGAAATTATTGTTTTAGCTTATTTTAATTTGTTGAAACGAGTGGTATACCACAATTTATTTATTTTGGCGTTTTTTACTCGTATTTTCATTGTGAACTTTTTTTTTTTCAGTGACGAGGGGAAACTGGTCGACATGATCATGCGAGAAGTTGTTAAATATACTAGTAAAGGACGATGAAGCAAAAATTTTGAAAGAACAATGAATGGGAATGCTATGTAGTGTTGCTTATAGTTACCAAAAATTCGAATTCATTTCGGTAGGAAAGATGTAAAAAAAATCGAGTGTATAAAATTCAAATTCTATTTGATATGACCAAAAAAATGAAGAGTATAAATATCAAATTCGATCTGATATGAAAAAAAAAAATGAAATGTATAAAAATTTTGAGAATATATATTTACACATTCTTACCAATAGAATTTAGCGTTCTTTGTCATAGTTTCATATGAACTGGAAACTTTACCATTTTATGTGATACTTTCATATGAACTGGAAACATTACCATTTTCTGTGATACTTAATCTTCTCTGTTCTTTGTTTTTAGTAATTGCAATTCTTTGTTATTTGTTTTTAGTAATTGCAAATCGAATTGGTTGATTGTTTTTTTGTTTTGAAAATTATTGAAATTTTGGTAAGATTTTAAGAAAATTTCGAAGGGATTTTTGTAAATCAAAGTTATAGTTATCAAACTTTAATATTTTGGGTGTAATTCAAATATTCAAATACTACTACTGCAAGATTTCTGAAAAAAAACAATTCCTTAGACAACTCCGTTATTTACATTTGGCAAGTTTACAATTTTTTTGGCTCAATATTTCCAAACTTGTTAACTCGTGCTCCGTGGACCATCCAAATGGCAATCATTTATAAAACATATTTTTTGTTATTAACAGAATTGCTTTTATGTCACGTAAAGAATACGAATGTTGGAAATATTTCGAAATCTTTTATGATTGCGAGTTTCTGATTAAGTTTTAGATTTTGAAATAAAAGCAATGTTTCTTTTTCTCACTCCTCTCCGTCTGATATGCCTTTTTTTATATATAATATTTGGGTATCCTAACATACATGCTTAGAGAAAGTGGTTTCCAATTTCCCAATCTGGTTTTTAATGGAAAAACCTGCATTGGGCGTTAGATAAAGTGGTTTCCAATTTCCCACTCTGGTTTTTAATGGAAAAACCACTGGGTTTCCAATTTCTGATTCTGATTATTATTGGGAGAACTCATTATGTTATAAAAGCTTTAAGACGACTGCATTATCTATTTCTTTTAGTAGATCATAATTTAAGATGATATGAATCATTCGTGGATAAATACAGGTGGGCCATCGGCTTCGTCACAGAAGCTAATTCTTCATAAACACACACTTATCTTAACTGCACATTTTGACGTTTTCATAACTAGAATGCGTTTGTGCTCTGAAAATCATGAAAATTTAGATAAGATTTTAAGAAAATTGGGCAGTGATCTTTGTAAATCCAGTTTTTAGTTATCAACTTCAATATTTTGGGTGTCTTAGAGGTTTTTGATGGTGCTGAATCTATTTTCACCATAAAAAAACATGATTCAAACATTGCTACTGCAAGATTTCTTCAATTATTTTTGCCCGGATTCCAGCTACTTTTGGTAGTCCGCAAAATTTCTCTGCCTCAGTAGACAACTTTATATTTTTCTTTGCTAGTAGTAAGTTGTTTGTATTTTATGAGAAACTCTGATCTAAGGGCATCTAAGTCTTCAAAATCACTTAGGGATCACATTCAACTATATCGGCCACTGAAAATTTTCCCACAAAATTTTGAAAGTTAATTTCACATCATGTAATAACTTAAGAATACACCCATCTAGTAAGCCATATTTTTACATTTAAATTATAATTTGTTTTTTTTTTTCTAAATAATAAAGAATAATATGACTATTTTTATTTTTATTTTCTTTGTAATTTTTATAATTTTGATTTTGAATTTGTTTGGGGTATTAATTATAGTTGCTATCATTTTGAAGTTAGTGTGTTTGGAGTTTATTCATAATTTGTGGGTTTTTATTGTTTGAAATCATTTATTATATTACAACTTTTGGTGTGGATCTATGAAAATTGTAAATGTGAAAAGTTTTGAAAATGATTAAAATTTAATTTTAGAGAGGTAGCTTAATTAGTGATGAAAGTAATATGAAATTTGTGAAAATTAAGAGATTCAAGATTAAACAATAAACCCTTAAAATTTTACTAATAATTCTCTGTCAATAAAACTACTAAATTTCTTTAAAATTAAAAAAAATAATTAAAACTCTCATTTAATTTATATAGAGATTAGAATACCTACTCTCTACCATCATTTAATCTCTATATATAGATTAAAATACCTGATCATTTAATTTATTTATGGATTAAAATACCTTTATCAAGAATAATCAAATTTTACTTAAAAATTCATACTTTTATACTACATCTAAGAATAATTTTATACTACATCTAGGAATAATCAAAGATTACTGAGATCAATAATAAAGTAAAATATAACACTTTTGTAAAGCATACAAAAACGGACAGTAAGTGAGTGAAAATAAGTGCTTTCCTTAATTTACAAATCTCTCGCATCCCATTTAAAAATCTCTACTTTTGATTTATATTTTCACTTGGAAATCAAAATACATATCTTCATTTTGGCGGAAAAAAGTGACTTCTATTTTACATTCGTAAGAAACTAAATGCTAAATCATAATACATTTTTTTTTCATCTATCGATTTTTTGCTGCATGATGTCAGTAAGAAGGAGGATGCAACAGTAAAGTCATTATAATAAGGAAAATTATCAATATGGCGATGCATGAGGTGTATATCATCAATGAGTTTTTAGGGTTAAATTTTATAAGAAAGTGTTGAAAGTGCAAAAACAAAACAAAAACAAAACAAATTTTTTCAATTTTTTAATATTTATTTGTATTTTAAATTAAATTTTTTATATAATTTTGATGATAATATTTGGTATGTTAATGATTAGTGAATAACTCATTTTTTTTAACATTAAATCTCAGCTACTTAAATTTAAGTTATTTGAGAAAAAAGTTAGTAGTTTCTTTAATATTAAATATGAACTATTTAAATTCAAGTTACTTGAGATAAAAGTAAGTAGTTATTATAGTATAATTAGCACAACTGCATTTACCAAAATGATTGATATATACTCATAAAATACTTATTTATCTCTTACCATTATATTATAGTCAATAATTATTATATATTTATCGATATAATTATCAATAAATTTTATATATATAGATTGCTGGAATATATATATATATATATCAATGAATTAATAAAATCAATGTATTGATATTATAAATCTGAAGTATTAACAAACAAAATGGATTAATATTATAAATCCTTGGGATTTATATTATAGATCTAAGGAATTAATATTATAAACTTAAGATAATAAGCCTAATGGCTAAATTTTATGCACCCAAGGGATTATTATTATAAACTGAAGGGGTTAATATTATAAAATCTAGGAATTAATGATGAGGATGATGGTTACCGTCCGCTAAAACCAATGCTATCTATCTGACCTTAAGAGAGGAGAAATAATCTAAGTTTGATTCATCAAAATCTTGTTTCTATGGTCAAGGAGAAGGGAAATAAGTGCTCCAAGATCGCTATAGGTGGGTTGGCTTAGTAGGTCAAGAAGACTGGAAGTGTGGCAGATGGTAGGGAATTGAGACTGAATATGAGTAAGAGTTGGGCAGTCTAAAAGGAAGTGTTTTTCATCTTCCACATGCTTAGAATCACAAATATGACAGATTCTATCGTTCCAAGGGGTCTTGGGAATAGCCCACAACCCAATCTCACTTCGAAGCTCATGGGAATTAGTTCTTATCTTAGCAATGTTAATTTTTTTCTTATTGTTGGACAACATAGGGAGATAATTCTGATTATCAAGGGTGGGTTGATCACTTCCTTATAGTATCTTAGCTTCCTTTTACCCTCCAGCTCATGATCCCCCCACAGCTTGCCCTTAAACTTGGATAATAATATTTTTGATATTATCTTTGCTTCCCATACTGAGCTCCTCCTTAATTCCCCAATGGTTGAGCCAGGACTGGGCATCCTTATGCCACCCACGCTTGAGGCGAAGGTGAGGGTTTTGACTACAGTTAGAAGCAATTTTAGGGAGCCTTTTTCATTCCATGTTGTCAAGCTTCTTCTTATACATCAAATATCTAAACATAGTTGTACTTTCAATGGGGGACAAACTAGATTCGATCAAGAGGATAGGATAGGGAGTATTTCCCTTTATCTTAAGGTTGTAGGTTATGAATTTATTTTGAATCATCTCAATCTTCCTCCATGATTCTCTGGATATACTGCAACCCCAAACTTCACATATGTATAAGACAACAGGGGTGATAAGGGTCTCAAAGAGGAACCTCATTTTACTCCAAATGTAAAGATCGACCGACTTACAATTGTTTTCAAGCTCATAATAAGCTTTCCAGCCCCCAAGAATGCTTTTCTCGATGCTATAATTCCAGTTGAGATGATGAGGGAAGTTAATGCCCAAATACTTATAAGAATAAACCTGCTCTAAGCATTGGTTATTATACACGAAACTACCATGGGTGATATTTTTGGATTTAATGATCATGACTTTAGTATTTTCGGTATTAACTGTCATACCCATCTTGGAGTAGTAGTCATGAAGGATATAGAGTTGATTGTCAAGGTCATCATGGCTTTTTGCAATAAGAATGATATCATTAGCATAGATGGGAAGAGTAATGAGAACACCAGCAAGCTTGGTTCCATTGCACCCCACAGATTCCAGACACTCCTCTAGCTTATCGATGTATATGCAAAAAAGGGTAGGGGATAGGGGACATCGTTTCTTAACTCCAATATATCATTTAATGTCTTTGGACAACCCCTCATTGGTCTTAAAATTTCCAGTGACGATCTCATAGAGACGAATCACAACAATCCTTAGCTCAGGAGGGACCATGATCTCTTTAAGTCTCTCCCAAAGTTTATCTCTAGGAGTAATGTCGAAAGCTTTTCTAAAGTCCACAAAGCAACGGCAGAGATCAACTTTACTATTGCAAAATTCCTCCGCAATGATTCTAAGAGTGACCAAGTGGTCAATAGTCAAGTGATGTCTCCTAAAACCAGCTTGTCCTTTAGCTTTTTTTCCCTAGCTTTCAAACCAAAAGCTAAGCTTCTTCTCCAAAATGAACCCATAAAGCTTGGCCAAGATATGGCTAACCATAATGGTTATTTAGTTGGATGAAACACTCTTGTGCCCATTTTTAAATATAGGTACAATAAGGCTTTGCGTCTAATGCCAAGGGAAGCCATGTGTTACAGCCAAATTGAGAAGCTTGTGGAGATACCGAATGAGGATAGACCTTCCCATTTTAAGGATCTCAGCCTGGTATCCTTCAATATCTTTAGCTTTCCCATTAGCGAGCTTATTAATACCAGACTCAATGTCGTCAAGAGAGAATACATCCTCTTTAATTGGAGTGATTAAGGTGGTGCCCATATTGTCCGAAGGGTCATATAACTTGTTAAGATAGTTTTCTGAGTTTTCTAAGGGGATAGAATGGTTATCTTTGGTTTTACGGACAAGAAAATTCCGCCAAAATTTTTTGGGCGCAACTTTAGAAAGGTGGATAAGATAATCTTGTCTTTTGTTAATATATGATATTTTCTTCCTCTTGAAGATATTTTTGTATATATTGATATTCTACACGTAATGATTCCATTAGGAGCATCTTTGATTGCTTTCATTACCATTTTGAAATCTTTGTCATACCATGGATTGGAAGTTCTATCGACTGCTTAAATGAAATCTCATTAGAAAACTTTCTAATGGTGTTGGAAAGGATAGTCGTGAAATGGTAATAAATTTGATAGATGTTATTATTATAATTCATGGGGCCTAAATCCCTCTCTAAATCCCCTAAGAAGAGATCTATTTTACTTCTATCGAAGTGAATCTGTCTTTTTCTTTCATTGGTCTCCTGCATCTGGGTGGTATGCATAACAAGATTGAGGGATAGAGACAGAGGTTTGTGGTCAGATTTCGGCTCAAATTCATTAAGAAGCTCAAAGTTTGCAATATGGTTGAGGGTGAGGATGTCAGAAATTTCATAATCCATGACACTGCTACCCAGCGCATAGAAACATGTCATCTAAATAGAGATGAGCCACTTGTTAATACCATTACAAATATGTCCTGGGAACTACAAAGTGTGAGGAGCTCGATGCCGAATACCTTCTCGATAATGTCTTCAAATTTTCTCTTAAATTCATTAGCTAAGTTACTATCTTCATCAAGCCACAAGGGGTTGGGATTAGAGTTTTTTTTCTTACTGTAATGGTTTGGTTAGTAGCAGTTCTAGCATTAAAGTCTCCGAGTAAAAGGATATTACCCTCATTTCTCAGGTTGAAGATGTCATTTTCTAAAGAACAGAAAGGGAAACTCTTATCCAGATTGTTCTTCTTCTAGGATGTAGAGTTGATGGGAGAGAAATGGAAAATTACAAGAAAGATCCTATTGGTGGTAGAATCAGAGATTTTGATCCAAATGCATTGATTAAAGGGGTCGATTTTATGAAGTGAGATGTGAGAGGAAAATTTGTTCATTATATAGCAGGCTATACCACCAAAACCCCTCCAAGAGGAAACAAAGAGTGAAACCGTCGAGGTGAGGGACCCTAGATTCATCATGCTCCCATGTTTCAACTAAGAGAATAAGGTCAATATCTCTTAGGATCCAACTTAACATAGGACCTTTACACCATAGAAAGCCACGACAGTTCTAGAAGAAGATCTGGAGTGATGCAAATCCCTATTTATCACTCATGCTTGAGACTCTATCTCTAATAATAGCTTTCCTATTCCTAATGATTGTGCATTTCCTGGCCTTTCTTGCATCCTTGACCTTTTGGACTTATTTCCTAAGTTCAACTTGGTCTTCTCGAATGAGATCTTCATTTATAAATATTCCTGATCCTTTTAGGCTTGGGGATTCCCTAAGTATATATAGTTTATGTTCATGACAACTGACCTTGATATGGATGAGTCTCTGTTTATGCTCAAGTATCTTTCCAACCTTTAGTGATTCCGTGAGATAGGTTGTTTCAATTTGAGATTTTGTTTTTAATTGTTCTTTAACCATTTCTAATGTGTTTTCATTGTTTTGTTCTTCTATACCCACAACTATAAGATTTAAGGCTCTTTTATGGTGCTCATGGTCGAGAACAATTAATTTATTAATTTCCTCTTTGATGGGTTTAATATGTAAGTTATTTTGTGTGTTATTTAGGGCTGAGTTATTATGTAGTTTATCTTTTAGATTTTTAATCTCACTTTTCAAGGTGTCATTTTCTTCAACCGTTGTTTGTTTACTATGTTCTATTTCTTGAATTTTACCTTTTATTTCTTGGAGTTCAATTTCGACTGTGGTTATTTTATTTTCTAAGGATTTGTGGTTGTTATCAAGCATTACATTAGTTCTAGTTTAAAATTATTTTCTCTTTCTTCTCTCCATCTTTCTAAAGACTCAATGTACTCATACAAACTATCTAATGTAATTTTACTTGGTCTTTCTCTGCTAGAGGGGGGCTTAGAAATATGAGGGGAAGTATTCATAGTGTAATAAAACAAAACTTAACACAAGTAGGGTAAGTGAGAACTTGTGCACCTGTAAAGCAGAACCAATCTAAGGTATTAACATTATAAACCGAGTGGACTAATAAACCCAAAGGATTATTAATATTATAATCCCAAGGGTTTAATATTATAAACCTAAGGGTTCAATAAACTAAAAAGATTAATATTATAAATGAAAGATATTAATAAACCCAAGATATTATTAATATTATAATTCCTAAGATTAAAAACCATAATAATGATTAATATTTTTTTTTCTTTTTTTTCTTTTCAAGTTGGCCCAAGGGATTATATACCCTAAGATTAATATTATAGACCGTAACATTAATATATCAAACCTAATATTAATGATATAAACCCTAAGATTAAAAACTCTAATATATCATTATACAGATTATGGATTAATATTATAAATGTAAGGTATTAATAAACCAAGGGATTAATTTAAATTGAAGGGACTAATAATATTATAAACGCAAAACATTAATAATTCCAAGAGATTATAAACCCTAGGATTAATATTATAAAATTAAGAGATTAAAGCCCTAGGATTAATATTAAAAAGCCTAGGATTAATAAACCTACGGTATTAATATTACAAAACCAAAGGGATTAAGAAACGAAAGTGATTATTAATATTATAAACCCGATGAAAATATATTATAAACTCATTATATTAATAAAAAAAATGGATTAATATTATAATCCCAATGAATTAATATTATGAACCCAACGGATTGGTATTATAAACCTTTAGGATTTATATTATAAACACAAGAGATTAATATTATAAACCCAAAGGATTAATAACTATGGATGAATAAACCCCCCGATCGAGGTGCTCATTAGACAAAGCAGTCGGCCTTATACCAAGCCAAGTGGCACTCTCCACTCTTGCGTATTAATGAATTGTCAGTATGAGCCGCCCAATGTCATCTCATGGCAGCAAGTGACAGTTAAAGGAAAGTCGGTAGGGTGGGTGAGACAACCTAGCCGGTCAGCTTTAGAAGAGGGAAATAGCAGTCTCGCTAAATTGATTAAGACTGGTAGAAGGCATATCATAGGGAGCAAATCTTTAGTTGCAGAGAACGCACAAACGTGCACAACGGAGGTAGTCGCCCTCATTAGCACCAGCCTTTTTGTTCTTCTGGGTTATGTACATTTTCTACCTCAAACCCGGCTCAATACCACAAACTAGGAGATGTCTTAGGAAGAGCTTAGGGGGTCCTTGCTTTAAATGTCCAGTTTGGTTTGTATTAGTCCAGTTAAATTCGGTTGAGCCTTGTTTTTGTGACCCCTGCTCTGCGAAGTTCAAAAATTACCCTTTCTATGTCAGCACGAGTTATAACAGTTTTACATTTAGCATCGACGAAATGAAAGACTTCTCTTAGATATATAATGTTGATAGAAATGCATATTGCATTCAGGGATATAGTAATAAGCTCATCTTACTTTATCCAAACTTCTATTTTAAAACCTGCATCAAAGTTACCGTTTATCGTTTTACTGTCCAGCTCTATAAGCACAGGCTGGGATGTGCTTGTGGGATTATTCTTATGGGATCACAAGTCTGTCTTTATCATGCTCTGTGTTCTACACTATCTTATCCTCATACCTATCCAAACCTACTCTGTCATGAAGTAATTATTGACTGTCGCTTGGGTTTTTACTGGGTTCAAATGCTCTGTCATGGCTTAATTGGCTGTAATTGCTTGATTTTTCACTGGGTTCTTTACCTTATTTGGGCTTAGCGGATTATTAAGGATACCACCATCCTTCATACTCACAATGAAGCACTTCACAATCATCCAAATCATGTTAGGGGAAACAAAATACAAAGATTAACTGATGTTTTCTTTTCTTATTTAATTGTTCTCCTTCTAGAGCACAGGCTACTTAGTCAGTTCATAATGTCGAAGAGGAAAACATGAAACTCAGTCTGTACTACTGCCAAAGGGAAACAGAAGGTGGAACAACCACCAGAGAAAAAAATGAAAAGAGGAAGGAAGAAACAGGAAGAGGTGTTACTGAATCTCTCATCCACCTACTCACTTAGCAACTCCTCACAGGCTAGACAAGCAATACAAGGTTGGGAAAGAGAAATTCAGCAGTATGAGGAAGATAATGCTGTAGAGGTAGAGATACTGGACTTTGTGACTGATCCTGGAAATACTAGGGATTGGTTGTCACTTTTTAATCAAACAGTTCATACATACTGGATTGTTAAATGTCTCTTAGCAAAGGAAATGCAGAGCTTCCATCCTAACACCGAAAAGCCAGAACCAAAGCTCATGGATCTTCTGCAAGATACTGATATCCAACTGCAACACATTAAGGTTACCCAATACGAAGTTGCTGACCGCATAGCTAGAATGAATGATCGTATTGGAAGACTGGAGAAACAGATCCAAGTACTGCAACAAGCTGATATGCCAGGATCCACTGCAAAGGATCCTACCCCAATTGATTCCTCTGATGAGTAGCAGGTTCTTCACTTTATAGCATGTTTTTAGGCTTTAGATATAGGACTATAAGTCCAAACAGTTACTTTGATAATAGACTTAATAGGTAGATATCGCATGAAACAAGGAGTAGAATGAAACTTTTTCAATTTTGGTTTGCTTTTAAAGCGTTAAGGTGGCCAATAGACCTGGTTTCCTACGGGTAGGTTGAGGCCACAAACTTTCTATCTCTGTAACCTGCTTTTACATATAAATAGAAAATAGCAAGGCACTACTAAATTCACAAAAAAAAAACTATGGATGAATAAACCAAATGATTATTAATATTATAAACCTAAGAAATCAATATACTTAAGGGTTTGATATTATAAACATAAGGGTTCACTAATATGAAGGGATTAATATTATAAGTGCAAAATATTAATAAATCCAATGAATAAATAAACCTAAGGTATTGATAGTATTATAAACCCAAGGGATTGTAAACCTAAGGGATAAAAAAACCCTAAGATTAAAAACTCTAATGTATCATGATACATATTAGGGATTAATATTATAAACTCAAGGTATTAATAAACCCAAAGTTCATTGATATTATAAACTCAAGGGATTGATAAACCCAAGGGAAGAATATTAAACCCTAGTATTTATATTATAGATACAAGGGATTATAACCCTAAGATTAATATTATAAACCCAAGGGATTCAAATCACTACGATCAATATCAAAAACCTATGATTATAAACATTAATATGATAAACCCTAAGACTAGTATTATAAACGAGAATATTAGAGCATAATTTGAGCAATGTCGTAATGTGACATGGAATAAATTGTAATCCAATGTATCATTTGACAATGATTGTCTCATGACTTGTCGCATTGCAATGATGCTTGCCACATTGCGATGTTAGATAGATTTTCATACCATTGGAATAATAAACCCAATGGATTATTAATATCATAAACTCTAGGTATTATAATCTCAAGAGATTAATATTAAACTCGCGATTAATATTGTAAGCCCACATGATTATGAACCATAGAATTAATATTAAACCCTAGGATTAATAGTATAAACCCTAACATTGATATATAAAAACTATAATTAATATTAAACCCTAAGATTAAATATCCTAATAGTTTATTATACATATTATAAATTAATATTATAAGTCGAAGTGATTAATAAACTCAAGGGATTATTGTTGTTATAAATTCAAGAGAACCCAAGAGACTAATAACATTATAAAATCAAAGGATTAATAAATCCAAAGGATTATTATTATAAATCCAAGAGATAAAAACCCATGGAATAATATTAAACAATATAATTTATATTATAAACCCACTGGATTATATACCTATGAGTAATATTATAAACCCTACGATAAACTCTAAACCTTATGATTAATATTATAAACACTAAGATTAGTATTAAAAACCTGTGCATCCCAATCAATCTTACAAAAAGAAAAATATTATAAACCCAAAAGATTAATAAACCCAATTGGTTATTAATATTATAAGTCGGAGGGATTTATATTATAAATCCAAGTTACTAATAAACAAAAGATATTAATATTATAAACTCTTTATATTAGAAACTGAAAATATTAATAAACCTAAGTGATAAATATTATAAACCTAACTAATTATCATTGTAAACTAAAAGAATTAATATTATAAAACCAAAGGATTAATAAAACCAAGTATGAAAATTATAAATCCAAGAAATTACTAAACCCAACAAATTAACAAATTCATGACATTAATATTATAAACCCAAAGCATTAATAAAGACAAAAGATAAATATTATAAACCCAATAAATTAATAAACTTAATAATTATTAATATTATAAATCTAAAAAATTAATAAACCCTAAAAATTATTAATATTATAGACCCAACCAATCAATGAACCGTGTATAATATTATAAATCCAAAAGTTCAATAAACACACCAAAGGTTCAAATATTATAATTTAGCTTCATTTTGCAGAAATGTTGTGACACTACTAAAAAGAGGTTTACGTTAGTTTATTAGAGTTTGTCATGGTATGGAACCCCTCGGTATAAGGGTTTAGGGGGGGCTGTGGGTTGTGATACCTTTGATATTAGTTGAGGTAGGACGTTGTAGAGGCTTATTCTGATGGGTTCTCTAAGAAGTCTTGGGATTGAAACCCTCAGCTAAAGGGTTATGGGGTTGTGATACCTTTGATATCAGTTGAGGTAGGAGGAAGCTATAGAGGATTATGAAGATTGATTCCCTAGTAAAAATATTATGGCAGAATCCCATGGTTTCTTTTGGAGCAAATAATTATGGGAAGTTTGTTTTAAGTCTTTGTGTACAGGGTATAAAAAAAAAGCTGAGAAATCACCTGAGGAGTCTCGGTATATTTTCATAATCAGGACCAACATGTATCTCCGTTATGAGCCGGTACCAAATTTGATCATCGAGGCAGTGAAGTTTTCATTGTTTTAAGGTTCCGTTGTAGAGTTTCAAAATTGTAAAACTTGCCAAAGTTTCTCATTTACCTTCTTTTGAACCTCAGAGTAGAAGCTTTATTGTGGCTCAACTTTTGGGAACTCTCGGGGGATGTGACAAAACCTACAGGTTACTCTAATTCCATGGAGACTTCACATATGATACATTCAGCCGAGTAGTATTCAATTAATATCAGCATTAGACATCTGTAGCGTATCCTTGTTTTCTTTCATGGTCTGGTCAAAATTAGTCACATTAGCTCTATTCTAAAATAGATTGATTGGAACCAACATTTTTCAAATAGTTGAATCGAATTTATATATATGTGCTACTGATCATGTTAGCCATCTCATCAATTTAATGAATCTAACTCAAAATCTGGTATAATAATAGTTGGGGTTTTGAACGGCTTTGAACCAATCTAAACTGAAAGATACGATTTATGTTTTCTATTGGATGCATTGGAAAAACACACAACAAAAGCTAAAATCCACCAGGGAATTCTCTGTATTTTGGGTCCTTTGTGTTCATGGTAAAGTAGGTGTCACCATTACAGTCTTAAGCTCAGCAAATGCACTCCTGCTAATGTTGTTGTTTCAAAAGGAGGAGTTTTTTGTTCGATGAAACAGAGCATGATTGGATAGTTCCGGGACTGCCTTCTCCGACGACCCTGCGGCTTTCCGAGTAGGAGGTGGACCCCACGCCCCTGCCTCCACCATCTCCCTTTCTCTGCCACCTCCCCCTCCGCTCTGCCAACCCGCACACTTAAAATTTAAATTTTGAATATTGATTTTCCCGCCTTCATCCTATTCAGTTTCTTGTAGTATACAAAACATTGCAGTTTAGTTTGTCGCCTAAACCGAAATTCATTACAAGCATCCATTGCACGTAAACCTGCTTAAATTTTCAGAGGTGGGATATGTGGTATTATTTGTATCAGTGTGAGGCTGAGCAAATCGCATAACCATTTCATCATTAGCCAATTACTTATTCTTTTGATATCGAAATAAAATTTTTATTCCTTTAAAATGCAGGAGCAACAAATGTTTATGCGAGGCCACAAATAATCTAATCTTCAGAAAGAGATAAATTATTACATACCAACAACTGCAACTTTTGATGGCATGTGCATTGGTGCTTTGGCTGTTATGGCTGATTTTATGGGGACTATTGGTTCTAGTACAGGAATCCTTCTTGCAGTAACTATTATTTACCAGTACTTTGAGACATTTGAGAAGGAAAGGGCCAGTAAACTGGGTTTCTTTCATTTTTAGTGAATTTGTTTGCATTTGATATTTGTAGAAATTACATCTTAGATTAAACTTTGAGTCGGGCTCATGCTCTAGCCATCAAATCATTTGAATGTTGGGGTTGTACACCCCTTTGAAGTTTTGCAACATGTTGTACCGACAATGAGATGTCTAGGGTAGTTTAAAATAACTGCTTATTTTTTTGAATAAAAGCTGTTGTAATACTAGAGAGGCCTCTCAGTTGTGGTTTTTGGTGATATTTACAATGCTTTGTTTAGTTATGTATGAAAAACAAGTATTGGTTAATTTCATGAAAACCAATCTACAAAATTGGAAATATAAGCATATGTGCATGAATGTTGTAGAGAAAGGGGTACTATTTTAATTGAAATGAGAGTGAAAGAGACCTTTTGAAAATGTTATTAATTCAAGCAATCGGAATGGTATCAGTAGAAATCAATATGCAAAAATTAAATAGAATAAATGGGAAATTGACAACCCTTTCAGTGTGCCTTGCTCTGAATACCTTGTTGGATGGTGCCCTTGTACCACTAATATGTACTTGTACATAAAATGTGCTATTGAGTATTTAGTTATGCAAAACACATGAGATTTGACTTGTATTTAGTTATGCAAAACACATGAGATTTGGCCTGCAAAACTGCCATGACATGTGAATTTTAGATAGACAATGGTGAAGTGAGTGGGTGTTGTCTTTATTTGGAGATGAAGAGTGACCAAATTTGCATATGGATTCAATGTATCAGTTGAGAATTAAATTACTGCTATTTCTCATGTAGTATATATATGAATAAAGAAAACTAGAAGAGATGAAGCTATCCTTTCTTTAAATTGCCAACATGTTGTTGGATGCAGAATTAATCCCAGAACAATTGTTCAGCCCATGACATGTTACAAATTTTTGGACATGTAGCATCGATTCAAATTCTCCAGTGCTCAATTCAAATTCATTTAAAATGAGATTCAGATTCATGGATGAGTTTGAAGGCACATCCAAGCCTAGCATTCAACTTTAGATGCTTCCTCCAATAAAGGTCCAAATAGAGACAATAATTCACATCACACACCCATTCAAACTTAGACGTTTATCAAGCAAAATATGCAACAGGATTTAACACCCAAAGAATAATCTTCACCAATGTTTAAAAAGGCAACATGATGTTCCAAATTAAGTGGCCCTCCCAGTATTCCCCTTTCATGCATGCCTCCTCGCTTTTCCTGCATACACAAAAAAAATTAATGCTTCCATTTTTTGGTTTATTTTTTTAAATTTTTTTCTTGTATGCGCTGAAAAATGATTTTTCAGCACCTCCAGGGAAAAAAAAAAATTAATTTTTTTCTTGTAGGCACTGGAAAATGATTTTCCAGCGCCTACAGGAATTTATTTTATATCAAAGTTCTTTGCTAGAACCAAACACATAGATATTATGTATCATTTCTGTAAGGAAAACAGTTGCTACAAAGAACTAGCATTTGATTTCTATATTTCAAAGGATATAGCTACTGACATATTTTGATGTGCCAATTTTTTTCATGTAGAAGATTGGTCAATCTGCAGCATAATAAAAATGCAGGATTGAAACTTGTGGCAGTCACCACCAAAATTAATAATGCTAACTAATGAGTAATAGTTTGATATCTAAATATAATTGTCTATTATATGAGTTAAACAATAGTTAGAAGATGTTATAATTACATTTTCAAGGTCTTTTTTACCATTCAGGTTTTGGAATGATATGGATGTGAGATGATTAGTAAGAATGTTTGGATTGGAAATTTATTTATGAAGGTTTTGAAGTTTAGTAAGAGATTATGCTTTTTTTTAAGTTTTGTTTTTATATAATTTATGTTTGGAATGAGATGGATGTGGGATGATTGGCAAGATATTTAGGTTGGAGATTTATATGAAGGTTTTATGTTTAGTGAGAGATTGTATATTTATATATTAAGCAAATTAGTTTTGAATGATATGGGTGGAATGATGAATTAGATGTTTTGGTTGGAAATTTATTTATAAAGTTTAGAAGTTTGAGTTTCATATTATATATGTTTTGCTTGCAATGTAAGTATTTTTTAAGGTTTATATATCCTCTTCATCAATGTTGGAATTTGTTTTTCATTTTATTCTTTAAACCATTTTGAGTGTTTATCATTTTTGTTACATTTATTACTTAATTTCGTTACATATTAAATATTTTGTAATCAAATTAAGAAACAATTTATAAAAAATTTAAAATTTATTCCAAAATGTTGGAATTTTTTTCCTGTAGGCGCTGGAATATCCCTTTCATGCATGCCTCCTTGTTTTTCTTGCATACACAAAAAAATTTAATGCTTCCATTTTATGGTTTTTTTTTTTCCTATAGGCGCTAGAAAATGATTTTCCAGCACCTACAAGAATTTTTATTTTTTTTTTAATTTTTTTCTTGTAGGCGTTGGAAAATCATTTTCCAGCGCCTACAAGAAATTTTTTTTTATCAAAGTTCTTTGCTAGAACCAAACACATAGATATTATGTACCATTTTTGTAAGGAAAACGGTTGTTGCAAAAGAACTGGCATTTGATTTCTATATTTCAGAGGATATAGCTACTGGCATATTTTGATGTGCCAATTTTTTATCATGTAGAAAATTGGTCAATCTGCAGCATAATAAAAATGCAAGATTGAAACCTGTGGCAGTCACCACCAAAATTAATAATGCTAACTAATCAGTAATAGTTTGATATCTACATATAATTGTCTATTATATGAGTTAAACAATAGTTAGAGGAAGTTATAGTTACATTTTCAAGGTCATTTTTTACCATTCAGGTTTTGAAATGATATGGATGTGGGATGATTAGTAAGAATGTTTTGGTTGGAAATTTATTTACGAAGGTTTTAAAGTTTAGTAAGAGATTATGCTTTTTTTAAGTTCTGTTTTATATAATTCATGTTTGCAATGAGATGGATGTGGGATGATTGGCAAGATATTTAGGTTGGAGATTTATATGAAGGTTTTAAGTTTAGTGAGAGATTGTATATTTATATATTAAGCAATTTAGTTTTGAATGATATGGGTGGAATGATGAATAAGATGTTTTGGTTGGAAATTTATTTATAAAGGTTAGAAGTTTGAGTCATATTATATATGTTTTACTTGCATTGTAAGTATTTTTTAAGGTTTATATATCATCTTCATCAATGTTGGAATTTGTTTTTCATTTTATTCTTTAAACCATTTTGAGTGTTTATAATTTTTGTTACATTTATTATTTAATTGTGTTACATATTACATATTTTGTAATCAAATTAAGAAACAATTTATAAAAAATATAAAATTTATTCCAAAATGTTGGAATTTTTTTCCTGAAGGTGCTGGAAAATGATTTTTCAGCACCTACAGGAAATTTTTTTACCAAAATTTATGAATACTTTACAATGGCTTAAAACCCGGGGACAAATAATATAAATGTTATTGTTAAAGAAAAGGTGTAGTTTAGTCAAATGTTATTGGTAAATAATTCGTTGATTTAATGGGAGTTTTGAAGAATTTTTATTGGATTCTTTAAAATGTACCAAAACCTTTTTGGTTAGATGTTACTACTAAAGGGTTTGATTCAAATTTTTTACTCAATTCAAATAAAGATATAATATTGGTAATAAGATGCTACTACTTTGTTCAATGGTATTGGTTAAGGAATTTTTTTTTATTTAGAAGAAAATGTTTTTAAAATTAAAAACATTGTAGGTAAAAGAATTTATATGCATTTCCAATAAAAAAAAATTATATGCATTTCCAATAATATAAATTCCTATAGGCACTGGAAAATTTTCCTGTAGGCACTAGAATTTTTTTTTAAAAAATAAACCAGAAAATGGAAGCATTAATTTTTTTTTGTGTATGGAGGAAAAGCCAGGAGGAAAGCATGAAAGGGGAATACTAGGAGGGCCACTTAATTTGGAACATTATGTTGCCAATTTAAACATTGGTGAAAATTATTCTTTGGGTGTTAAATCCTGTTGCATATTTTGCTTGATAAACGCCTGAGTTTGAATGGGTGTGTGATGTGAATTATTATCTCTATTTGTACCTTTACTGGAGGAAGCATCTAAAGTTGAATGCTAGGATTGGATGTGCCTTCAAAGTCATCCATGGATATGAATCTCATTATAAATGAATCTGAATTGAGCACTGGAGAATTTGAATCGATGCTACATGTCCAGAAATCTGTAACATGTCATGGGCTGAACAACAGTTCTAGGATTAATTCTGCATCCAACAACATGTTGGCAATTTAAAGAAAGGATAGCTTCATCTCTTCCAATTTTCTTTATTCATATATATACTACATGAGAAATGGCATTAATTTAATCCTCAACTGATACATTGAATCCATATGCAAATTTGGTCACTCTTCATCTCCAAATAAAGACAGCACCCACTGCACCATTGTCTATCTAAGATTCACATCTCATGGTAGTTTTGAAGGGTAAATCTCATGTGTTTTGCATAACTAAATACTCAATAACACATTTTATGTACAAGTACATATTAGTGGTACAAGGGCACCATCCAACAAGGTATTCAGAGCAAGGAACACTGAAAGGGCTGTCAATTTTCCATTTATTTTGTTTAATTTTTGCATATTGATTCCTACTGATACCATTCCAATTGCTTGAAATAATAATATTTTCAAAAGGTCTCTTTCACTCTCATTTTAATTAAAATAGTACCCCTTTCTCCACTGCATTCATGCATATATGCTTATATTTCCAATTTTGTAGATTGGTTTTCATGAAATTAACCAATACTTGTTTTGCATACATAACTAAACAAAGCATTGAAAATATCACCAAAAAACACAACTAAGATGCCTCTATAGTATTAAAACAACCTTTATTCAAAAAAATAAGAAGTTATTTTAAACTACCCTAGACATCTCATTGTCGGTATAGCATGCAGGAATTTTTTTGCCTACCAGTTTTTTACTTTCGTGAATTCTTACATTGAAGATCTAATCAAAAGATCGCTGCAAAACTTCAAAGGAGTGTAAAACCCCCAGCATTCAAATGCTTTGATGGCTAGAGCATGAGCCCAACTCAAAGTTTAATCTGAGATGTAATTTCTACAAATATCAAATGCAAACAAATGCACTAAAAAAAAAATAAACCCAGTTCAGTGACCCTTTCCTTCTCAATTGTCTCAAAGTACTGGTAAATAATAGTTACTGCAAGAAGGATTCTTGTACCAAAACAAATAGCCCCCATAAAATCAGCCATGACAGTCAGAGTACCAATGCACATGCCACCAAAAGCTGCAACTGTTGGTATGTAACGATTTAGCTCTTTCTGAAGATTAGATTCTCTGTGGCATGGCATAACCATTTGTTGCTCCTGCATTTTAAAGGAATAAAAATTGTATTTCGATATCAAAGAATAAGTAATCAGCAAATGATGAAACGGTTATGCAATTTTCCCAGCCTCACACAGACACAAATAATACTACATATCTCACTTCTACAAATTTAAGCAGGTTTACGTGCAATGGATGCTCGTAATGAATTTCAGTTTAGGCGGAAAACTAAACTGCAATGTTTTGTATACTACAATAAACTAAATAGGATGAAGGAGTCGAATCAATATTCAAAATTTAAATTTTAAGTGTGCGGATTGGCGGAGCGGAGGGAGAGGTGGCAGAGGAAAGGAGGTGGCGGAGCTAGGGGCGCAAGGACCACCCTCTACTCGGAAAGCCGCGGGGTCGCCGGAGGGGACAGTCCCAGAGTTGTCCCATCATGCTCCGTTTCGTCAAACAAAAGACTCCTCCGTTTTAAAACACTACTCCTGGACCAACTCATTGTCAAAATAATAAAAAATAATCAACGACCTGTCTGGTAATTTAGCGACAACATTCCATTTGTAGTTTTATTCACCGAAGATGGCTGGATAGAGAGTGCAACATTTCTGGAGGTAATAGTGAATGCTTAATCAACGGCCTGTCTGGTAATTTAGCGACAACATTCCATTTGAAGTTTTATTCACCGAAGATGGCTGGATAGAGAGTGCAACATTTCTGGAGGTAATAGTGAATGCTGATTTCTAATTTTTTGAGTTTTGTATTGATCATCATTTCGTTAAGTTTTTTCTGTCGATTTGTTCTATGTAAATTTCTTTTATATTGTCTTAATTTCCCTGTTAAATTGTGATGTATTTTCAATGGATGGTTTTCACACATGATTTACATACTTGACTTATAACTAAAAAGCTTTGATATCAAATTTTATTGTTTTACAAATTATATATATATATATATTAAAATATGATAGTTTCTGAGTTATAACTCATGTAAATCATGTGTAAAAAATGTTTTTAAAGAAAAACTTTAAAAAAAAAAATTGTTAATAACAAATATCCTAAACAATTAAGTTTTTAGAAAATTTTAGCATAATATAATTTAAATTTACTGTAATTTAACAAGATAATTTCAGAACTTTCAACAAGCAATAAGGATAATTACAAATTTCAAATCTTAATAGAAACCAAATTTACAATAGGATGGTCTATTGATGGTCTATTGGTCCAAGTCTTATTTGCTTTTACAATTTTTTTAGATCAATTCATAAAACTTGTTTTGAATGTTGGCGTCGTTTGTTATCAATTCTAAGATTTATAGTGTTTTTTTGTTTTTTTTTTCAAATTTTTGTATTATGTATGTATGGTTTTCTTTTTTCTTTATTTTTGTCGTTTGTTTAATTTTAACACATTATTTCAAAACAAGAATTTTAGCTCAAAAAAAACTCCAAAATATGAAAAAACAATCCAAAAACGAAAAGTGTGTTTTTTAGAGCACATTTATTTTTAGGGTCAAATTTCAACATTTTTTTAAATTATGCTAAAATCCAATTTTTTTCTTCAAAAACACCCTCCAAACAAAAAGTGTTGATGGTGGAAAAACATTGCCAATTTTGTGTGTGCAAAAAGCAACCTGAAAACGAGAAGTGTTGTCGCTAGAATAACGCCGTCAATTGTTTATGTGCAAAAAACACCTTGAAAATGAAAAGTGTTAATGTTGGAATAACGTATTTTTCTTTTCAAGGTAAATTGTAAAAAAAATTTTAATAATGACATTAAAGATAAAATATCATGACTTTGAAAAACCTTAAAATTTCAAGGATAAACATGGCATTAAAGATCAAATATCAAGTCTTAAAATTTGAACGCTTTTAGGCATGGTATTAAAGATAATTTGTGTCTCTGAAAAGCCTTAAAATTCCAAGGATGACATTAAAGATAAAATATCGCGTTTATGAAAATAAAATTCCAATCATTTTTAAACATGGTATTAAAGATCAAATATGGCTTGTAAAAAATAGAAAAAATTTGAAAAATAAAATTAAAAAGAGAAAATTAAAAAACAAACACACCATTTAAATAAAAATTAACCCAAACAAAAAACAAAAACAAAATTTATTTTTTAGTTATAAAATAATAATAACAATAATAATAAATTGCATAATTTAAAAAAGATAAAATAAAAAACTTAAAATTAGTTAAAATTTTAAAAATAAAAAAATAATTTAAATTTACAAATTTAAAATTAAAATTAAAATAATAATAATAATAATTTAAATTATATATATATATATATTAAAAAAATAACCGAGAAAACTTTCAAAAAAAATAAAAAATAAAATAAAAACCATTTTTAAATATCAAAATTTAAAAAAAAAATATGAAATAAATTATATATATATATTTAAAAAAAATACAAAATTAAAACAAATTAATAATAACAATAATAATAAAATTAATTTAAAAAAAAAATTGTGTTTGACTCTGGCCACCGTGGGTGCCGTGGGGCTCTCCTGCCAACCGAGCCCTGCAGCTCCCAAAGCCATAAGGGTCAACCCTTATCACCCTTGCAGTGACACAAATTTTCAACTTTTTTATTATTTTTTTAAGTAATTATTTTTTTATGATTTTTTATTTTTTATTTTAATTTATATATATATATATATATATATATATATATATATATAAATGAGGGTTGATCGCGTTGGTCGGCCTTCACTCAAACCCTCCACTAATTCCCCCGTAGACCTATGCTCTCTTAGCTTTATCTGACCATCAATATCCTTCCTTCCTTTACCACGCTCCTTCACCACTTCATACCAGAATTTGTTTCAGTGTGACTTAAGAAGGATTCTTTCTTTTAGTAGGATTGATATTTGAAGAAAGCATTAAAAGAATTCAAAAGTCTATTACTATAGCCTCCTATTCTAACACCACCACGTTCAGGTGTCCCTTTCATATTATCCATCTCAGCTACGGAAACCTTCATAGGTGTGGTTTTAATACCACAAGATGGTAAGGGAAAAAAGTGTACAATATATTACATTAGCCATGCCCTGGTAGATTATAAGAATAGATATTCACACATTAAGACACTATGTTTGGCTATCATGTTTGTCGTGTCAAGGCTAAGATACTACATGTTAAGCCACGAAGTGGTGTTTATATATATATATATATATTATATAAGTGTCAAAGCTAAGATACTATATGTTAAGTGTTTATATATATATAAGTGTCAAGGCTAAGATACTATATGTTAAGTGTTTATATATATATAAGTGTCAAGGCTAAGATACTATATGTTTGGCTATGATAGCCAAACATAGTGTCTAAGTGGTGTTTATATATATATAAACACCACTTCGTGGCTTAACATATAGTATCTTAGCCTTGACACGGCAAACATGATAGCCAAACATAGTGTCTTAATGTGTGAATATCTATTCTTATAATCTACCAGGGCATGGCTAATGTAATATGTTGTACACTTTTTTCCCTTATCATCTTGTTTATATATATATATATATATATATATATATATATATATATATATATATTAATTTAAAATAATTGTGTTTTTAATTATTTTTAATTTTTTAATTAAAAAAACAAATTATGTTTTTTTTTTTATTCTTTTAAAATTTATTTTTCATATATATATTTTTATTTTTATTTTTTTAAATTATGAGTTTTTTTAATTCTATTTATTGTTTTGAATATTTTTGGTTTTTTATTTATTTATTTTTTGAATTTTTTATTTTTGCAAGTTATTTTTGTATTTTCTTAGACTTTTATTAGTTTTTTTTTTCTTTTTTTATATCTGATTTTTTTTGTCACGTTTTTTGTTTTTGTTTTTTTTTTTTTACCAAAATGAAAATCATCACTCTAAACAAAAATGATTGTTGTTACATCAATATTTTTCAAAATTAGCATGAAAATCACTAACATTTAAAACAAATGTTCATACTTGATTAAAAAAAAAATGCTAAAAAAATCACCATTTTTCTAATTCGACATGACATTTAAAAAAAAAATCAAAGAAAATTTAAAGTTCCAAAAATATGCTAAAAAAATAGATTATTCTATATAACCACTTTTCAAAATCAACATGATAATCATGACATTTAAAAAAAAAAACCATAAGAAAATTTAATGTGCTAAAACTATGCTCCAAAAAAAATGGTGATTCTGCATCACCACTTTTCAAAATCAGGTGTGCTTTTTGTTACTTCAAAAAAACGAGTTCTAGTAATTTCGAGTTTGATCGGTAACTATGTTTTTTTTTCTTGCACTTTTTTGTACTTTAGTTATGACTGATTTATCATTTCTATCATTTTCAATCTTTCTAAGATTAAAAATAATTTTTTTCATTTTTATTCATTTATTTTTCCATTATTGCAATAGTTTCAACAACCCTGACAAATTTTCCATTTTTTTCTATTCTTTCTTCTATTACAATTATAACAACTTGAACTTTGTAAGCCACTCAAAGTATTTAACGATTTCCAATACAATATTCTCTTTAAAAAAATTATTGCTTTGAAGGGAGTTTTACTTTTAACTTCAACATCAATTTCAGCATCTACGTGTGTATCACAAAGTCAAAAGTCATACTTACTATCTTCAACATGCTTATGCTCTACATGTACACAATAGCCATTTTGTACTTCAAAATTTTCAACATTATTTTTGCAATGTTTAGAACAACTCAATTCTTCATGTGTTGTATATGTTCTTATGTTTTAGCAAGTATAACTTCTTCAATTAATTTTATAAAGTCAAAATCTTCTACCTCTTCTATTAAAATAGTGGGTCTAATGGTTAAGAGCATGTGTTTCCTCCTCAGAGATCACATGTTCAAAACCAAAGAGGGTAGAGTATGTAATAATAATAATTTCAATGTCACCTTCTTGTCCAAGGGAGGTAGAGTATGTAATAATAATAATTTCAATGTCACTTTCTTGTCCAAGGGAGGTAGAGTATGTAATAATAATAATTTCAATGTCACCTCCTTGTCCCACAAACAAGTGGGTTTCATACACCAATTTGGTGCTCAACTTGATGTTGATTGTTGTTGCTCCCCATTTCATTATATGCCATATTCATAATATTCCAAGTCTTTTTTTACCTAATTGTTATTGTAATTTTGGGAAAAAATCTCTCATAGAAGCCTTATTGAATGATAGAAAATGCTACTGCATCATCCTTCTTATTTGCTACTAGCTAATTATTTTAAAGTTGAATCACCATAAACAGCTTGATTTGCAAATTCTTCAACCCATTCAACACAATATCCCTCAAACCTTTTACACATGTTCTAGTTCTCATCTTAATAGCTTCAAAAAAATCATCATTTTTACCAAATAAGATGAACAAATTCATATTTACACCGAAGATGTTCCTTTTATGAGATTGACTGGAAAACATTGTTCATCCTAGCGAATCCCTGTGCTCCACCTATCGCCCTTATGCCCTGTCAAAAATTGACACTTGGCAGCCATCCATCCCACCGTGCTGCTCTGCTACTCTCAACTCCTTCCCATGCGTCATCTCCTTCCTTCGTCTCCAATCGAGGACACACCTTCGGTGCCCTTCGGCTCATTTATTAAAATGAGCAAGTACTAGTTATATCTTTTAATTACATTTTAAGACAACTTCATTCTTCCACAATTACAATTGGTGCTAATATCTTGTAGTTATCCTAGTGCGGCAATGGTAACTCAATTTCACTATGGCTCAACAAAGAACAACATTTCATTTTCAAAGACAGATCTCACTCCGCTCAATAAAGAGAATGTTCTATTCAAACTGAAAAACTAAATTGTTTTCCTTTCTAAACCAACAACAATTTCTCAAATCTATTTATTAGAATAGTAAAAAATAGCTCCAACCTACTCTAATAACACTAATAACACTTTGATGAATAAGGAGAAAATTATTCTCAACTACTATTTCATAAATATACACAATTCACATGCTAAATTACAATTCACAAAGTTTGATACAGAACTTTATTACTTTACAAATAAGATATATCTACATTCAATTTTTTTTTTTTTAACTTGTGAAAATTTAATTTTTTTAATATGATCTGTGAATAATAATTATTTTAAATAATTAAATTACTTTACAAATAAGATATATGTACATTCAATTTCTTTTAAAAAGCTCCTGAATGTGTTTTTTTTAATAAAATATGATTTGTGGAAAAACTATTTCAAATAATTAAATTAACTAACAGGTTTCTATATAAAATAGAGAAATTTAAATTTAGCTTCGGAACTTTCATTACAATATTTCGAACATTTTTAAGTCGAGGATACAAATACTTTATATATAAATATAAATAAATATATGTGGCTTACGATTTTGTTTAATGGAACCACCGTCTTCTTTGTTCATCTGTGTACACGAGTATAATTCCTTTCTTTCTTAAAAATGTGTTTTGCTGTACCGGAAGATTCACATTAAATTTTACAATTTAATGTCTTTAAAAACACACATCTCTGCTAATACTATAATCCTCGAAGACAAATATCTTGAGATCACATGTTTCCTGCTGTTGAAACTTTTTGTATCCGTATGACCAGTAATAACAGTGAGAATTCAAGTATGGAAAAATGTAAATATCCCATCTATGACGAAATCTTCCTTGTAACTATGATTGTAACGTAGGTCAGGATTAAGTGCCTTAAGGTAACCATCAATGACAGGTTATTGTGCGTCACAAGCCCCCATCCAATTTCTCCCTAATGGGAAGCTCTGCTCTAAATAATAAATATAGAAAAATGCCTATTTGTTTGAAGAATTCAGGTCCAAACTTAATAAGCAGAAATTGAGTTTACCATCAGAGTTCCAATAGAAATTAATCTACATTATTGTAATAGAGAGTAATTTATATTTAGAGAGTCAATTCACTGAGTGTTGAGTCATGTCAAGTGCACTGATAAATGAATTCAGTGTGTTTTCTATGTCAAAGTAGAATCTACATTATTGTAATGTAGCCTTGCAACTCCCGCATGGAGAGTCACTTATATTATTTAGAGAGTCAATTAACTGAGTGTTGAGTCAAGTCAAGTTAATCGATAGATCAATTTAGTGTGTTTTTGCATATCAATGTAGTTTAGGCTAGTCGCTAGTTGAAAATGTTTAAATACCCTTCACCGAGTTCATTGTAATCATTCAAGTTTGTGTGATCAATAGAAGAGCAACAACTGGTGTGTGAATTATTTGAATTATTTTGTGCCTTTACTCTTCTATCTTTCCATCAAATTGATATTAAAACAAGGTTACAAAGACCCATCAACAATGAGAGCAGATTTTTTTTTTCTCTTGTTTAATACAATACTATAACTCATCTGGCAGATTATACTCATAGCGTTATAACGCTGGTAGAAGGCAGCAGGTTACACTCAAAGCATTATAATGCTGGTAGAGGGCAGCAGCAGTCGCATTAAGAGTAGTAAACTACCCAGTTTTGGCACCATGCAGGGTCTTTTAGTTTTCGCAATGTTAGCACATTAATGGTGATATTTGAAGCGGCAAGCGTTATACGCTACCATAGACCACTTTTGATGCATTAGTGAATGAAAAAAGTCAATATCAAGGATATTTTTAAATATATGAATTCCTTTCCAAGGTTTTGTGAGTTGAGATATATATTTTAAAAGTTCTTGTTTTGAGAAGTCGATAGAATACAATAAGTTTTTTTTTAAATCTTATTATAAAATATTTTTTATATAAAGATTTTTTCATAAAAGATTTTTTATATAAAATAAGACTTAGATTTTTATTGAAAGGATTAATTATTTTATTGAAAGAGGAGCTTTGCAAATTTTATTAGGGTTTCAGAAGAGAAATTTTTGAAGAAATATTATTTTCTCAAATTTCCAGCGCCAGTTCTCGTCGTTTGCAGGTAAAGATTATGATGTGTGGGCCATTAATATGTAGACCACATTGAAGGTGCATGATGTTTTGGATCATGTCCAGTTTGGGTTTTCAGAACCTAAGAGTGAAGCAGAAGAACGAGCTCTCACAAATGCAAAGAAATAACAATGGAAGAAAGACGAAAAGAAGAATGCAAAAGCATTGTAGCTTATTTAGCAGGGAGTGAACCAAGAAATGTTCCAAGGATTATGATCACGTCTTCAACAAAGACATCATGGGAAACTTATTCAAATCAAGCAAATGAAACCTCTCAAGAAAATTTTATATTTTCAGTACATAATAGTAGATAGAAATCATGATAGAGGTACTAATTATGGTTCTAATATTTAGCTTAAAATATCACACAGAAAGAATGACCAATACATCCAAACAGAGCCCTTAGGCTGAATAAAGGTGTTAAGAGGGTGTCTCCATGTCAGACTATGATACCCAAACTACATCCTCTCGAATGCGTTCAGTCCTTAACACAAATTTTCGAAGTAATGAATTTCACTATTAACAGGATAGATGAATTGATTCATCATGTTTGGTTGCTTTCAATTGTTATGCTCAAAATTTGTTGAATTAAAAGGGATGGCGAAAAAATTCATTCAAACTCGACAATTAAATTCTACTGAATTGAATGAATCCTATTTCCATAAAATACCATTTAAATTTTTCTTTAAATTCATTGAAATTAAAGGAAATTTGTCTCGAAATTCTTTTGTCTTTTAGATTAAATGAATGTAATGTTCATGTTTTCCTTTTGAGAGCAAGTCATACATGATTTCTTCTTGACTGTGTTTTCTATTTGTGAAGATTGTTCATCCTTGATTGTATGCATTTGAATGTGCTCTATGTCTACATAAGCCTTCCCATGAATGGATTTCTAGTATGTATGCCTTCGAAGGCCGTCTTCTATTGTTGAAATGGGTTCTCTGAAATGGTTATCAGAGTGGTTGTCGAATTGATTTTGTACATTCATCGGTAGATGAAATATCATTTATCCATAAACATAATGCCTTTGTTTGACATCTCTTGTTTGAAATGGATCTAAATAACTCCAAACTTAGAAAAAAGGAAAATTATTGAAAAAAGTGTGAATTCAATGGTCACCCTAAATACCAAAGGCCAAAGGACACAAGAAGATGAAACAAATTATTTGATGGTTTCCATTTTAAGTCAGCTCTATAATATAGGATGCATGTTTGATATAATAACAACCCAAGAGATTGAAAATTGAAGCTTGGGAAAAAAATGGGGCCTGCCCATGGTGAACAAGGATTGTCTCCCAATCAAAGACTCAAGGCCATTCCCTACAAAATATTGCCAGTGAGTAAGAATACATGAAATCTATGATTGAGACTGTATATCCCCAAGCATGAATAGAAGCCATCAAATGCTGCTTTTTCCAAGTTGGGTTTCTTGGGTGAATGTTGTTGTTTATGGTGCATTTAATTGTTGTGAGAGCAGTTACAGTACCAATCACATGAATGCTTCCTTAAATGTTTCCATTATTTCCCTAAGTGTTGGGATTTATTCCATCTTTAATTGAATTGATGCTTTTGAAGCTACAACTCTTATTTCAATTGCTCTATTCACTGGTTAGTCAATTGGTACTTAAACTAATGATTTTCTTGGGTTGGTGAATTAATATTGCGCTCATATAATGTTCAATGTGTTCATTGCTTGTGCACTGATAACCCCAAAGTTTTTGCATTTTCCTAATTCATTGATTTGTTGAAGTGCTGCTATATGGCTCCTTGAAAATGTTTATGGTTGACTTACAACACTCTTATTAATGCATTGGAATCGAGTAATGGTAATTACATCTATGGCCTCATTGATTGCCTAAGCCATTGGTATTGAGCCTTTCTGTAGCCATGCACTGCCCTTTGTGTTTTTACTAATTACATACAATGGAACTCATTTAAATAAACCAAATTCATATATTTATCTAATGACTTATGGATGTGTGATGAGTATCTTGAGGAGATGCTTTTTTCATGAGAACTGGTTGATTTGTAATGATTTAGCAAAATTGCATCTAGATGTATACTATAGAAGTGAGTTGTCTTTGAAAGGGGCTATACCTAGACATTAGGATTTGAGATTCCATACAACCTTTTTGGAATAAATCCGTGTATAAAGAGGGGGCCCAAGTCTATAGGAGGAACAAAGGATGTACAGAGAGCTTGCAAAAGGGAGACACAAATGAAGTCCAAAGCAAAAAATAAGATAAATGATTTCTCTTGTCAATGGTACTATTGTTGGTTGTGAAAGTAGAAAGATAAATCCAAAGGAAGAAGACAAGGAGATGATTTTCACAGCAACTGATATATTTATTGCCATGCTTGGCTTACCTACTGATAAAACTACGAAAATAAATTATGCAGAAGTGAAGTCCCAAATTGATACTGAATTAATAGACAAGCAACACCAGTATCATGTGGATCTTCACAAAACTGTTCAAAATAGTGACATGACATACTCTTTTGTTGACCTAACACCAAAGCATGAACATGATATCCAAACTATTAACAATGTTGGTAGCCTTGAACCAACTACACATGCTCGAATTTCTGATATGTACCCACAGATCCCTGGAAATTGCTGAGAACTTAACCTAGTACATCAAAGGATGACTTATTATGTTCTTTTTGTTGAGCTTCTGGAAACTTAGAGGTGATGTTATATTGAATTTTGTTGTCAGTGTGGAGAAATTTGAAATTGTGTGTTTTTCCAAGTTGCTAAGTAATAATGCATGCTCTAGACTGCAGGGCACATGATGCATTACAACAGTGGCAGTTCTATAACAAAGAAAAAATAAATGCCATAAAATATTATACATGTGTGTAAGCCCTGTGTTGAATGTTATGAAATTAGAAAATAAAGTTCCATGTGTTTTTGCAATTCTTTCTTTGTGAGTGTTCAGTTCATTTTTACTATTAAATTTTGATACCTGAAAGAAATTCCAACATACCCTTTAGAATGATTATTGTTTACATAATCTATGTTTTTTATGTTTAATTACTTCTTTCAAATTCAACATGCATTTATATTCTATTAAAATTATCCTTGTTGTTAAATTTTAATATAGAGAAGCCATTCTAGAATACCCTTTAGAATGATTATTGTTTACATGGTCTATGTTTCTTGTGTTTAATGCATTCTTTCAAATTTAGCATGGTTTTATATTCTATTAAAAATAGGATGAATTCAGGGCACCATATGTTTATTTCAAAGATGATTGTGTAATGAATCTAGAAGCAGAGGTAGAAAAAGGTACCAAAATCAAAAGCATTGTCTATGAAATCAAAGGGGTTGCTCTGGGTTGTTGTTTCACAAAGTGTCGCAGGAGCTTTCATGTCCCATGTGCCCTTTCTACTCCAGAATGTAGAAGGGATGTCGTAAGAGTTTAAAACCTTGTCTCTTAAGTCCTCTTAAAGAAAATTATTCAGGTATTACAGACGAAAATTGAGAGGGGGTTGTCAATTTTTTTTTACCATGTTTTATGTGGGATAATTTTCAATGCTCTGCCCTTCTCATGCATCACGCAAGTTTCCAAATAAAAGGAGATCATCTACAAGATCAAAGCGTAGCAGATACCTACCAAGAAGGGGACAACACTTTGCTGATAAGGTAACACTGGCTAGGTTATATTGTAAACCTACTTTTAAGTTATGCATTTGATTTTTAAACCTCAATTGTATATTAGATTTCACTTACTGTCTTTTCACCCCTTCAACACTTTCAAAGGAGACAAAAGCCCTGGTATACATCAAGCTGAGGAAGGTTTCAAAGCAATTCAAACTTGGACATGGCCGCTGGGACAACCATGCAAATAGGTTCCTTGTGGTTTTGCATTGGATTTTTATCAAAATGTATTGCATGTGTTCGCCTTTAAAGTGTGTATTTTTAACTTCAAATCTAGCTACTAATTAAAATTATGTGATCTATGTGCTCAACAAGTCTCATTTTTAATGCATGATGAACTTAATAGTTTTGCAAGGCTCACTGGTGCAACGGAATCAAAAACATGGAGTCCTGTTGTGACCCATGTGGTTGCATCTACCGATGCAAATGGTTCTTGTAGAAGAACATTGAATTTTTTAATGTCAATCTTGGAAGGGAAGTGGGTTCTTAAGATAGATTGTAAGTTTATCTAATAGTCCTGCAAGATGTCATTGAATGTCCTCATCTATACACTTGTTTTCCTAATATTTCTTGTAAATATGTGTCCTGACAATTCCTCAACATTACTTAACTTTCACCTTTAGCTAAAGGTCATACTCATTTCCTGAAAAGAATGATTTCAAGGATTGCTGCATGTATGGAAGTAGGGCATCTAGTAAATGAAGAGCCATTTGAAATAACTCATAATATCCATGGCCACCTTTGAGGGATCAAAGCGTGGTTGAGCATGAGTTGAGAAAAAGGTGTGGAAATATACCAAGGAAAGACATTGGGCATACTAGGTCTTTGAAGAGATACCCGAACTTCAAGCCTCTTCGACCAATCAATCCCCACATCCAGTGAGACATTAGAAACCCTTGTTTTTCAAATGTTATTATGTATATATTCGAAGGGTAAAAAAAACCAAAACACACTATTGGCATGTCTTTGCACCTCTTGGTGCAAATGCTAGTTGAAAGTCAATGCCTATATATGCAATTTCACGGACTACCCTAACTCATAATTCTTTAAAGGGTGCTAGCTCAGTGGAAGAGCACCTGCTTTATAAGCAGGAGGTAAGTGGTTTGATTCCACTGTATCCTAATATGAATTAATCAATGATATTGTAGTTTATTTTTAATTTTATACTCTTAATATTGGTTTATTTCAATAGTGAGATATTTTCTAGATTCATTATTTTATATTGTCTCTAAAGAGACAAATGTGTTGTGGGATTATCTTTGAATGCCAGTTTTTATTATCTAGAGAGAAAATAATTAGGGTCAAAAACATTGTCTCTTTAAAGACAATATGTCTTTGATCTCAACTATTATCTCTAAAAAACCAAAAATATATGTTATATATTCTCTTTATAGAAATAATATTTTAAAACAATTTAATTTGAAATTATAAACCATGAATACAAACCATCCATTCCAAGGTACTCTTGTACAAACCACAAAGGTATTATCTCGACCAAATCATTTTGGTTGGATTTTATTTTATTTTTTAAACCACAAAACAACAAAGCGTAATATCATCTTGGTCGTAAAACAGAGAGCACGCCTGTGTCAAATACAAGTGGCTGTGACAGAAAGAATTCTAATGGAACACGGCTATAGAATTTATAAAACAAAAGGATCAAAAGAGTTGTACAATTTGGTTAGGTGGGGCTATATGGAGTGAATACAGACGAGAAATGGAATCATATTAGTTGGACGAAAGAGACTACACCAAGTAAGTCAAATACGGGCGGCTTGACACGAGGAAGAATTGTAATGGGACACGGCTATATATTGAATGTAAACCACAAACGTCTTGTCAAATTTGCTGGCAGGGGAATCATCTTGGTTGATTAAAAAGACTTGGCCTTGCTTTTGACGTTTAATCATGTGGTTGTTCATTAGAACTCTATGATTGACTATTGCCTCTCGCCCATCGCTGCGCGACAATATAAAGGAATGGCAAAAACTCTGGAATCAAATGAAGCAGATATCAGTGACGCCCAAATGCTGCAGATATCAGTGACGCCCAAATTGCTGCTGGGGGAAGCAATTTGGAGACGAGATGGACATCGAAGCACGCATTCTTAGTGCGTTCATGCACGTGGCACCCGCTATATCTTCCGCAACGCCGACCTTATGGTAAATATTCCACCGACAAAGCTGCACCTACTTCCATTGTTGCAGAAACTAACGTGTCCATCTAAAGTTGTTTAAAAGGCCAGACCTTTACCTCCAAGGTTCCCTCTTCCAATTTCTCAAGGAGTTTTGTCCTTTACAACACCGAACATCCACTCGCACTCTTGTCAAATGTACAATATGTTGTAAAAATAATACAACTTAAAGGGAGAGTGTATTTTTAACACAATCAAAGATAACATGGGTGTTTTATGCATTTGCTTGGGGATTATGGGGTCCATATGGTTTATTAATCACCTATTATGGTAGGAGCATTTCAAGTGTGAGTTTTTTCAAGTTAGAAAAAGGTTTTGCTATATTTTCTTTTGTTTTTAAGTTTTTAAGTTTATAATGGGATGGTAATTTTTATATGAAATTTTTTTATATTTTATAAAGATATTTTTTTTAAATGCTTGTGAAATAGATAATATGGAAAACATAGATTTTTTTTTTTATATTTTCATAAAGAAAGAGAGATAAGCATGTTCACATAGTAACTAACCAATATGTTAATAGGGTTGACTAACCAATATGAGGGGTGGCCAATCAATATGTTAATAGGAGAAGTATAAAATAAAAATATGTTAATAGGAAAGAGTAAATTATAAGAATATAGAATATTGTTTACTTATATTTACCAAGATTTGTATTAAGGAAGAATTTAAGAGTATAAATTTTAATATTTTACAGAAAAAAAATTCTATAATTTGCATTCTAAAATATATAAAATTGAAATATGAATATTTCAATTTTTTAATTTTTAATTTTAAGATTTGTAAAATTACTTAAAAGATTTTAAAAAATTTACATTTTTACACTTATCCATTTTGATTAGAAAATTTGTTTGTTTAAAAATCACATATAGTAGTTTATTGATGCAACCTAAATTTCTGTAGCTCTCACAACAAACTATAGAACCTAGTTGTTACAGAGTGCATAACCACATCCATTGGATTTGACTACTATATTAAATTAGTTTAATAGTTGTTACAGAGTGCACAACGACAACCAGTGGGTTTGCCTGCTATAGTTTTTCAACTAATAAATTAGAATGCAGAAATAGAGAGAAATTTTCAACTTGCCCACAGGCACTAAGAATAGAATTCATTCCATCCTTGTTCCAAAGTGCACAACCATTAGGTTTGATTACTGTATTAAATTAGTTCAAGACTAAATGACAGTTCACATAAACAAAGAGAAATTTTCAACTTGCCTATAATAACTCAAATAGAATTCAATGCCTTTATTCATTTAGCATGTGTTGTTACAGACAAGAATGCAAATTATGGAACTACCCCCTAGAGCTCTTGAAATTCCTAAATTGTTACACAACAATACCACACACAACTACCAAAACACCCTCCTTAACTCATACAAAAACCAATCACATTCTCTCATAATCCCACAACATGTGAAAGTCTCTCTAATGGCAAAGTAGCCAAAAGCCCCAGGAAGAAAAAGCAAAAATTTCAATTCAGAAAAAGTCATTTTTCTTCCTTGTCCTGCAATTTATCCCAAAGTTATTGACCTCTTCCCAGTCCAACTTAAACAAATCACTTCCCATATTGCCAACTTCTTCACCTTCATGAAATCGATTTGCTTCCTCTCAATATGTGGACAAACCAAAATGTGTAACCTAGGTCATTTGGAGTGCATCTAGTAGCAATTGTAGTTGTAGCAACACATATAAACAACTTATGTTTTGGATGAATTTGTAACTTAAGTCATTTGCTGTGTACTAGTAGTGGTTGTCTCTGTAGCAACACAACTAAACAACTTTCAGCTTTGGATGAATTTGTAACTTAGGTCATTTGCAGCAATTGTCACAACTAAACAACTATCTGTTTTGAATGTGTCAACAACTTCACTAAGCATAAATATCAACACACAATCATAAGTGTCAACAACTCAAAAATAATTATAATTTCAAAAGAGTAACTACAGAAATAGCAACAACCATCCACTAAATACATCATCAACTAATACAATAATTGTATAAACAACTCAAAATATATGAGAATAACAACACTTATTACAAACTTATTTTTAATTAATGAAAATTAGACGAAGTAAAAAATACTCCAACATCATTCACACTTTCATCGAAACTAGTTCCTACCATAGTAAAAGTCCCAAACTTGGTTGGCCCCTCTTCATTAAAATGTAAAAGGTATTACACTATTGATAAAAGTTCCATAGTTCATTGGTCAAGTTCCCACCTTGATCAAAATTCCATGGTCAAAGTTCTGGCATTCCTTCAAAGTTGAGTTAAGAGCCGAAGCCAACTGTAAAGGATCGGTCGTGGGCAGCCAGATTCTAAGAAGCTTCTCGACATGTAAATGGTTGACACAGAGGCCTTCTTCTCTACAGTCAAGAGAGTCGTAAAGTAGTTTTGTGGTTGATGTAAAAATAAAATAGAGATACTTAATTTTTAAAATTAAAAAATTAATTAGTTTATCAGATTTAAATAATTTTGATAATAATAATAAATTTAAATAAAATAATTTTTATCGTGTCTATAAAATTGTTTTTATGAAAAAGAAATCAGTAATTTTAGCCTTTCTGAGAATTTAGAAGAGGAGTATGGAGGGTTGAGCTTAGGAATTTCCACATAGGATGGCATGAAAGTTTGAAAATTTTGAAATCTCTTGGGAAAATCTAAATCCAAATAGAACTTACTGAGAGCTTCAATTGATAAAGGGACTTCATTAGGCTCATGTTGTAATTGAAGCATCTATTTAATAGATTCAGCTGTAATAGTAAACAGTACTTCCTTTTCAGAATTCATAATGGCTCTTTGATATGGAGAATAATAAGATTGGCATAATCTGGTAGCTTCTGGACATTGATGAGTATGAGGGACAACACTTTTAGGCAATTTTGATTTCCAAATAAACACATCATCTGCTTGATCTAAGGATTTATATTGGCTCCAGCAGTAGAGCTCAAGAAGGTTAAACTGTCACAGGATCTATAATTTTAAAGTATACATCTGCCAAGGGAGTATGTTCTACATCCACAACAAGGTGTTGTAGAGGCTTGATCACAATAGTGCTTTTGGATGCCATTGATAGGTTTGATTTATCAATTTAAACACTCTACCTTTAAAACTCTGATTTCAGGCTTTTGAAACACTTTTGTAAGTTTAAACAGTTTACAAAATGATTTTTGATATGACAGGGGTTTATCTTTGGCCTACAAAGGGATATTTCTGATAAATTTTGACTCAAACTGGAAATTCTATATCAAAAAGAGCAATTTCTTAACTGGTGATGACTAGTGATGATGTTGACTTGATTATCTTTCCAATGAATTTGGGACAAAATATGCTCCCCCAAAGAAAATTTTGAATACGCTTTCTAAACATTTTGATCACCAAGATCATAATGTGCAGGCATCTGCTAAAGGGCTGACAATAGAGCTATTTTGTTCATTGGAAAATATCCAATCAAGTCAATCTTATTTGAGAAAATGTGAGGTATTGTTGTACTTATCCCACACAGTTGATACACAAAGTTTTGTGTAATTCTAATTTGTGGCCTAAGATCTCTAATGTAATTTCACTTATTTCTTTCTTTTTTTCTACCCAGAAAAAAAGAATTGGATGAGTTGGTTAATGTGGTTGGTGTTCCCAAACCTACCCATAAAATCAGATCTTTTTTAATGGAAATGTGTTAGTATATTTTAGTGTGTTACTGAACCCTAAAAATATGTGACTTATTATTCTACATTTGGTAGATCTTGTAAATTTTTATCAATAATTGTTTGGTACATTCTTGTCATTGTTATTAATTCATTGAAATATTACCGAATGCATGTATCTAGTCATGGCCTACATGGAATTCATATCATTGTTAATGAATTTAAGGGAATCACTCATCCTTGATGGAATTGTTCACCTTTGGATGTTATAATGACGTACTTTATAAAATTTCACTTATGGATTTGCTAGATTGGTCAACCAAATCTCATAAATGACGTTTTGGGGCTCATAACCATTTATTTTTAATGGTATGATAAACTCCACATGTTGGACATGCAATTGAAATTAGACACAAACTCTGTTGAAAAGGATAGATGCTTAATAATTTATTGGTTAGCTAATTAGCTTTATTAGTTTTGTAAATGTGGAGAGAATTCATAGATTGCTTGAATTAATTGGTGGCCTAAAAATGACCACTATGTTGTATTTTTCCTTAAATTGTTTTTTGTATTTTAGTGACTTTTTTTGGCAAATAAAGTGGTTATTATGTTACTTGGAGAGTAGAATACACATGTTCCAAAATGGAGGGTATTTTGGCTTTCCCTTCCCATTTACAAAATTTTTCTTTAAGGCATTTGTAAAATCTTAAGCTACAAAGATTTCGTCATAATCGACAGATTTTGTAGAATCATCCCCCGGGATTTGATTTAACATCATATAGATAAATATGATTTTGGAGCTTCGAGTTTCCTTTATCACACTTAAACTTGAATGACACAAATGCTAAAAATTTAAAGAAAACCAAGGGTAGGTTCTGCATATTGGGAATGATGAGGATCCATGTTTACTTTAGGTTAACCTAGTCACTAGCAGCCTCTTTTTCACCCTATTTTTTCCATTTACTCTTGAACCCCATCCTTATTAGCATCATATTGGTGAGATTGAAAAAACCTATTAGTTTGATTTCTAGCATTACGACCTCTTATTGCAACATATCTACCTTTTCTTACAGCTCCTTTGTCTATTCAAAGTATTTTTGACCTTCTTTAGTACATCCTTCGAAATTTGTTAATAACAACTTTAGGTCCATCATTGTCGTCAATTCCTTAACTTACAAACTTAATTGTGTAGCCACTTTATACACTGATCTCCTACCTATTGTATGCTCATGACATATTGGGAAAAGATCCGCTCTTCATCAATCTATGGACGTAAGCTTGAGCACACTCGAACCTCTTGCAACCCTTCCTTTGCTTAAACATTGAATTTTGTTTGTTTTCTAAAGTGTTATCAAGTCTCATATTCTTCCTTTTGCATATTTCTTTGATCTTATCCACTTTGACCATTCCTCCTTTGACATTTACCATTCGTTGAATGCATCTTATTTTTCAACTTTGTTTGCATTGGTAATCACTACAACTCCATAGGCTAATGACATTGTCAATAAAAATCCTAGATGATAGTAATTTTGAGGTTCAGTGAAGGAAATACTCAAAGTAGTTGTTGTTAGCCTCACTAGGTCCCATTAGCATTTTGTTCATCCTCCACAATCAATTATTGAATCCCTTGATGCTCCTCTTACCTTTTATGTTGTCATTTCTTATCAATAACAAGTATTTTATTGAATTATACATGTGGTTAAAAATGTACAATTATGTGACAATGATGTAATCATCATGTTACTTCTGTGGGTTGTGAGTTATATCATGATGTTATCTCCCTTTTTTTTCCATAATATACATTTCTTGGGGAAACCCACTTGTTAGTATAATTTCGAGGATGGTACCTAGGGTAAATTGGCATCCTTAAGGCCTAATGATAGGAGTCAACAGTCAACAACTGGATCACAAAGGGAGCAAGAATGTCATGGAGCAAGATTTGCACCTTGGTGTGGGAGGAGAACAAATTTCCTCTCAACTTGGAGGGAGAGTCAGAGACTGACATGCTAGGGTCTTTAAAGGTAAGTTTTCTTATTGTGTTTTATTTTATTGTATATGTTTTAACATTCCTACTTGTACTATATTAATCATGCACTATTTTGTCCTGTGCCTTACTTTTATGATTTTCAATGAAATTTTGAGAAAAGGGTCCTCTTATAATCAATTTCAAGACTGGTTTAATTTAGATTTGTTCCTATAATGATTCTTTCTAGATTACTTTATTTTTCTTCTTTTCAAAATGATAAGCTTATGTAATACTTTTGGCATTCATTTTATCCTGGAAAAAGACGAGCTTCATTCTATGCCATGTCAAGTTATAGCTATAATAATTTTCATTTTTTGGTTTGGAAGTTGCAAACAAAGGTAGAATCCTTGTCATGGGCTCCCCTTTATAGATAGCTTGTCTTTAACTAATAGGAAGTATGAAGTTTGAACACAAAATGTTGTCAATTAACAACCATTTGTTCTTGAGGCAATTATAAATAATATGAGTTAAAAGGGTTTGACATAACATAAGTGAGATTTTTTGTGTTTGAAATGGTAATTCAAGTTGAAATTATATAACTTACTCTGGTGATCAGAGAAGTTGAAAATGACTGAGACATGCCAGCATGCAAAATAAAACAGTGGAGTCCCTAAAACATTACCTGACAAGAATATTTCAATACTAGAATGAAATAGTTGTCCATCCAAGCACCCTCGTAGGCCTACAAGGAACACACTCAGTAGGAATTTTAAACACCTTTTTTGGGAAAGTTGTTTATGTTATGCCTTCCTAGCTATCCTATAAGGTAAAACTCTCTCTATGGATGTATTGGACAATGGCTGATCTGAATTTGTGCTTGCTGATTTTTGTGAATAAAAAATTGGGAGAGACACTATTTCTACACCCTAAACTCTGTTGGAGGTCCCTCTTTTTGAAATAATAAGATAAGATAGCTATATTAATGTCTGACGAATATTAATTTCTAGCAAATGAACACAAAATTAGGTAAGTGGGACTGAAGAGTACAATAATGTGGGAGTGCAAGCACAACTCATAGAAATGTCAAAAATAACATAGATAAAGAAACCTACATAACATCAAAACATATGTATAAAAATGTGACAAAGGTAGGGTGATACAAAACACTAAGTGAGTTTGGAAAACTCAAGAACATCTCAAGAGGGAGAGAGAGATCGAAAAATGAGGTTGATGATTACAAAGTCTCTTTAGTCTAATGGCCAAGTGCAAGGGTGGTGAACAAGGATTGGATTATTGTTGGAGTCCTCTGAATTTTGAAGCCATTGGGGGTTCGAGTTGTATGATCTTTTGGGGAATGTACCGATGAGGAATACTTTTAGCATTTTAGGTCAAAGGAAGGAAACTCTGAATGGATCTCTATTTGGTCCTCTGGGGTTGGGAAGTAGCCTGATGGGCAGGAGGTGGTCTACCTTGAGTCCATTGGGAGTTGATCTCTCTAATGCTCTGAGAATGTGCGTCCTGTTGTATGAAGCAATACCTGCGAACCGGTCTCGATAATATTGCTTATCCTCCTTATTGTTTGGGGGTGGGGGATGAGGAAAAACCTAGACTTTCACCATTCTGTTTTCTAGTGAAATCTAGAACTCTATCGACCATTACTTTCCCAATTTGACAGATCAACGAGAAAGTATAATGTAATATTCCTAAATTAGCATGCAGCTAATAGGAATATTGATTTTGCTTTTAGCACCTAGTTATATGAATAAATGGTGAAGGAGACCCATACTTATCTTGAATAAGCATAAAATCCCTATCAATGTGAAAAGGGATCATGATAATAACTGGATCTAGCACTCTCATGTGTGAACAAGGACTAATGGATGTGGAAAAAGTCAAGTTTCACCAAGTCAACAACACTAATGTGGGAGGGGTGGATCATCAATAAAGGAAGCTCAATATGAATATGGATTACTTTAGACAACTATATAAGAGCTAGATTGAAGACCCTTAGGTGTGAAAAGGGCTGAAGCAGGTTGAAGAGGTCAACCTTAACCAAATCAAACAACGTTGTTATGGAGGAGTGGCATTGATTAAGTTACAACGCAGTTTTGGAGGGAGATTGATTGTGTGATGGTGGAAACCCTAATGCGTGGGACCCAAGGTGAGAAGGCTCACATGGTTTATAAGTAAGAGAATGGCAACCATATGGGGTAGCTTATGAATTATATTTTGATATGTATGTTTAGACCTTTGCTCTCTTCAGTTGTTTAGCTAAGATTGCTGGTGTTGTTTAGCACTCGGTATTCCGGTTTAGGAATTCCATCTCTTCCCTTTGAGTAGCTCTTGGGAGAGACCTACCCTATAAATCCACACATCCGGCATTGGTGCCAAGCTTCAATCTTCAGCTACAGCATAGTTTCTTCAGAATATTTTGTTGTGTTGTAGGGTGTTGCAGTGGAGGGTTGAGAAACCCACTTTCTGAGCTAGCTTTTCATAGGAGGAAGGATTCCTTCTCTTGGGAGATCAGTTTGGAGGGTTCTTGAGCACATTTCAGATCTTTGGCATCAGATCAACCTATTTCCATCACCTACAATGTAATTTCAGTCTTGGATGCATTATTTTGGAGGGCAGCTTCAGTGTGGAATCTTGTGGCTCATTGAGAGCGTTTTCCTGTGATTGAGGGGTTCATCCTTTCATTGGGGGAGACCTTTGAGTAGATCTACATCAGATATATATTATTTCAGCCTTCTAACTCAATGTGCTTCATTTTGCAGTGACTCTTTAGTCTTTGTGCTATAGATCACCATTTGTATTGGGTGTATTTCCAAAAACCCTTCCCGGGTTCTCTTGGATTTGAACAAAGGAGACTAGATCTCAATTTTTGGGCCATATTGATTAATATAATATCAGATCTATTTGTCTCTACAATTTCTGTGTATCAACCCTCATTATACTGCGATGTCTCTTCATGCATAAATTATATATTGCAGTAGTTTTTGGGTTTTAGTGTTTTAGAGCTAGTCTGTGTGTGGGAGGCTTGTTTAGCTCCTCTATCATGATTTGTTTCTTATCTCCTCTTGGATCTGAATCTTATAATAGCAGATCTAATGGATCCATGGACTGATTTTGATTTTTATAGCACATATTTCTGAAATTGTGTTATTTTTGCATGCATTACTGAGTTTTCCCATTTGGGAATATTACATATAAGGTGATTGGCTTTGTCATCCTAGGACATTGAAGGAATTAAGAAAGGTTCTCTAAGCCTGTCTAAAATAGCACCAAAAAAGTAGCCATAAGAACATCCAAATAATGTACGTTAACTATCTCAAGGAAACCGTCCATGTATAGAAAATTATTCAAATCAGGCAAATGAAACCTCTCAATAAAATTTTATATTTTCAGTACATAATAGTAGATAGAAAGCATGATAGAGGTACTAATTATGGTTCTGATATTTATCTTAAAATATCACATAGAAAGAATGACCAATACCTCCAAACAAAGCACTTAGGTTGACTAAAGGTGTCAAGAGGGTGTCTCCATGTCAGACTATGTTACCCAAACTACATCCTCTCGAATGTGTTCAGTCCTTAACACAAATTTTCGAAGTAATGAATTTCATTATTAACAGGATAGATGAATTGATTCATCATGTTTGGCTGCTTTCAGTTGTTGTGCTAAAACTTTGCTGAATTAAAAGGGATGGCGAACAAATTCATCCAAACTCGACAATTAAATTCTACTGAATTGAATGAATCCTGTTTCCATAAAATACCATTTAAATTTGTTTTTAAATTCATTGAAATTAAAGGAAATTTGTCTCGAAATTCTTTTTTATTTTAGATTAAATGAATGTAATGTTCATGTTTTCCTTTTGAGAGAAAGTCAGACATGATTTCTTCTTGACCGTGTTTTCTAGTTGTGAAGATTGTTCATCCTTGATTGTATGCATTTGAATGTGCTCTATGTCTGCATAAGCCTTCCCATGAATGGATTTATAGCATGTATGCCTTTGAAGGTCATCTTCTATTGTTGAAATGGGTTCTTTGAAATGGTTTCGAGAGTGGTTGTCAGATTTCTTTTGTACATTCATTAGTAGATGAAATATCATTTATCCATAAACATAATGCCTTTGTTTGACATCGCTTGTCCGAAATCTTAATAACTCCAGACTTAGAAAAAAGGAAAATTATTGAAAAAGCGTGAATTCAATGGTCACCTTGAATACCAAAGGCCAAAGGAAACAAGAAAATGAAACAAATCATTTGATGGTTGTCATTTTAAGCTAGCTCGATAATATACGATGCATGTTTGATATAATAACAACCCAAGAGATTGAAAATTGAAGCTTGGGAAAATGGGGCCTTCCCATTGTGAACAAGGGTTGTCTCCCAATCAAAGATTCAAGGCCATTGCCTGCAAAATATTGCTAGTGAGTAAGAATACATGAAATCTATGATTGAGAGTGTATATCCCCAAGCATGAATAGAAGCCATCAAATTTTTCTTTTTCCAAGTTGGGTTTCTTGGGTGAATTCTGTTGTTTATGGTCCATTTAATTGCTGTGAGAGCACGTACAGTACCAATCACATGAATGCTTCCTTAAATGTTTCCATTATTTCCCCAAGTTTTGGGATTGATTCCATCTTTAATTGAATTGATGCTTTTGAAGCTACAACTCTTATTTCAATTGCTTTGTTCACTGGTTAGTCAATTGGTACTTAAAATACTGAGTTGCTTGGGCTGGTGAATCAATATTGTGCCCATATAATGTTCAATGTGTTCATTTCTTGTGCACCGATAACCCCAAAGTTTTTGCATTTTCCTATTTCATTGATTTGTTGAAGTGCTGCTATATGGCTTCTTGAAAATGTTGATGGTTGACTTACAACACTTTTATTAATGCATTGGAATTGAGTAATGGTAATTAGAGCTATGGCATCTTTGATTTCCTAAGCCATTGTTAGTGAGCCTTTCCGTAGACATGAACTGCCCTTTGTGTATTTACTCATTACATACAATGGATCATTTAAATAAACCAAATTCAGATATTTATCTAATGACTTATGAATGTGTGATGAGTAGCTTGAGGAGATGATTTTTTTCATGGGAACTAGTAGATTTGTATTGATTTAGCAAAATTGCATCCAAATGTATACTATAGAAGTGAGTTGTCTTTGAAAGGGGATATACCTAGACATTAGGATTTGAGATTCCATCTAAACTTTTTGGAAGAAATCCCCGTATAAAGAGGGGGCCCAAGTCTACAGGAGGAACAAAGGATGTACAATGAGCTTGCAAAAGGGGAGACACAAATGAAGTCCAAAGAAAAAAGTAATGAGATAAATGATTTCTCCTGTCACTGGTACTATTGTTGGTTGTGAAAGTAGCAAGATAAATCCAAAGGAAGCAGATGAGGATATGATTTTCATAGCAACTAATATATTTAGTGCCATGTTTGGCTTACCTAATGATAAAACTGCGAAAAAAAATTCTGCAGAAGTGAAGTCCCAAATTGATACTGAATTAATAGACAAGCAACACCAGTATCCTGTGGATCTTCACAAAATTGTTCAAAATAGTGACATGACATACTCTTTTGTCGACCTAACACCAAAGCATGAACATGATATCCAAACTATTAACAATGTTGGTAGCCTTGAGCCAACTACACATGCTGGAATTTTTTAGATGTACCCACAGATCCCTAGAAATTTCTAAGAACTGAACCTTGTACATCAAAGGATGACTTATTATGTTATTTTTTTCGAGCTTCTGGAAACTTAGAGGTGATGTTATATTGAATTTTGTTGTCAGTGTGGAGAGATTTGAAATTGTGTTTTTTTCCAAGTTGCTAAATAATAATGCATGCTCTAGACTGCATGGCAGATGATGCATTACAATAATGGGAGTTGTATAACAAAGAAAAAATAAATGCCATAAAATATTATACATGTGTGTAAGCCCTGTGCTGAATGGTATGCAATTAGAAAATAAAGTTCCATTTGTTTTTGCAATTCTTTCTTTAATACAGGAATCAAATTCTAACATACCCTTTAGAATGATTATTGTTTACATAATCTATGTTGTTTATGTTTAATTATTTCTTTCAAATTCAACAAGGATTTATATTCTATTAAAATTATCCTTCTTGTTAAATTTTAATATAGAGAAGCCAATCCAGAACACCCTTTAGAATGATTATTTTTTACATAGTCTATGTTGCTTGTGTTTAATGCCTTCTTTCAAATTTAGCATGGTTTTATATTCTATTAAAAATAGGATGAATTCAGGGCACCATATGTTTATTTCAAATATGATTGTGTAATGAATCTGGAAGCAGAGGTAGAAAGAGGTACCAAAATCAAAAGCATTGTTTGTGGACTCAAGGGGGTTGCTCTAGGTTGTTTTTTCATAGTGTCGCAGTAGTTTTCATGTCCCATGTGCCCTTTCTACTCAAGAATGCAGATTGGATGTCATAATAGTTTAAAACCTTTTCTCTTAACTCCTCTTGGAGAAAAATTTTTAGGTATTACATACGAAAGTTGAGAGGGGTTTGTCAATTTTTGTTTACCATGTTTTCTACAGGATAATTTTCAATGCTCTACCCTTCTCATGCAAGTTTCCAAATGAAAGGAGATCATCTACAAGATCAAAGCGTAGCAGTTACCTACCAAGACGGGGACAACACTTTGTTGATAAGGTAACACTGGTTAGGTTATATTGTAAACCTGCTTTTAAGTTATGCATTTGATTTTTAAACCTCATTTTTATATTAGATTTCACTTACTATCTTTTCACCCCTTCAACACTTTCAAAGGAGACAAAAGCCCTGGTATACATCAAGCTGAGGAAGGTTTCAAAGCAAGTCAAGCTTGGACATGGTCGCTAGGACAACCATGCAAATGGGTTCCTTGTGGTTTTGCATTGGATTTTTATCAAAAGGTATTGTGCGTGTTCGCCTTTAAAGCATATATTTTTAACTTCAAATCTAGCTACTAGTTAAAATTATGTGCTATAGGTGCTCAACAAGTCTCATTTTTAATGCAGGATGAACTTAATAGTTTTGCAAGGCTAACTGGTGCAACGGTATCAAAAACATGTAGTCTTGTTCTGACCCATGTGGTTGCATCTACCGATGAAAATGGTTCTTGTAGAAGAACACTGAATATTTTAATGTCAATCTTGGAAGGAAAGTGGGTTCTTAAGATAGATTGTAAGTTTATCTAATAGTCCTGCAAGATGTCATCGAATGTCCTCATCTATACACTTGTTTTCCTAATATTTCTTGTATATATGTGTCCTAAAAATTCCTCCACATTACTTAACTTTCATCTTTAGCTAAAGGTCATACTCGTGTACTGAAAAGTATGATTTCAGGGATTTCTGCATGGATGGAAATAGGGCATCTAGTAAATGAAGAGCCATTTGAAATAACTCATCATATCCATGGCACCTTTGAGGGACCAAGGTGTGGTTGAGCTTGAGTTGAGAAAAAGGTGTGGAAATATACCAAGGAAAGACATTGGGCACACAAGATCTTTGAAAAGATACCCGAACTTCGAGCATCTTCGACCAATTGATCCCCATATCCAGTGAGACATTAGAAACCCTTCTATTCCAAATGTTATTATGTATATATTCGAAGGGTAAAAAAACCAAAACACACTATTGGCATGTCTTTGCACCTCTTGGTGCAAATGCTAGTTGAAAATCAATGCTTATATATGCAATTTCAAGGACTACCATAACTCATAATTCTTTAAAGGGTGCTAGCTCAGTGGAAGAGCACCTGTTGTATAAGCAGGAGGTCAGTGGTTCGATTCCACTGTGTCCTAATATGAATTAATCAATGATATTGTAGTTTATTTTTAATTTTATCTCTTAATATTGGTTTATTTCAATAGTGAGATATTTTCTAGATTTATTATTTTATGTTGTTTCTAAAGAGACAAAAGTGTTGTTGGATTATATTTGAATGCAAATTTTTATTATCTAGAGAGAAAATAATTAGGGTCAAAGGCATTGTCTCTTTAAAGACAATATGTCTTTGATCTCAACTATTGTCTCTAAAGTGACAAAACTGAAATTGTGTCTAGAGAGACCAAAATGAAATTGTCTTTGAAAAGACAAAAATATGTGTTATATATTATCTTTACAAAGACAATATTTTAAGACAATTTAATTTAAAATTATAAGCAATGGATACAAACCATTCCAACGTAATCTGGTTGGATCTATAAACAATGAACACAAACCACAAAGATATTATCTCGACCAATTCATTTTGGTTGGATTTTTTTTTTTTTTAAACCACAAAACAAAAAAGCGTAATATCATCTTGGTGGTAAAACAGAGAGCACGCCTGTGTCAAATGCAAGTGGCTGTGACAGAAAGAATTCTAATGGAACACGGCTATAGAATTTATAAAGAAAGAATTCTAATGGAACACGGATCAAAAGAATTGTACAATGTTTTTAGGTGGGGCTATACGGAGTGAATACAGACAAGAAATGGAATCATATTAGTTGGAGGAAAGAGACTACACCAAGTAAATCAAATACGGGCGGCTTGACACGAGGAAGAATTGTAATGGGACAATTTGCCGGGGAATCATCTTGGTTGATTAAAGAGACCTGGCCTTGCTTTTGACGTGTAATCATGTGATTATTCATGAGAACTCTATGATTGACTATTGCCTCTCGCCCATCGCTGCGCGACAATATAAAGGAATGGCAAAATCTCTGGAACCAACTGAAGCAGATATCCACTCGCACTCTTGGCAAAATACACAACTTGAAGGGAGAGTGTATTTTTAACACAATCAAAGATAACATGGGTGTTTTATGCATGTTTATTAATCACCTATTATGGTTGGAGCATTTCAAGTGTGAGTTTTTTCAAGTTAGAAAAAGGTTTTGCTATACTTTCTTTATTTTTAAGTTTTTAAGTTTATAATGGGATGGTAAATTTTTATATGAAATTTTTTATATTTTATAAAGATATTTTTTTAAGTGCTTGTGAAATAGATAACATGGAAAATATATATATATATAGTATTTTCATAAAGAGAGGGAGATAAGCATGTTCACATAGTAACTAACCAATATGTTAATAGGGTTGACTAACCAATATGTTAATTGGGGTGACCAACCAATATGTTAATAGGAGAAGTATAAAATAAAAATATGTTAATAGGAAGGAGTAAATTATAAGAAGATAGAATATTGTTTACTTATATTTACAAAGATTTGTATTAAGGGAAAATTTAAGAGTTTATAAATTTTAATATTTTACAGAAAAAAAATTCTATAATTTGCATTCTAAAACATATAAAATTGAAGTATGAATATTTCAATTTTTTAATTTTTAATTTTAAGATTTGTGAAATTATTTAAAGATTTTAAAAAATTTACATTTTTACACTTATCTATTTTGATTAGAATTTTTTTTTTTTTTTAAATCACATATAGTAGTTTATTGATGCAACCCAAATTTCTGTAGCTTTCACAACAAACTACAGAACCTAGTTGTTACAGAGTGCATAACCACAACCATTGGATTTGACTACTATATTAAATTAATTTAATAGTTGTTACAGAGTGCACAACGACAACCATTGGGTTTGACTACTATAGTTTTTCAACTAATAAATTAGAATGCAGAAACAGAGAGAAATTTTCAACTTGCCCACAAGAACTAAGAATAGAATTCATTCCATCCTTGTTCCAAAGTGCACAACCATTAGGTTTGATTACTGTATTAAACTAGTTCAAGACTAAATGACAACACAGAAACAAAGAGAAATTTTCAACTTGCCCATAAGAACTCAAATAGAATTTAATGCCTTTATTCATTTAGCATGTGTTGTTACAAACAAGAATGCAAATTATGGAACTACCCCCTAGAGCTCTTGAAATTCCTATATTATTACATAACATTACCACACACAACTACCAAAACACCCTCCTTAACTCATACAAAATCCAATCACACTCTCTCATAATCCCGCAACATGTGAAGGTCTCTCTAATGGCAAAGTAGCCAAAAGCCCCACGAAGAAAAAGAAAAAATCTCAACTCTGAAGAAGTCATTTTTCTTCCTTGTCCTACAATTTATCCTAAAGTTGTTGACCTCTTCCCATTCCAACTTAAACAAATCACTTCCCATATTGCCAACCTCTTCACCTTCATGAACTGAATCGATTTGCTTCCTCTCAATATGTGGACAAACCAAAATGTGTAACCTAGGTCATTTGGAGTGCATCTAATAGGGGTTGTAGTTGTAGCAACACAACTAAACATGTCCGTTTTGGATGAATTTGTAACTTAGGTAATTTTTACTGCATCTAGTAGTGGTTGTCTCTGTAGCAACACAACTAAACAACTATCAAATTTGGATGAATTTGTAATCTAGATCATTTGCATCAGTTGTCACAACTAAACAACTATCTATTTTGGATGTGTCAATAATTTTAGTTTCTCAGTTCAGAATATTAGAAATAAGATTCAACTTCTTCTTATGTTTTTGTTGCTCACGACCCCTTCTAATGGTGATGTTGGATCTAGAAGAAGGACTGATAACAAGAGACGGAGACGACACCTTACCTTTGTCGACCGACAGAGGTTCCAATAATGATTCTTGACCCGACATGAGAAATTTGAAATCACTCCCAATGGAGTTTCTCGAGGATGAAAAATCGATATCACCATTTGATGGGGACACAGGTTCACAATCCAGGTGGTTAGACACAGTACAAGCCTCCAAAGGAGCCAGAGGGGCAGGCCGCATAGGGGAGGGGATCTCCGAATCAGTAGAAGAGTTATCCAACTTTGTGACCAAGGGTTTCAAGGAACTATCCGATAGAATGGACCTAGACTTAGACTAAAATTTCTGCTTTCCCCTGGGAATAAAAGGTGACAGCCCATCCAAATTGTCACCCACACCCCGGTCCAAAGGAGAGGATGACATAGGCGCCCCACAATCAACATTCATTTCAGGGACAGACTCATGTGTATCACAAACAATATGTCTATCAGTAGAATGTTCAGATAACTTACTAGGAAGGTACGTCAACACACCATCCGGGGATGTGGCCATAGCAAATTGAGCAGAACATGTAGAATTCTTCTGCAGACGCACCCCATCCCGCTTCCCCTTTACGGACACCCTCCATTTAACGCAAATTTTTAATTAAATGGCCCAACGCATGACAGAAAAAACATCTAAACGACATCTTCTAGTAATCAATTGATTGTCTGTAGATAGCTCCGTTCCAGGATAAATCAATTATGGTAGGCAAGCCCCCCACAAATGACGCTTCGACCAGTATCCAAGCGGCTCGTTTATCAAAGACCCAAAAAAAATTTGGGTCTACATAGCAGCACTTCCCAATACTGTCTCCAATTGCAGTCAATACCTTCAAGCTCTAGAAATGTAGAGGCAAACCATCCAGCTTTACCCACATCAAATGATTAACAGGTGCATTAAGACGGAGCTGAAAACCTGCATCCCATCGGTGCAGAGCTAAGAATCTCCTTCCAACCACCCACGTTCTCCCCATTACCTCTACAACATCTTCATCTTTCAAAAAATGGAAATAGAACCATCCCCATTCAAGCTTTCTTATCCACGGCCTATACCCCAATCATTTATCCCAGGCATTCAAAAGCCAATCCATTAAATTTCCTTTGCCGAAATTCTGGAACTTCCACCTCCCTCACACTGCTCGGTTTGAGAGGCTCTCGATGTGTTCCCACATCACATCACAGCCAAAAATGAGCGATCGCACCTTCGCTCCTGGTTTGATATATTTCTTAGCCCCCCATGTGGCGACAGATTGAAAGAAATACCAGTGGTCTCCTGCTTTAAAGATATTTCATTAGACTGGTCCCCCAATACATTATGCTCTAACGCATCACTATCACTCTTTGCCTCGAGATGATTCTCTTTGGTTTTTCTTATGGACACTTGATTTTCTGCCACCCCAATATCTCGTAAAAAAGACACGTGCAAGACATCATTATCGCACCCGGTGATAAAAGACTCTAGCTCACCCATCCAACACTAAATGCAATACAAATCCCAGACGTCAGTTATCCCTCCCTCCGAGATCAATAACTCTTGTCTATGTCAAAACCATTCCTCTCACAGATCAAGTATAAAATCATTAACTTTTTCTGGCTTCTAATCACCACCAATATCTCGAATCGGTTTTCAATAAGTACTTTTGAGATAGTTAATTGCCAGCACCTAGGTAGTTTACAAAGACTTCAACTACCCCTGTCAGAAAGTAATACACAGATGTACTACGAGCATTATCCCACTCACTTCTCATACTGTCCTTAGGGAAATAACAGCTGTAGCAGTCCAAAGAATCTGACCCAACCCCGTCGGATAAAATTTGAAAAAATACCAAACGGTCCCCTATCAAAAAATGGGATCAGAAAAACAAGAACGATTACCTTGAACCTAGCAAGACAAAACCAGTGGATCTTTTCACTCCTTCAAGAGATATAGAGGAAAATTTGAATAGTAACTCTAAGAAAATCACCTGCCTACCCTGTATGCAACCAAAATCACCTCACCTCAATAAAATAAAAATACCTCCTCAAACCTATTACTCAAGATGGGAGAGATCCTTTGGACACAGACTATCATACCATGACTCAAGGGACCATAACCTACCACTCAAAATAATGATGATTTTCCCTTCCAAGTGACCATCCTTATTCACCCCTAAAGCGAGGAGAGTCTCAAGAGATAGTAAGCTACCAACTAACCGTCCCCCACATGAACAGTCACTCCAACCATGAAATTCAGGACCCAAAACATCGAAACTCAAATATTCTAAGACTCTGAGGAAAAGAGAGTACTATTCAGCTCAGAAAAAATTATCATCCAGAATACATTCCTACTAGCCTTTTAGTTCAGCATTCCTACCAGGAATTTAGTTCATTATAGTCGATCTCTAAGTGACAACCTTGGTGTCGTTCTTCCTGTTTCATACATATCCTACAGAAGATAGGCTTGCCATAACATAAAGACTACCATCTGCGCAACTTCATCTTCTATGTAGGAAAAACTGCAAACTACAGCGAACCAAAAACAATTTGATAGCTACCAGATCACCATTGAAGCCATGTTGCAGAACGCTCAACTCGGAAATCCTTCTACCTATCCATTGCTTGATGCTGAGATGTTCCCTCGATTCTTTTCTGAATCAAATTTATATATATGTGCTACTGATCATGTTAGCCATCTAATCAATATAATGAATCTAACTCAAAATCTGGTATAATAATAGCTCCAGGGTTAATTTGAACGGATTTGAACCAATGTGAACTGAAAGATATGATTTATGTTTTGTATTGGATGCATTAGAAATACACACAACAAAAGCTAAAATCCACCAGGGACTCCTCTGTTAGTCATCAGGGAAGAGCTTGAAATGAGGTACCAACACAAAATATTTATGCAATATGGCTAATTTAATAGATATAAAGGAATATGTAATTTGGGTCCTTTGTGTTCATGGTAAATTTGACAGAATGACAGAAGAAGAAACAAATACAAAAGATTGCTAGAGAGCACAAAATGTAAATTATTTTATTATGAGCAATCTATATATACATGCATATAGACAGTTACATAGAAACAATTTGAACCAACTAAAAACTAATTTGTAAAACTGGTTTCTAAACTAACACTTAACGGAATGATTAAATCTTTTAACACTCCCTCTTAATCTTGAGGGTTACATTGTTTTATGCCTAACTTTTGACATTGAAATTCAAAATTAACTTTTCCTAGTGGTTTGGTGAAGATATTCGCTAACTGTTCCTTAGATTCACAAAATTTGAGAACAATATCACCATTTTTTATGAGTTCATGTGTGAAGTGAAAACGTGTGTCGATATGTTTGCTATTTTGATGAAAGACATTTTTCTTCAATAAGGAAATAGAGGAAGTGTTGTCACAAAGGATTGAAATAGGTTCATTTTCTATATATCCGACGTCAGAGAGAAGTCTTTTTAGCCACACTTCTTGACATGATGTTGAATTTTCTACAACGTATTCGACCTCTGTTTAAGATAACGCAACTATGGGCTGCTTTTTGGATGACTACGAGATCAAGTTTCTGCCAAATAGAAAAGCATAGCCAGAAGTGCTTTTCCGATCATCAAATCTTGCATAATCACTATCTGTATAACCAACAAGCTTACTATCTGCAAAGGATGCATACGATAAAACATAAGTAGATGTACCTGCAATGTATCTTAACACCCCTTTTCCATCTTTCCAATGAAAATCTTTAGGATATTCCATAAACCTGGAAATATAACTAGCTGCAAATACTATATCAGGTCTAGTAGCAGTAAGATACATAATACTACCAGAAAGTTTCTTATACAAAGTCGCATTAAAAATAGTACCTACATCATCTTTACTTAACTTTGTACCAACTTCAATAGGAGTATCTACCGGTTTACACCTGTCCATCTTAAACTTTTTCAGAATGTCAGTAGCATACTTCTGTTGACTCATAAAGATACCATCGTGTGTTTGTTTCACTTCGATACCTAAGAATTATCTCATTAATCCAAGATCTGTCATTCCAATTTCATTTTTCATTGCAACTTTAAATTCATCTAACTACATGTTACCTATATAAATTATGTCATCAACATAAAGACACAATATCAAAATATTACCTTGATGATCATTCTTGATATACAACATGGGCTCATGGCCACTCCTTTTAAAACTATTATTCAACAAGTAATGGTCTATTTGGCTGTACCAAGCTCTTGGAGCTTGTTTCAAGCCATACAATGCTTTCTTAAACTTGTACACCTTATGGTTTTGATTCTTGATTTCAAAATGAGGTGTCTGATCAACATACACTTCTTCATTCAATACACCGTTCAAAAAAGTAGACTTTACATCCATTTGGTAAATCGGCCACTTTTTTTGTGCTGCAATAGCTAATACAAATCGAACTGTGTCAATTCTTGCTACAGGTGCAAATGTATCAGCATAATCTATGCCAGGTTGCTGTGAAAAACCTTTGGCAACTAATCTTGCTTTGTGCTTATCAACTTCACCTCTCTCATTTAACTTTGTTTTAAAAACCCATTTGACACCTATAGAGTTTTTATCATCAGGTAGATCAACCAAATCCCAAGTTTGATTTCTTTCAATAGTGTCAATTTCATTATTCATTGCATCTACCCATTCTTTGTCTTTTATAGCCTCTTCAAAACAAGTAGGTTGAAATGAAAGAAATGAAAAATTTACAATATCATCAACATCATCTTGTGCATAGATATCACTTAAGTTTCTCACTTTAGGATTATTAGAATCAGACTCAAAAGATGATGAACTGCTACTGCTTGATGAACTACTATTGGTTTTGTCTTGAACCTGTAATCTTGGAGTGCATGTTGCAGGTGCTTGATGTTCATCTAACAGAATAAAAATATTAGGACAAGTATTTTTCTCCATTTCATTCCAAGACTTGTCTTCCAGAAATTTCACATCTCGAATTACGACGAACTTCTTAGTTATAGGATTAAATAATCTGTATGCCTTAGATTGATCACTATATCCTACAAAAATATACTTTTCGCTCCTATCATCAAGATTTTTTCTCAATCTTTATGGAACATGAGCGAAAGCAATAAAACCAAATACGTGAAAGTGTGAAACAGTTACCTTTTGTCCACTCCATGCTTCTTCAGGTACAAAACTTTGAACATTGGAAGTTGGCGATCTATTCAAAATATATACCGACCATGCAACTACTTCAGCCCATAAATCTTTAGACAAATTTCATGTTTTGAGCAAACTTCGAGCCATACTCATAATTTTCTGATTCTTTCTTTCCGCAACTCCATTCTGCTGCGTAGTATAACTGGTTGTCGTTTTTTTTTAATACCATGTTGTTTGCAAAAATCAATGAATTCCTTAGATTCATACTCACCTCCTTTATCAGACCTAAGAACTTTAATAAACTTGCCACTCTGTTTTCCTGCCTCAGCTTTAAACTCCTTAAAATTGAAAAATGTTTCAGATTTGTATTTGATGAAATACACCCAAATTTTCCTACTAAAATCATCAATTAAAGTAAGAAAATAGAGACTGTCAGCAACTGATTTTTCTTGCATTGGACCACATAAATCTGTATGCACTAACTCTAATTGTTCTTTGGCTCTATTAGAGGCTGAAGAAAAACTATCTCGCTTATGTTTACCCATAATACTTGTACATGAAGAGATATGATCAGACAAAGTAGGAAAACCTTTCACCATAGACTATCTTTGCAACAAAATCATACTTTTGATAGGTAAATGACCATATCGCAAATGCCACAGATTAGAGTGAGTTGGCGTTGAAACATTATGTGCATAAAACTTCTCACTTTTGAACTGTAATTGTTACAACCTGTTCTTTGTCATATGAATCTTTGCAACAATAGACTTATGTTTATCAACAATTGTGCAAGTAGTGCTGTGAAAGCTAACATCATAACCATGTTCATCTAACTGACCAACACTCAAAAAATTATGCTTGAAATTGGGTACATAATAAACATCATAGATATTCTTCACAATAGTTTGTTTGGTTAAGACAGGTACAACACCTTTTCCTGAAGCTTTCACCTAGCAATCATCACCCAAACCAATAGAAGAACTGAAAGATGTATCAAGATCTGAAAACAAATCACTATGACCAGTCATATGATTACTACATCTGTTGTCTACCAACCAAACATATTTATTAGGTACTTGCACAATGACTTGGCATGCCAAAAATAAAGCATCTGATGTTTCACATTCAGTGTTTGTTACATTGGCTTTGTTTTTACTTAAAACATACTGTAATTTTCGACATTTAGACTTATAATGGCCATATTTTTTGCAGTAGTGACATTGAATTTTTTATTTATCTATCCACCTATGACCATGATCATTTTGAGACTGCTCTGAATGTGCTTGAGTTACCTGTGATCGATCATCAGACTAAGACTGTCCTTTACCTTTTCCTCTCCTGCCACGAAAATCTCTGCCTCTACCTCTATCCATAGAAGCTTTAGATTTGAAAGCATGCTCTAAATTACTGACATCTAAATTAATTATTGCTTCATGAGCCAACAAAGAACTAGTTAATTCTTCCACAGATAATTTTGTTAATTCTCTCGATTCAAAAACAGTAACAATCATGTCAAATTTTTTAGGCAAACATCAAAGAAATTTTTCAACAATTCTTTGGTCTTCTATTTCTTCACCATTCATTCGACGCTGATTAACAAAACCCATAACTTTAGTTATAAACTGATCAATGGTTTCTGATTCTGTCATTTTAAGTGTCTCAAATTGTGTTATGAGAGTCTGTAATCTTACCATTTTTACTTTATCATTTCCTTGATAAACAACCTTAAGTATATCCCATATTGATTTAGCAATCTTAGCATCAATGATTTTAGGAAAAATAGAATCATCTAAGGAATTTAAAATGCATGACTTCGTACTACCTTCTTTCTGTTTAAGTTCATCAATTTTTTTTCTTTAAGAAGTAGTCATACCAGCAATTGTATTTGCGTCATGGTCTGTGAAACCCAACTCTACTGATTCCAAACAACCTAAGCCTTGTAAGCATGTTTGCATTTTAAGGCTCCAAAAATCATAATTTTTTCCACTAAATAGAGGCGTAGGGATTGCAAACTGACTTGTTGAGGCCATGTTTGAAGTAATCAAAAAACTGAAAACAACTCTTTTTAAAACACTTCCAATTAGATAGCACAAATAGACTTTTAATGAAGGTGATTAAAAACTATATTGTTTTTAACTCTTTTTAATTTCAACACCTTAATTTTATAAATCCCATAATTGAAGATTCACACCAACATCAAAGGCATATATCATTTCCTTTAACATCCTCATTCCCTCCCTTTCAACATCCTCATTCCCTTTCTTTCAATAACCTCATTAATAGGCTAAAAATCCAAACCAATCAAATAAAAAACCGTGGCAACTGATTACATATTTTTTTTTTTTAACTGTGAATAAAAAATGTGGAAGCCTTCCTCTAACGCTGATTAGACAAACTATTAAAACCAATCAATTAAAACACTTGTCATCCTTTATCTAACACTGATTACACAACTATTAAAACTGTGAATCATGCACCTTCGATGGCTAAACTCAATTCACACTTACAAATTCCTAGTTGGATACTCCTTCGTTCAATGACTTGGCAACTTCAAACAAAAAATACTAAATTGTAGTGAAAATTCATGTAGCAAAGTAGGCAGCAACAACTTCTCTGCTTCAAAAAGCTTCAAACAACTAGTGCAAGTCTTCAACAACAATCTTCTTCAAAAGCTTCAAACGACAGCTTCAAACAATAAGTGCAAGTCTTTAGCAACAAATCTCCAGCAGTTCCCCTTTGCCCAAGAAAAACCCCAATGCTCTGATACCATGACAGAATGACAGAAGAAGAAACAAATAAAAAATATTGCTGGAGAGCACAAACTATAAATTATTTTGTTATGAGCAATCTATATATACAGGCATATAGACACTTACATAGAAAAAGTTTGAACCAACTAAAAACTAATTTCTAAACTAACACTTCACGGAAAGATTAAATGTTTTAACAAAATTAGGTGTCACCATTATAGTTTTAAGCTCAGCAAATGCACTCCTGCCAATGATGTTGTTTCAAAACACTACTCCTGGACCAACTCCCTATCAAAATAATAAAAAATAATCAACATCTTGTCTAGTAATTTAGGGAAAATGCTCTATTTTAAGTTTTCTTCACCGAAGATTGCGGGACAGAGAGTGCAAGATCAAGAGTGCAACATTTGTGGAAGTGATAGTGAATGCTGGTTTCTAATTTTTAGAATTATGTATTGATCATTATTTCGTTAAGTTTTTTCTGTTGATTTGTTCTATGTACATTTCTTTTATAGTGTCTTTCCCTGTTAAATTGTGATGTATTTTCTATGGATGGTTTCCAATTTACCTATTTGAGACATAACTCATAAACTCTAATATCAAATTTTACGTATCAAACAATAAAATTTAAATTTGATGTCAAAGATTCTGAGTTATAACTGAAATGTGTAAATCATGGTCATTTTTTTCTAAATCATGGGTGTGTTAATAATCAATATTCTAAACGATTAAGGTTTTTTAAAGATTTTTTTAGCATAGCATAATTTAAAGTTACTATAATTTAATAAGATAACTTCAAAACATTTTACGAGTAATAGGAACCATTACAATTCATCAATCTTAAGAAGAACCATTGGACAATATTTTTTTAGGAACAATTACGATTTACCAATCTTAAGAAGAACCATTGGACAATGTTTTTTGTATGTTTACAAGTGTTACAATTTACAATATGACATTCTATTGGTCTAAGTCTTATCTCTCTTTACAATTTTTGAGATCAATTAAAAAAACTTAGCTACATGAAGTTTTTTTTCTCAACTTTTTTTTATTGTGTATACATTTTTTTTTCTTTTCAATTTTAATTATATTTTGGTTTTCTTTTCGATGTTTTTGTAATTTAGTTATTTCTAATTGATCATTTCTATTAAGGTTAATTCGTGTAAGATTTTTTTTTTTTTTTTTCATTTTTCTTCATTTTTTTGCAATAGTTTCAACAATTTTAATGATTTTTTCATTTTTTTCTATTCTTTCTTCCATTACAGCTATGTCAGTTTTTCCATACCCACTTATGACATATTAATTTAACCTCATTCATGTATTTAAAAATTTCCATTACTATATTCTCCTTGAAATATTGATTTATCCTCATTCATTCATGTATTTAACAATTTCCATTACTATATCCTCTTTAACATTTTCTACTACTATGAAGGTAGTTTTATTTTTAACTTCAACATCAATTTCAACATCCACATGTGTATCAAAAAGTCAGAAGTTAGCTTTACTATCTTCAACATGCTCATGTTCTCCATCTTGTACGCAATGACCATCTTTTTCTTCAAAATTTTCAACAAATTTTTAGTAATGTTTAGAACAACTCCAATCTTCATGTGATGTATATGTTCTTATGCTTTAGCAAGTTTTTCTACAACTTCAATTATTTGTGCAGAGTCAAAATCTTCTACCTCTTCTATTACAAGGGTGAATTTACTCAAAATTTCAATGTTATTTAGCTCAGCTTTTCGTTGATTATTGTCACTCTCCATTTCGCTATATTCTATTGCCATCTTCATAATATTCCAAGCTTCTTTGGACCTAATCACTATTATAATTTTGGGAAAAATTCTCTCATAGAAGTGTTGTTGAGTGATAGAAAATGCTCCTGCATCATCCTTCTTATTTGTAATTAGCCTATTCCTTTAAAGTTGAATCATGGTCTTATGTATTGCCTTCTTTGCAAGTTTTTCAAACCTATTCAACACAATATCCCATAAATATTTTACAGATGTTCTAATTCTCATCTTAATTGATCTGAATTTATGCAGGAACACAACATAATACACATATAACCATAAATAAAAAGATGCAACGGAAATATCACTTCATTTTATTAATATCAAAGAACTGAAATTTGTTTTCTGACAAAATGGAAATAAACTAGCTAGGGCGCTGGTAGCTTATCTCTGAGAAGAGATGTGGTGGCTACAGGCCTTTGAACTGCATTACAATGAGGCTAGAAGGCCTATTTATTGTTGAGAAATAATGGAAACCCATAAACATCCAAAAACCTAACCCTAGGAGATGAAGCGGAAAAACTATGGGCTCAGTTTAGGTAAATTGGTACATCAATCTTCCCGAGGACGTAACTTTGGCATACAATCTCTGTTTGATACGCTCAATACCTTGTTAGAAATATCTATCCGAGGAATGCAACTTTTGGCATCAACAACATCAAAGGAAATTACATGTTGCTCCCGATTTTCCCCAAAAACGTCGTTTAGGGCCTCAAAATGGCTCCGAAAGTTCAAGACCCGAAAAAATGCTAAAAATAGTAAGTTGTGTTGAAACTGAAAAATTGAAAGAATCGATGGAGGGGATTCAAATGGAATAGGTGGGTGGCCACCAATATCCACCTGGATCATTAGGGCCTCAAAATGGCTTCGGAAGTTCATGACTCAAAAAATTGCTAAAAATAGTAAGTTGTGCTGAAACTGAAAAAGTGAAAGAACCAATGGTGGGGGTCCAAATGGGACTAGTGGGTGGCCACCAATATCCACCTGTATCATTCCTCCCCTCTTAGGAAGAAATGGTCCCCATTGCGTTGAGTTCCTCCATGAGATGAGCCAATTTTTTGAACTTGGTATTGAATTTGTCGAAGATGTCATGGACCTGCTGGCGGACGTGTTGGATGAGTTAAATGACTTTGGTTGCTTTATCAACCTCATACAGTACATGTGTGGGTTTTTTTTGTGTGTTCGCATGAGGTATGGCAACATAAGGTGACGACGTGCCTGGGGTCAGATTAATGGAGTGCTTGACCTGACACTGTAGAGGAACCTCTATGGGTGAGGATAAAATGTCCTTGTATTCCTCCATGATTTTTTCCATCTACTGCTGTCATTTAGGGGAGCCCAGTTTCGAGGCTGTTGCCACAATCTTCTTCTTTCCCTGTGCACGAATTGTAATGCAAATAATTTTCCTAGTTTGGAAAACAATCTTACTATGTTGTTTTACAGTAGTCAGAGAGATGGCAGGGGGCAGTACTACCTCTGGTATCCTATAAAATTTATTTCCTAAAGTAATAACAATAGCACGAGGCCTAGACTCATACACAACATGTCACTTGCACAAGTATGTTTGGCCCAGTAATACATCAGACACATCAAGAGGAGCAACATCACACAATACCTCATCCTTGATGAAGCCACCCAATGGTATATGACTGTGGGTGTGATATGGTCGGTAGGCTAAGCCGCATCACGACCTTTACTAAAATGAGGTTCTTTTGGCTTCCACTATCGACAAGGAATTGCAGTGGAGAACCCTTCACCCACATCTGCGAATGGAAGAGGCGATCTCCCTCCTTTGGATCCTTGGGATCCTCCCCCTGGAGCTTGGTGATGGCAAAAATATCACTGGGATACACATCAATGATCTGATTCTCTTTTTCATTGCCCTTGTCTGGTTTTAACTCAGGATCATAACATGCATATGATTCATGTGCCTTTAGTTCGGCCACCAATGACTGTTTGGACCAACACTTGTTTCTTCTATGAGTGGGGCTGTTATGAAATTCACACCACTTCCCCGTGTCCTTATTTCAATCTCTGGTGTTGTTATGATTCACCCCGCTTTGAGTTTGCCCCGTTCTGCAGTTCATGGGTGCCTTTCGCTAGATTCAGATTTGCGGATCCAAAGTCTCGAGTCTTCTGCTTAACTTTTTTCTCGATGTTGGTAGCATAGCGATATACCATGCAAAGTGAGGTATTGTCGAGGAACTCCATTTCCTCTTGAATGTATCTATGAAAACATATACGATGCTTGAGTACAAAATGTCTCTCTGAATCTTTAATACCCAAACTTATGTGCACTGTATGGAACAATTTCTTCAGTTTGTCCACATATTGATCCCTTTGTGGCTGCAGCATGGTCCATTGGATATACTTGTCCTCATAGCTCCCCACAGGGTAATACTGTTCCTTGATTCTATCTTGGAACGAATTCCAGGTGGGTGTGTCGGAGAACAAAGAGGGTTACCTCTCGTCCTTCTGTTCATAATATGTTTCCCACCAATGTTTGACATGGGGGCGGCTTTGAGGAGTGAAAAAATAATCTTTTCTCGGTCGTAAAAATCATGGACTAAGAAATAACCTTCCAACAAATTCAACCATTTACATACCGTGTCTGCATCTATCTGGCCAACAAATATAGGAATGTTGAAGTTGACCTGTACCTTGAAAGGAGTGGTGCCTCCAAAGTGGCTGTTGGATGCAAATGTGTCGCTGGTGGGTAGTCCTTGAATGATATGGGAAAAGTTGTCCATCATCGTGTTCCTTTGTTTCTCGAGGGCCTCCTTGATCAATATTTTGATATGATCTCCTACTCGCACGTCTTTCTTTTCTTTCACCATGGGAGGTTGTCAGGGTTTGCGAGGCTGATCTTGCAAGGGTTCAACTAGATCGAGCCCTAACTCCTTATACCCTGACCTCGTTGGGGACATGCAGAGAAAAATAAAGAAATACAAGACCTCTCTGATACCACTGATCTGAATTTATGCAGGAACACAACATAATCCACATATAACCATAGAAACAAAGATGCAGCGGAAATAACACTTCATTTCATTTTTTTTTCAAGGAAAAATTCGTAATTTTATTAGTGAAAACAAAATTACATGTCGCATGTGCTAGTAATTTCAATCAACACAAACTAAAAGGGTACAAGTATAAGAAATATTACATGGGAAAAAATATCAAGTTTTTCTTCCCTTCTTCTTTTCAACTTTCCGCCAATCACCTTGTGTTGGCGTGGCTGAGATAAGGGTGAGCTGATTCTCTTCATTCATTACTCCAATGTCCTTATCTGAATCTGATGTATCTGAGATGTGTTGTCTTTTATTCCCACCCATGTCTTGTGGCCCGACGTCCTTTTTTGGCTGAGACCTGGCAGTGATATCGAAAGGGTCTTGCATCTCTTGTTCTTTTGTCTGGTACAATGGTTGTCTCATTATTTTCTTGTGGGTTGAGGACGTCATCTTCTTCTTTTGTCTCCTGTTCTGGTTCACTTGAGGAAAATTAACAACCTTTTGGATTTCTCCCTATTTTCTTCTTTTTTCTATTATCTCTTTTTGCTTTCGGGCATGTGTTTTGTAGGTGATTGGTGTTTCTACAAATTCAGCCTTTGAAAGCAGTGTTTTAGAAGTCCAGATGCTGTGTCCATTTCTGTTGTTTGTGATTTAGTTGTATACATTCTGGCAGCCCTTGACTAAGGTCCACTTCCACACAGATACATGCAAAAGTGTAGACCCGCTCCTCCAAGCGTTGAGTGTCTATTTTGATATAACTCCCAATGATGTTCCCAATGCTAGCTAATACACCTTCATTCCAAAAATGAAGAGGAAGGCTATAAAGACGGACCCATACTGGCATTCTGGTCACCTCCATGGTGTTTGCTTTGAAATCCAGGAACTAAGGTGTGATGAACAGCCCGGCGGATCCTCGGAACCATGATCCCTTCCTCAAGATTATATCTCTGGCCTAAGAGGATATAAACTTGACAATGAAAAACCCCTTTGAACAGAGGTGGATTTCACATTCCATATTCCATTTGGAGAAAATTCAATGAAAGAGCTCCACAGGTTTGGCCTAGAAACTGTCAAATTTGCATATTATCGCTTGAGAATAAAATGAGATTCGGTGTTCATTTACCTTTGGAATTTCTATGTTCAGTTCTGGAATGGAGTTTAGTTGCTCCACAATATAAGGTTTTGGAGCATTATCCACTACTGCAGATGGAATAACAACATTTTTTTTCCCCTGTAATATATTTCTATATGAAGGGCCTTTATGAAGATCAAGTATTTGTGTGCTGGTACCCCCTATAAATCCATGAGCTCTGTGTCGTTCAACAGTACCACCCCTCAATCTCAGATTGAGAGATATAATGGAGCAAGAGCATATGGAGTAATATTTAACTATGCAGGAGTCTTGAAGGGCTCTACCACAGTGTATTAAATATTGCAAGTGGAAAGGATAACCTACAACTTGACTGATCTTTTGTTTCAGGTATGCAATCCCCTCATTATCCTACACCCACATTATAATGCTATGACCCACAGGGGGTCTATTAAGTAACATCAACTATGACATCCATTGAAACTATTGTGTCCAAGGCATCTGGGTGCCCACCCTTGAAGTACATCTTGTCCATTGTGAAGGGAAATGATGTGTGGGTCAAGGATAAAGAAGAAATTTTCCAAGCAAGTGACAATATGAAATCAAAGACTAATCTAAATACACATCTATAACACTTGGATCTCAACATGTTACTAATACAATTGCCACTATGTCTACAGGTATTATAATTTTGAAAATAAAGTAACAAGGAAACCATTATAGGTCGAATTGTTAGAATAACCAAATCCTAAACATGTATAGGTAGATTCAACATATCATAAACATAGTTTCCAAATTCGATATAATATGGAAAAATAAAATAAAATAGAATTGAAAAAATAAACCATATATTTAATTTTAAACCACCAACATTTATCATATCCTTTAGGAATTATATGTATCTATAATTGTATACTCTAAAAAAATTATATTAGCTTCCCTAATGTTTTTCACCACTATTTTAGATTAAAAATAAACTAGTTAAGACCAAATAAGATGTGATTGGAGCCATATTAATGTTATATTTGCTAGCCCCTAACCCTTAGTAGCATAAGAGAAAGCAACATCACACAAAGAAAAGGTATTTAATTTTCTAGTTGATTCGTGTGGGGAATCACACAAATCCTTTGATCATATTATCTCAATTCCACCCCATCGCACTAATAAAATTCGACCAAATCAAATAAATTGATGAATTTTTCATTGTTTTAAACTAATGTGAAAAAAATTGATAAGTATAATGGTAAGTATGTATATAACTCCAGATGTTATTTTGAATAATATGGTAGACTATAATTATTTTTCATAAATGTATTAGAATGTCTCTCTTGTTTTAAATTATAGGTTTTAATAAATGTATTAGAATGTCTCTCTTGTTTTAAATTATAGGTTTTAAATTATGAATGATGTATTTGCATATATTTATGGCAAAAGACATGTCTATTTTGAAATAAGGTTTTAAAATTTTAATTTAATTATAAATAATTATTAAATGGAAAGTTTGCATTTAATATCTATGGAATATTCTATAATATTCTTAATAGTTTTCATAAACAAAAGGCTAAGATGTATCTTAAAAGTAGTTTTCTTTTAATTGAATTTATTAATTAAAAGAAATAACATATTATCAAATATTATATTAAATGAATGATATGTTTTTGGGTATGTGGTATTCATGAGTCTTGGTAATGGTCCATGGTATTGTAACAAAGCTTATTTACACCTAAATAATCTCTATGGTAAAGTGGAGGTGAATTTCCAATGTTAAGAATCAATCATAATAAGCATCAAAACCCCTATTTGATGATACATTTCACATTGCCAAAATTAAAGAAAATAAAAAAAAATTAACTTAGAATTACATCTTTATTTTAAATTATTATGATTATTATAAAAAAATAATATATAAGTTGAACATATAGGCATTTAAAAAATTCTTCATTGTCAACAATCACCTCCACATTACTATGTAGATTTTTAAATGTAAAGAGGATTTGTTACAATATGGGCCAATGTCATGTTATATATATATATATATATATATATATATATAATTTAGTTTTTTTTAGTCTTAACAATGTGATATGTATCATTAAGTAAGTGTTTTGATGCTTATTATGAATTTGTATCTATATACATTTACCAACCGTTTAATTTATATGACTACACTTGTTTATTGTATTGAAATATGCATAGATCTATAAAAAAAATAAATTAATCACAAATTCATGACAATTTATTTATAATATTATCTAAATTATAAAAATTTTGATCAAATCATAATTTTTTTGGTTTAAAAAATTAATTTTTAAAGCAAATAATTTCACCACTCAAACACTCATGTCATTCCATGCTTTCTTTAATTAGACATAAACACCTCATCTATTTCCATTATTATTATTAGGTTACATTAGTCAAAATGGTTTAACACTCACAATTTCTTTGTTAAAATGATTATTATATCTACCCCAAGTATGGTATAACACATTTAGTTTTGCTTTTGATTGCCTATTAGTTTTTCTTTGACCAAAAATTTTTGCCATTTATTTATAGTTTAACATTAGGAATTCAATTTTTATTATTATTTAAATTTATTTATTTGTACACTGATTGGTTGAGGTCTTATTATGATTTTTTTTAGTAATTTTATTAGTTTGTCTTTGACCAAATTATTTTTCCATTTATCTATAATTTAACATTACCAATTCAATTTTTATTATTATTTAATTTTATTTACAAGTAAACTATTTGGTTGAGATCTTATTATGAGCTTTTTAATAAGTTCTTAATTTATTAGTTACTATTTTTTTTAGTTTTATTTCCCTTTTATTTAATTTTATATTTTTTTTATTATTTAACTTTATGATTTTTTTTAAAATATTTATTTTATGAGATTTTTTAGTAACTTTCATTTCTATTAATTATTAATTTTTTGTTTCTAGTTTTATTTCTTTTTTAGTTAGCTTTTCGAAGAAAAAAAAAATTTCCTCTTTTTTTTTTTTCATTTTCATGAATTATAGATTTTCTTCATATTTTCAATTTAAAATAACTTATTATTATATCAAAAGAATATTTTAATAAACTTAATTATAAAAAATTATATATATTAATAAAAAATATAACACATAAATATATATAAAAAATAAACATATATATAAGTCTATAGGTTAATATATACCATATTAATCAATCATATTTTTAAATTTTAGTAATAAAATTTAATAATATATTACTTTATTAATTTTTTACCTTTATGATGAAATCTTTGTCTTTATAATTTTTTAATTTAATTAAACTAAAATACTATTCAACAATACAATATTTTATTATTATTTTTTATTTTTTTGATAAAATTTATCTTTCTTATTTCTTTTAATTTAAACTTATATTTAAGTTAAAAACAAAGTAACCCTTTTATTGATATGAGTTACCAAGTCAAAACTCTCTTTCATAATGAAAAGAATATTGACACAATGTACATGTTTCATTCACCAAGACAGAAGCAATGGTCAAAGTTTACACATAAGTATTTAAATTCAAGGTTGGTCTTCCTCCCTTTGTTCCTATATCAAACCTCGCCCAAGAATTTCTAATTTAAGAAGTTTCTAATTTAAGAAGTTTACAAATAAGTATTGAATTTCAAGATTGGTCTTCCTCCCTTTGTTCCTATATCAAACCTCACCCAAGAATTTCTAATTTAAAATTGCTGAATTGCTCAAAGCTTTATTGGTTATATTCCTAGGTTAAAGTTTATTGAAAACATAATTTAGTGGTTATTTTATCTTTTTCATGTTTTTTAAATCAAAACATTAGTTTTGTATATTTCATTATGATTTAATAAATATAAATTTTATTTTAATTACGATTTAATAAATATATGTTAATGTATTGTTATAAATTTTAAGCTTTAATAAATATATGTTAATGTATTATTATAAAGGTTTATGTTTGTTGTGAGAGTAAATGTTTTTATTTAAATTTAAAAAATATGACAAAACAAGAAAATGTTTATCTATATTGTCATTAAGGAAACTATACCATAACTAAAATTTAATGCTAATCTTTATAAGAAATTTAGTGATGTTCATCATACTATATAAAAAATGAACTTGTCAAATAAGGCCATAGTTTATCTGTAAAACTAAAAACTAAAGCATTGAATTCAAAAATAGTACTCAAAGGAAATTATCATTTGGAATCATCAAAGTTGGTGGCCTTGATCATAATAGGTTGTTTGTTTCTACCAAGAGAGTCACTAGAGTGAGGAGGGATGCCTAGGTTAAATTCTACGTGGCCTAGTCTTTGGTCCAGGAATTGCATGATCATTTCATTTGATCAAGCACCAACGAATTTCTTCTTTTTCCTTATCGTTATCCAATAGGATTCTTCCCAATAGAAGCTTGAGATGCCAATATATATCAATTATATTCTTATACTACCAATATCTACCATGGGTAAGACTCATGCCAAGTATCCACTCACCAATGTCAACGAGAATATTCAAGTTAGTGAGCTAACAGTGTTCCCATACAATCTCATGTTTGACCTGTTAAATTTCCACCTAGGTAGGATGAGGTGTATGCTCCTTGTAAGGTTGAGCAGAGTTATCAAATTTTACTTGGGAATGAAAGCTCTCCTGGGCATGTTTATTTCTATTTCCTCATCAAACATGACCTCATTGATGGGGCATGGCAGGAAATAATGGAATAATATATCGCAGGCTAGAACCGAGAGAGGGTAGAAGCATAGAAGGAGAGAATGGAGGATCAAGTCGAGTTTGACATTATAGAAAGGAGTTGAGTTGAAGGGATTGATGTTGATGAGCATCCCAAGAAAGGAGAGAGTTATAAGGGTAGGTAAAAGAGTCCATAGAGATAGATTAAAGCAATTGAGGAATAGGAGAGGATAAAGGAAAATGGTGTCAAGGACCTTGACCAATGGCGTAAAGGCCTAGAAAATTTAAAATTCTTCGAGAGTGATAACGAAATATTGGGACAGTGAGGGAGAGAAAAAATAAAGATGTTGAGCATAAATAGGAAGTTCAAGAATTCACTTCTTAGAGGAGATAAAAATTGAAGTTAAACAACTCCATATATAATGCAACCTTCAGAGTGTCATGGATAAGTGTACAATTTCTTCCCTCATGTAAACCAAACCCACTAAACAAGTTAAAATATATCCTTTGCATGAATTGACAGGTCATCATCAATTAGGTAGCTAGGACGAGGCCATCAACCATCCATGAATCTCTAAGAGCATGAGCGAGAGATATGCTCAACATCCATTTGAACTTATTTATTAACACTATATTGGAATGTGAAACAACTGACATATCGTGTTTAATACTCATTATTTAGTATGTGATGGAGGAGGGGAGCATTAATACATATGTGGGGGCTTATTTCAATTTCTTGTCCCATAAATGCATGGAGGGTCCACAAAAAGCGCACCCCACCCCCCCATGTATCTGATTGAGCACCCATTTGAAGAAGAGAGTTCCTTCTGAGGTCAATCTAAGCATTCATATTTGCGGGAGGGGGGATTTGGGAAGGAGTGTGTGATCTGGGTCTGTCAGCTACCAGATTTACCCATAATTTTTTACTTTTGTGACGTTGTTAGAATTGCATTTAAAAAGAGCATAAAAGGACACATATTCATGATTTAAGAAAGAGGAAACATGACTACAATAAAAAGCACAATAAAACGAGACATTTGGTAACAGATTTCACCCAGTGTGGGCTACATCTTCGGGCCTGGTGTCAAGATGGTGTTGGCCGCTTCATAAAATGTTGCCAGAGATGATGATGTACATGGATGAATCTCTGTCATATCAAGGTCATATGCCCTCAAACATAGTGTCTTGTCTATCCACGAGACATTTGGCTTACAGGAACTCTAACTCAAGAAGGGCTTCCTTCAACATGAAAAACTAACAAGATCTCACATAATGTGGCTATGACTATCCCCTCAACATAGTTACACAAGAATCTAAACAAAAATACATAGCATTAAAATCTAAATACATCTCACATAATGTGGAAATAATGATCCCACAACATAGCATCAAACATGGATCTCAAAAATAATACATCATCTCAACAATAATGAAAGGAAATGTAACATGATTTCTTCATGTACCTTCACTTCTTAAGTTTTCCTAAAAACAAAATGTTTAGCTATTGAATCTTACCACACCAATAAATTTGTGGCATCGATTAGTGTAAAATTGACAATCCATTCATCAAATTCTCGCATTGTCAAAATCTAGGCCTTCGATAATCTTTTAGATTCTTTGTGATTCTCCAAAGATTCTGTTTCATGGTCTTCCTGGAAATCCACTGCTCAAATTTCAAATCTGATCCCATCATTGGGATCCTTGTGGAATTATGAAACTTTTGAGTATAAAGTTTCTTGCATTATGACTCTGGCGAATTTTAGTCTCTAAGCTAGGAATATTTTAGATTTCACAATATTCCTTAAAGATTCCATGCTATGGAGTGCCTAAAAATATGTTGTCCAAATGGCGAATATGACTTCACCATCGCATTCCCTACGAAATTTCCTGAAATTTGACTATAAACTTGGTGTCATTCTGATAAAATGAAATTTTACCTCCCGTGGAAAATTCTCCAAGTTTAGGGTTCCACACCCTCTTTGCCTGGGTAAGGTTCTGCCCTTTCATGGTTCCACACCTCCTATCTGTTGCTCCATCTTATTCCTTCACTTCTCTCAAGAATCCATTGACCTCCCTGTGCCCTCATCCCTCATGTATTCTCCATCATTCTTCATGGTTTTTCTTGAACCATTTGAATGACATTTTATCAAAGTGCGAGGTTGACACATTGGTTAGCATTGTCATATTAAGATAGTTGTTGTTGGGAGGTTTTCGGTTCAAATCCCATTGACTACCAATATTTTCTTCAAACCCAATTTTAGTTTTAATATAGTTTTTCAAACTATATAATATATGGAATTTGTATGTCCATATTGTAACGACTCCAAAACACATGAGAATAAGACAAAAAATGGAGGTTGCACCATCCAAGGCCACTTGGGCCTAATTTTAGTTATCATTTGGCACTATGTTATTGGGCCATGTTGCAATACCTCATTGATCCACATCATATTCCACCTCTACAACCTACTTGCCATGTGTCGACTTGTGGTGTTGCCACATCACCTTTTTGTGGGTCCACCTATTTTACTAACTAGACTGTGACATTATTTTTGTGGGTCCTACTAGACCTACAACGTGTCATCCGTACGGCCTTCCATGTGGCAAAATGTTGACTTTGACTTTTGTTTTATTTTTTTGTTTTTTGGTACAAAATTCAAACTGCAATAACTTTCTTATACTTACTTAGATTGAGACGCCATTTGCATCATTGGAAAGATTGTGATGATATATTCGATATGAACTTGGTTTGAGAGCAATACGACCACTTTTAATTTTGACATATCCCAAGTCCTCTGGGACTTCTTAGTGTGTTTGGAGCCACCTGGATCATTCCTCTCCACTGAGGAGCTTTTGGTCCTCCAAAAGCATTAACATAATCTACAGCTTCTTTGTACCTTGTCTGCACCACAAGTGTCCTGACAGATCACCCTTCCTTCTCCTTCACCTTTATTATTTGGATCCATAAACTATGAGCCGACACCGGCATACTCTATAAACCTGTAGTACAATATTCTACAAATTACATGCTCAATTACTATACCAACTATGACCCAAACATCGCATACTTACCATGAGTTTATAACTCATACTCTGTGATCATGTTTACATTAGAATGGAAATAAATAACCCAACTATCAGTACAAGGCCAAAACATCATCGTTTCATATAAAGTGATGGAAAACACATCATCACTTTTACATTTAAATTGCAACACATGATTTACAAAGTAACGCCATAACAAGCTAACACATCCTGAAAATAATCTCTCACTTATCAAAGTGAATGGGTTATCTTCCTCTGGCGGATTCGCTTGTCGAACAACTGCTTCAACCGGTTCCTACATTGACAATTTGTCCTTAAGGAACTGCTTTATATCGAGCCTCCAACACGTGGCTCTTTGATGACAACTGTTGTCGCAATGATTGCAATGAGTCTTCTTCCTCCAAACTTTCTTTATCTTCTTCTTTTCTTGTTGTGGAGAAGGCCTTTCACGCCTCATCCTCTTTCGTGCTACCATTATTTTCTAGCACTCAACAAATACATGGTTATGTAAACCACAAAAAATACATGTTTTTCGATGTCGTGATTTATTTTCATTATTAAAAACATGATTGTAATGGAAATAAACATTAGAATACTGAGACTTGTTATACCTTTCTTAGTTGTCTCTGCTGAAATTATGGTGATAATAGCTTGCCTTAGCTTTTTCTCTACAATATGCATTGCCCCGGGATGATGGTGATGTGTTCCCATCATTATTTTTCCCCAATGGTTTCAACCATGTCTTGGAAGCTTCTGACACCTTTGAGCATTCTCCTTCAGTGTATCCCAAAACCTGTGAATCAAGGTATTTACATGACCTCCAATGGTTGGATCATGCCTTAGCCATTAACACCAAGTCCTCCTCCTTTGTACCCCATCTTGGTAAGGAGTCTTATGCCAGTTCCTGTAATGGGTATCTCCATATTTTCAATAGAAATAACATCATGTGAAAATAAAAATAAAGAATGATTAACATTGTTTACATCAGATTTCAATTCAAAAACAGATGATGAGGGATTCTCTTAGCCTCCATTGTGCTTCAACTCCTCCAAGACCTCTTTTGTGGCTTGAATCTAAAGCTATAGTCTTTGTTTCTCCTCTTTTTATTCTTACGGGAGCCTCCTTAATTCAACATCCTTTGATTGAAGGCTCTCGTCATTGCGCTTCAATTCTTCCAAGCCCTCTTCCATGGCTTGCAACTGAAGTTGAAAGACCTGCTTCTCTTATTTATCTTCTCATAGAAGCCTCTTCAATTCAACATTATCTGCTTGAAGGCTCTGTTTTATCTCCACATTCGAACTATGAGAAGATGATGAAGGCAATGAATGTTTACTGTAAGATGTGATGAAGAATTTTTTTTGCTTCTTCTTTCTCTTGTCTCTCAAAAGCTTCATACATCATGACCACCATTTTGGAAATACTGAGCATGGCCTCATACATGTCTTTGTAATCCTCCAGTGTTGCATGTTCAATCGTTGTTCACGCTCGTAATTCACATCAACGAGAAGACCGCTTTGATACCAATCTTGATCTGGGTTCGTCATCTACCGAATTTTCCCATGATCTTTTACTTCTTTAACGTTGTTAGAATTGCATTTAAAAAGAGCATAAAAGAACACATATATGCATTCTTTAAGAAAGAGGAAACATGACGATAATCAACAACACAAGAACACGAGACATTTGATAACGGAGTTCACCCAGTGTGGGCTATGTCTTTGGGCCCGGTGTTAATATGGTGTCAACCGCTTCATATAATCCTGCAAGAGATGATGATGTACATGGATGACTCTCTATCATATCAAGGCCATACGCCCTCAAACAGAATGACTTGTCTCTCCATGAGACGTTTGGCTTATAGGAACTCTCACTCAAGAAGGGCTTCCTTCAGCATGAAAAACTAACAAGATCTCACATAATGTGGCTATGAGTATCCCCTCAACATAGTTACATAGGGATCTAAACTACAATACATAGCATTAAAATCTAAATACATCTCACATAATGTGGCAACAATGATCCTGCAACATAGCATCAAACAGAGATCTCAAAAATAATACATCATCTCAACAATAATGAACGGAAATGTAGCATGATTGCTTCATGTACCTTCACTTTTGAAGTTGGCCTAAAAAAACAATGTTCATCTGCTAAATCTGACTCCACCAATGAACTTGTGGCATTGAGTAGTGTAAAATCGACTATCCATTCGTCAAACTCTAACGTCGTCAAAATCTGGGCCTTCGAGAATCTTTTAGATTCTTTGTGCTTCTCCAAAGATTCTATTCCATGGGCTTCCTAGAAATCCATTGCTCAAATTTCAAATATGATCCCATCATTGGGAACCTTGTAGAATTATGAAACTTTTGAGTATAAATTTTCTTGCATTATGACTCTAGCAAATTTCAACCTCCAAGTTGGGAATCTTTTAGATTCTACAATATTCCTTAAATATTCCACATTGAGGGGTGCCTAAAAATATGTTGTCCAAATGGCGAATATGATTTCACCTTGCGAAATTTCGTGAAATTTGACTATAAAATTGGCATCATTCTGATAAAATGAAATTTTACCTCCCGTGGAAAATTCTCCAAGTTCAGGGTTTCACACCCTCTTCACATGGGCAAGGTTCCAATCTGTCACGGTTCCACACCACTGATTTTCTGCTCCACGTTCTACCTTGGCTTCGCTCATGACTCCATTGGCCTCGTTGTGCCCTCATTTCTCATGTATTTTCCATCATTCACCATGGTTTTTGTTGAACCATTTGAATGACATTTTATTAAAGTGTGAGGTTGACACATTGATTGGCATAGTCACATTAAGATACTTATTGTTGGGAGGTTTTGGGTTCAAATTCCATTAACTCCCAATATTGTTTTAAAGCCCAATTTTAGTTTTAATATAGTTTTTCAAACTATATAATATATGGAATTTGTATGTCCATATTGTAATGACTCCCGAAAACATGAGAATAGGACAAAAAATGGAGGTTGCACCAAGGCCACTTGGCCCTAATTTTAGGTGCCATTTGGCACCATGTGATTGGACCATGTGGCAAGACCTCATTTGTCCACATCATATGCCACCTCTACCACTTACTTGCCATGTGTTGACTTGTGGTGCTACAACATCACCTTTTTGTGGGTCCACCTATTTTGTTGACTAGGTTGCCACATTAGCTTTGTGGGTCCCACTAGGCCTACCACGTTTCATCTGTACGGCCTGCCACGTGGCAAAATGTTGACTTTGACTTTTTTCTTGGGTTGTTTGTTACAAACTTAAAACTGCAATAACTTTCTCATACAGATTTGGATTGAGACGTCATTTGCATCGTTGGATATATTGTGACGAGATATTCAATCTAAACCTAGTTTAAGAGCAATATCACCACTTTTAATTTTGACCTATCTTAAGTCCTCTCGGACTTTTGAGTGTGTCTCAAGTCACCTGGTTCAGTTTGAGTGTAGGTTAAGGATGATAGTTTGATGTTAACAACCTTTGTTGGCTAGATGAAAACCAATATTGTTTCTTAAGCAATGAATATGAAAAGTGATTACCTCAAGAATTATACGTAAGGCTGAGGAATTTTTCATAGCCTTTTAGTTGCCAATTATGAGATATTTTGTCAGAGGCCATCCCATTAAGGATTTAAGAAAGCATATATATTAGCAATTGAGAATCTCCTTCCAGTAGGAGTTTTGAGAAGCCTTGAGATAGAGAAATTTGGGGACCTTCCTCTAAGGCTTGAAGCTTAGAAGCATTGTTACTATTGTAAACCATATTTTTTACTAAGAGGAAGATGATTGTGTTAAGATGGATCTCTCAACACACCTTGGAAGATTATGCCCCATGGGTTACCTTTCAATGTTCCATCAAGATTGAACTTGATAAAGTCCAGAGGTGGAGAAAGCCTAGATTCATAAAATTTCATAATTATTATATCTTTAATTTCTAATAATTATAATTAATTAATTTAAATTTTTTGTTAAACAAATTCAAAAAATATTACAACAAAAGAATTCATACATATATATTAATATCTTACGAGCTTTGATCCATTTGAAAAATCAAATTTCGTTAATGGTGTTAATTCAATTATCTTTTAATTCCATGTGATGTATTAAGAAATTTACATATTAATAAATTTGATCCCTCTTATTATCCAATAAATCTTAATAAACTTTAATTTAACCTTATAAAATATCTTTAGGAATATCAAGAAATAAACTATTGAAATTTATTTCAAATATAGTTATGTTCTTTTTTTCTTTTCAAATTAATTAAAAAAAATTACAAAATTAAATTTATATATAAAACATTATGAGTTATTAATAAACTATAGTATTGAATGTGATTATATATATATATATATATATATATGATATTGAATGTGATTATATATATATATAATCTTTGGAAGTAAAAAAATTCATCAAAATTTATATATATAACAAACTTTTGGAAGTAGAAGAATTCATCAAATATTGAAACCTTAAATGTGTTTGAAGGTTAACCTCTTCCATATTAATGATAAAAATAATTAAAAATAAGATTATGATTTAATTAAATTTAAACAAAATCAAATAGATCCCAAAAACGGAAAAGAAGCAAATGTGATGTTTATGTATAAATTAAACATTAAACTAATGTATAATTCCTAGTTCGTGGAAAAATAAAAACCTCTCCGTCTGTATGATTATTAAATTTATAAAATATTTGACCAAATTAATACTTCGGAGTTGACTTGCTCTGATAACATCAGAGAACACGAATTTCTTATTTTTAGAATATCATAATATCTATTATACCTATGGTTATTAAATTTATAAAATATTTGAACAAATTATTACTTCCTCGTTTACTTTTTGATAACAACCCCAACACAAATTATCATAATATCTATTTTAGTATGAGCGTGGAAATAAAATATGTAAAGAATATTAGTTAGGTCACCAGGTATCTTATTGGTGATGCGTGATGGCGTGTGATAACCGTGTGATAACACAACACAAATCTAGAAAATTACATTATCATTATCACTATAAAACAAAAAAACAAAAATAAAGTGGACGTTAACCATCATCATTATAAAACAAAAATATAATATTATCTGTTCAGTGATGTTTTTAAAAATATTTAACATTAATGATAACCACTGATTGGTAAGACGCAACTAAGTTTACAGGAAACCTAAGCTGCAAGTATGGAGGTTCGGCTTTCATTGGCAATCTCTTCCGGATTTATTCCAGCCGTTTTCATTTTTGCAGTGTGCATATTCGGACAACAATTTTCGACCATTGCCATACCTTCGGCATCTTCCTCATACGTTGGTATCAAGAGTAACCAGATTGTATACATAAATCATCATTGGCCCGATGTGGGAAAGACGTTTGCCAGTCATCTCTCCCGCACCCTACTTTCCCATGGACTGCGAATCGGCCCTATCGAAACAGCCTCCGTGCACATAGCAATTTTTTCCAAAGATTATGCCAAATCAAGTTGCTGCCTAAATGAACTCCTGATCATGCTGAAGTCGGGCGCACCAATTATTCCGATTTTCTACGACGTAAGGCCTTCGGAACTCCGCTGCCTTGTAATTCATACTCCTGTCCTCCACACGTTCCGGTGGACTACACTTAAAAGTGGAATACGGTACTGTGAAGACCTGCGCCTGGACGTGGAAAAAATGTTTGAGAAGCAAATTTGTCAAAACAGACAGCAATATGACCCCAGTACAATTACAGAATGGAGTGGGGCTCTTTTTCATGTTTCAGGAATATTTGGTTTTGAGCGGGCAGCCTATAGTGGGTAAGTCCCCAGGATATCACGAGAAATCTCACGGATTAATGTGAATTATAGCTCCTCTTTAAATTTTTAAATGGTATGTAATAGTTTGTTTGCTTGTTTTTTTGTTTTTAAATGGTACCTAATAGTTTGTTTGTTTGTTTTTTGTGTTTTAGTTGAAGTATGATTTTAAAATTGGATTGTTATTATTAATATTATTTTTGTAATTAGGCAAAGTTTAGGTGGAGTATTTTTCTCAATTGGATAGAAGAAAGATATACACATAAATGAGAAGTTATTACTAGGATTGTGTGAGGTTGTGTTGAACTTGGATGCTTCTTGAGATAATTTAATTCCTCCGAAGATAACTTTTATCCTCAAACTCTGTTTATAGGGAAATGTTTTGTATTTTTTGAAAAAAAATTACATATTAAGCGATAAAGTTTTGGGTCAGTCTCTCAAACATAATAGACTGACCCAAAGAATTGTTACCAAGAGGAGATCTGTGAACCTACTGAGACAGATTGGCTTACTTCAATTTTATAGTGAGTAAGATGATCATTGGAATGGAAGGACAAAGCAAGTTTTTCTATTCTTATCAATGGGCTTTCAAGTTTTCAAGTGAAAAATATTTTGTTTATCTATATATTTTGTAGATTATTGTGAATCATGTTTATAATTAGCTGAGAATCATCCTTCATCATTCTTTATTATAAGTTTGGTGTAGATTTAATTGTGAGAAATCAATAGTTTTTTTTCGAGGATTTTTTTATTCTACTTCATTATTCCTATCATATTATATAAATAATTTAGAATGCAATGAGTGCTAAGTGGACTATACAAAAATCATGAGAAATTACCTCTCATAAAAATAATTATAGATGAATAACTTACTTAAATCAATTGAATCCCAAAAAATTATATCTCTAAAACCCCTAAATACTTAAATAATTATTTTATCTATTTGTTAAGGTGTTGTGTTCTTTGTAATAAATTATGAATATCAATTCTACGTTTAAACAACATTTGTCGTATATTTGTTGTGAAAAATTTCAGTGACGAGGGACGGCTGGTGCATGATGTGGTGCTTGATGTGCTTAAACATGTGTCGAGCATTAAACATGTGCGCAGTATTGAGGAACAGAAAACACAACACATTAAACGTGTGCGCAGTATTGAAGAACAGAAAACACCCATCCAATACAATGTTTTCCTGAATCATCGTGGCACGGATGTTAAGAACACTCTCGCCAGCCATCTGTACTATCGTCTTCGTCATCATCGTTTGCAAGTTTTTTTCGACAAGGAGGAGTCGCAGAAAGGAAACACAATAAAGTCAGAGATAGAAAACGCCATTAACGTTGCATCTATTCATATTGCCATTTTCTCTGCAGGCTATGCACAATCGGAATGGTGTATGGATGAGCTTCTACTCATGCTGCAATCTCATTCGATCATTATTCCAGTTTTCTACCATGTGAAGCCTACACAGATTTGGTGGAATTGTGCGGACGGCACGAACGGAGTGTACGCTGAAGCCCTGCATCCTCAAAGAGGAAAAAATATTTGACCCTGAAACTCATCAAGAGAAGCCACGATACGATTCCCACGCTGTTGAAATATGGAAAGCGGCTCTAATCGAAGTTACAGGGAGAGACGGCTTCGAGCTAGAAACATATGATGGGTGAGACCTCCACCTCCCTCTTCGTTTTATCTCTTTCAATTTGTGGTATATCACAATTTATCTTGGTAACCGTTTCTTACTGGTAATTTCATTGTGAATATTTCTTTTTTCAGTGACGAGGGGCTATTGGTCGACAATATCGTGCGAGAAGTTATTAAAACAAAAGTAGATGATGATGAAGCAAAAATTTGGAGACAACAATGTCAGAAGGACAATGTTAACAGCAGCGAATGGGAACGCTATATAGTTGTGGATGATCCAAACGCTATATGCAGACAGTCCACTTCTTAACAAATAAAAACATTTTTTGTGATTTATGGAAGACCTGTGTGAGAAACACAGTTTTGGGGTGTCTCCTAACATGCTGGGTTAGACATGGTTGTTCCCAATTTCCCACTCTTGTTTTAATGTAAAACCTATTTGGTTTCCAATTTCTGATTCTGATTATTAATGGGAGAGCTCATTGTGTTATAAAAGCTTTTATGGTAATAATTTCTTTGTCAACTAAACTAATGATTCTGCACTTTAGCGAAATGCTTGTCAGTGTGTTTGATTGACAGGTCTGCTCCACTGGCCGGATGAAGCATGCACTTTCTTGTACAACTCTTCAATGTTTTCAGGCCCTATATCTCTCTTAATATTTTTGAAAAACTGGGATCGATACTTTTCCGGTTCATTTTCTTGCAATGCCTTCATGCGTCTGAAGCTAGATGACCTTCAAATATATACTTTGGATGAACCCCAGCATCCAAGATCTTTTTTTCCTTGTTCCTTGTTGCAACCGGCAAACCGCTTATCACTCTAAGGAATGTATAATCCACCATCCAAAGCACCCTTCAGAGGTCCAAAAGCTCGGTTGCCAGTGGCGGTTCTCACAAGATCTACATCCAACAAAGCTCTGAATGGTCTCCTGGAATCATTTAGCTCAACACTATAGTCCTCTGCAGTGGTCTCTGGCCTGCTCATTGCCAACATGATCCTCCCCATCCATAATATTTTTTCGTTGTGTCAACGTTTACATAATATTTTTATAGTCTCTCTCTGTAGGTTGGGTTGCACATTGAGATGTTTTTCGCTATTTAGTTTTTAACTTTCACTGGGTACATTTTTCGCTTCAATCATTTAAAAATAGTCTTCTTCCTATTCATAATTTGATTGATGAAGTGAGAATTTCAAAGTTATTTTTTCTTAATATATAAGATGATATTATAAAAGATACATAAACATATTTTAATTACTTTAAATATTTATAAACATTTATTAATCATTTAATTCGTATAACTATACTATTACTACTTAAAAAAAATACTACTAAAATCAATATTGATATTTCTGTACAACGTGCGAGAAATGATCAAAGTTTAGTAAGATCGATGATAGAACCGAATACTTTGAAATGATCAAAGTTTAGTAAGATCAATGATAGAACAGAATACTTTTGTGCGATATGCAAAAATGGACAGGTAGTCAAGCTTCTATAACTTTCTGGCGAATTCTAGCCACAATATCAATAGCTCACATTTTTGCACAAATATTTGCATCCAATTTAATAAAACTGTGACTTCTAATTTATATTTTTAATTGAAAATTGAAATACAAATAAATTTGGGTAAAAAAACCCATCAATTTTAATTTATATTTTTTTTAAGGAAATGAAATATTAATGAATTAAAATACATCATATTTTAAAAAATTTAAATTTATCTAGATAATGTTAGAATGCAGTTGTGAGGTTTGTATAATAAGGAAAATCACTTATGATGGTTTATGTTTATGAGGCGTAGTTTATTAAGATGTTTTGGCTAATGAACATAAGCAATTTTGGCTAATAAAGTATCAACTAGTCCTAAAATGAGATTAAGAAGTGCCCACAACAGGCCAAAGGCCGATATAATCAATAAAGATTATTGATGATCATACATCATGATGTATGATTATAATCAATCATGGTGCTATTTTCGGTTGTACTATTAAACCTTTGGTTTAATGATTTTCAACCGGTGGTTGTAGATATCCTTCAACCTTTGGTTGAATTGGTTGGGTGGAACCCCTAGCATATCCCAACCTATGGTTGGTTGTTCCTTCAACCTTTGGTTGAATGGGTTGTTTGGGGTTCCGCCCAATCCTTGGATGTAGTCCCTTCAACCTTTGGAAGGATCCATGGACCTTACTAAACCTCCTAATTGGCCATTTCCATGGCGCTGATAGCCTCTTTGACCTCCAAAGGTAGGGTAAGGCTTGGGCCTCATTTCATGAACTGTCCGAAATGGACGTGGGGTACCATACCCATTTTCGAAACATGCCCTGATAATAACACTAAGCTACTAAAGGCCTTCCCTGCGAAGGGACGACAATACAGGTACAATGCAGCTGGTACTACAAGTACCCTCAGCGACACGGAATTCATGGCGTTACAGTTCCAAGGCACACCATCTGAAAGGAGCTTCTTGCGTCACTAGTAACCCCTATGGCCTTGGTAACTAGGTACACCACATCCATAGGTTGAATTATAGTTAGTGCATCTCTACACCTTTTAGATCTAGGATATTAACCTGTTAATCTTGAGAAGATCGCCCTCCCTTCGTACTTCATTATTAGAAGCTCCTGCCCTAGGCCCTGTGTAGGGACTTATAGGTCCAAGGGCTGGCTCCCTTGTCCCTAGGCACTCCTACATGGCCCAATACCTTCTTGGGGGCTTCCTAATACCCAAGGGCTCATTAGGCCATCTCAGAGTACCCGAGTAGTTCCTCTGTTGGTACAGTAGATTACTCTAAAGTGAGCTAAGAAACAGTGAGCTAAGAAGAAACAGTGACTGCCTCATAAGGCCTTTGCTAAGAAGAAATAGTGACCGCCTCATAAGGCCTTTAAGGGCCGTTTAAGGCATGGATACCCTTATTTAAGGCCACCTTAAGGGGGCATAGAGGGTCATCTCATTGTATGGAGAACAATGAGCTCTAAGTAAGCTATAAGGTGGCAATAAGGCCTACAGGGAAGACACTGACCTCCTAAGGGCTAGGGAAGATGGTACCAGTGACCTAACTTGAGGGCATCGTGGATGCTCAGACGATGGTGACCTCCTGAGGGGCATCTCCTACTGGAGAGCTGACCTAACTTGTATGGGGTGCTTCCCTGTAGTGTATATCCTAAGTGGTGGGTCTCTTGCTCCAGTCTCATTGTGGGGGTCTCTTCTGTCTCCTCTCTCCCCTCTCTCCTCTCTCCCCTCTCTCCTCTCTCCTCTCTCTAAAGGGAGACCATAATGCTTATGCTACTTTTTGGTTTGTATAATAAGGAAAATCACTTATGATGGTTTATGTTTATGAGGCATAGTTTATTAAGATGTTTTAGGCTTAAATTTTAAGGGGGAAGAGGATGACTTATAAGCTTAGTTTATTATGATGTTTTAGATTTAAATTAATTGGAACCAACATTTTTCAGACAGTTTATCGAAGTTACGTCTATGTGCTACTGATTGTGTTAGCCATCTAATCAATATACCACAATCTAAACTGAAAGATATGATTTAGTTTTTCTATTAAATGCATTACAAAAACGCACAACAAGAGTGAAAATCCACCAGGGACTTCTCTATTACTTGAGATGAGGCACTGGTATTTATGCAATTGCTATTATTATAAATATGGCTAAAATTTAATCTAGATATAAACGAATATGATAATAAATATTCTATTAAGGTTTATTTTAACCTAGTAAATTAAGGTTTTAAAATTTTAACTTAGGATTATTAGCAAATAAATTGTGCATGTTCGTGTGGTTTGTTTGTCGTTTGTTTTTTTGTACCTTTGTTTGGTCAGGCGCGCCGTGTCGCTCGATAAAACGTATTCGGGTCAGGTCATTTCATTTGAGGGCAGCCATATCAAAATTGCTAAGTTGTAATCGCCTGTGTGCCTTGTGCACGTTCGTGTGGCCCGTTTCCTGTTTGCTCCTTTGTGCCTTCGTTCAGTCGAGCGCGCCATGTAAAAGTGCCCAATAAAAAGTTTTCAAATAAATTAAAAAAACATGTTTAATTACTAAACATATTGACACTAACAGTACCAAATCATTATCTTGCACCTACAAATCTTGTCCATTGAAAAGTATACTTACATAATAGAAATAATTTTCATCACTTTTATAAGATAAGAAAAATATCTTAATTTCATAAATGAAATTATTCTTTATTCAGAAGCTAAATATTTTATTGGTCTTTATTTGAAAAAGCATGTTTGATCACTAAACATATGGACACTAACACTGCCGAATTATTATTTTAATATTTTATTGATCTTTATCTGAAATGCATATTTGATCATTAAACATATCGACACTAACACTGCCGAATCATTATTTTAATATTTTATTGGTCTTTATCTGAAAAGACATGTTTGATCACTAAACATATCAGCACTAACATTTCCAAATCATTATTTTAATATTTTATTGGTCTTTATCTGAAAAAGCATGTTTGATCACTAAACATATCTACACTAACACTGCCGAATCATTATTTTGCACCTACAAATATCCTCCATTGAAAAGCATGCTTACATAATAGAAATACTTTTCATCACTTTGGAAGGATATGAAAAATGTCTTAAATTCACACGTGAAATTATTCTTTATTCACAAGCTAAGTATTTTATTGGTGTTTATCCCAAAAGTTTTGATACCAAATACACTTTAAATTATTCATTATTCTTTGTAGTTGATGAAATTCAACAAAAGACAAAAAGAGCTTTATGAAAAGAAGCATTAGGGGAATTTTGAGGTCTAAAATGGGCCTCCTAAGGAAATAATAAAATAATAGCTAAACCAATAAAATAATATTTATGAATTTGCAATTCATTTTTTGCACCAAAATCCATGTAACTATGGTTAAATTCAATTCAAAAGTTGTATTAAAATAAAATTAATAAAAAAATTGTATTGATGTGACTATAAATAAGAATAAGATTTTCAAGAAAAAATCATTATCATTATACAACTAATGCATTTGTCCTTTGTACTTAAATAACTTAAAATAAAATATAAATATAAATTCTTAATTATAGAATATACTATTAATTAAAATTTATATTATTTAAATTATATAATGACATGTAATTAATATACTATATAGAAATAATATAATATAAATATATTGTTTTATGTATGAATTTTATATTACATATTGAATTGATTTTATTTATAAATAAATATTTGAAAATATACCAATATAATATTTATTCAAAAGTGTGTAAATATTAGAAGATTATGTAGGGTTATGCATTGTTTTTTTTCAAAAAATATGAAATGACAATAATAATATTTTATTCAAAAAGTGTGAAATGACATTTATTATGAGTACTTTACTTTATAACTTTAAAAGTACTTAAAGCACTACCATGGTTAACCATGATTTTTTATTCACCATTGAGAATGTGACAAGTAAATACCTTTAACTCAAGCAATGCCACCTCAACAATTAGGGATGATGTCATCCCTTGTGATTAGTTCTCATAAAGTGAATTTTGATTGTACATTTTCCTTAAAAGGCTCATTTTAGACCTCAAAATTCCCCTAATGAATCTATACTTGGTCAAGATGAATACGTCAATGTCATGAAAAATATGTATACACTTTAAATCATTAAATTTAAAAATCATTATAATCCACTTTGTTCATATACTTATTTTATGATTAATAGTCAATAACACATGGTTACGTGTCTAGTACCCACTTCACAATTATTAAAAAAATTTAACTATAAAATAATATAAATGTTTATAGCAAATATTTTACAACTAACTATAGTAATTATAATATTCTAACACTCCTAATAAATCTTCTATACTATTAAGGTTTTAAATCCTAATAAATATTTTATGATTAAGGCTTTAAATTTTAAACCTGGCTATAGTAATTATAATATTCTAACACTCCTTTAATTATAACTACTAACAATTTTAACACTGAACATTCAACAATGTATTTATAGGCTTATAATTCTAATCATTCATAATATTATTTTTAATTAGTCTAACTCTCAGTCAGACTTACAATAAACTCATTTGGCAGTAGTTTGTTTTTGCGTACTCAATTTTATGTTTTTTAATTTTTTTTTTGTTTTAAATTTCATATTTGTAATATTTTTTTTTTCCAACTTCATTTTTACTATAGTCTTTTTTTTCCAACATTATTTTAGTCTTTTTCGTTATATATATATTTTTATGAAATTTTGTTTTTGTATTTTTTTACTTCAATTATTGCTTATTAATCATTTTTATCAATCTTTATTGCATTTTCATGTTTTTTCATTTTTTCTATAGTTATTGCAATAGGTTCAACAATTTTCATGGTTTCCTTCATTTTTTATATTCCATACACATTTTCTTATCCAGCATACTTAGGCTTTGAAATCCACTCATCCAGACATGCCAAATTAACCTTATTCATATTTTCAACAACTTCTATTATTAGATTTTTCTAACATTTTTTTACTGTTGCAAATCTAGTTCTGCTTTCAACTTCAAATTCATTTCCATCACACTCTTGTATCTACACAATGAGAGTGACCATATTATTCTATAATATTTTCAAAAAAATTCTTTGCAACATTTAAGACAATTACATTCTAATGTCTTGTTGGTGGAAGAGTTTATTTTAACCTCAAGTGGATGAGGCCATGTTGACGTTTAAACCAATAGAGAGGATGTAAGTCTCAATAGCACATCTACGGCTGTGATTATTAGGAGGGTGTGTTACAGCGTTAACCCAAAAAAAAAAATAGTGAAATTGAATGGATTCAAAATGCGGCTAGATTATGCTTGGTAGCATGACCCATAGCGCTTGCACTTCGTGGTTAGTGATCAAATTTGAAGAATGAGTTTTAATTTTAATTAGAAGGACATATGTTCATACAACCTTTCTATAATGGAAAACTTAAAATAAAAATGCATTTTAATTGATAACATTATATTATTTTTACATTTCATTTTCAGTATATATATATATGAATGAGATTGAAATAAGTAAAAAAAATGACAAAACATAAATTCATATATTTGAAGTATATGAAAGGTCTCATCAATGTGTGACTTTATTTATGAATTTTCTCAAAGATAAAACCTCACCACAAGGCATCTCCACTAGTAAGTAATGGAGTAGAAGACTCCACCATTGTCTACAAAATTTTTCTCATTAAATTCACTTTGCAATATACATGAATCTTTTACATTTATACAGGGCGATTAATTTCTCAAGCTGTCATGGTGAGAGGTCAATCTGGGAAATGGAAAAGTACCTAAAAAAGAAAGCAAGAACAAACAAATCAGAAGGAGAAGGGCCCAAGTAAACATGGCAGGAAAACTCACAGACAAGTTCTTGAAAACATCTCCGACCACTATGAAGCGAGTAACCCAATTCAAATTCGTAATACAATCCATGGATGGGAAAGGGAGAGCTCCCACGAAGAAGAAGACATAAAGCAGCAGGAGACAACTCTGGATTTTCTGTGTGACCTAGGAAATACGAGAGGAAGAGTCTCACTCTTCCATCAATCGGTGAATACATACTGGAAGCTCAAATGCATCTTGGAAAAAGCCATGGCAGGAATGCAGGACACTAGAGGTAACTCATCAATAGTAGCAGAATTGCAGCAAATAAAGAAACAGATTCGAGATATTGCGAGCTCTCAATACCATGCAGCAACAGGGATTGGGAGGATCGAACGTCAAATTCAAGGGCTACATCAAGTTGATATGCCGAGTTCCACTGCAAAGGACCCGACCCCAATAGACTCGTCAGATTGGTGAATCTTATGTTTCTTGTTTCCATTGTCATTTTTGAATGTTTAAGGTGGAAAGTTTTTACTGTTTAAAACGTTTTTTTTTTATGGACAAAGCAATATAGTTATAGCGGAAAGTAGAAGGAAAAAACAGTACCAATATTGGTTGGCATATAATCCTCTAAGGTGGCCAACATACCTAGTTTCCTTCAGACAGGTTGAGGCTAAGTCATGCATTATTACTTGTATATCAACTTTCTTTTTGATTAATAGAAAATAGAAAGGCTCTACGAAACTTACAAAAAAAAAAAACCCCACCACAAGGCCCTTTTCCTAATTGTAAACAGGTTTTTAGGTTCTCACCATACTCATGTTACATATATATACATACATCCACAACTTGAGCATTTTTTGATGGGGCAGCACAAAGGACCCCCTCTCTAGGAAGAGTCTGTGGAATTGTAAATCTTTCTCTAACATTTTTCGTATCTTTCTGTACAAATATTGGTTCTATTTCAAACAATTAAGCTGGAATTTTGTCCTTAAATTATTACTTTAGATTGATACCTCACATGGAATATCCCCTATTTATGTCTATGAAGACTCTTAAAATTTCAATAATTGGGTAAAAGGAACTGCAAGAATCCACAATTATATTTTATGTCCGATGTTTTAGAAAATACAACATCAACTTCCTCATTTTATTTAGATTTCCTTTCATCAACTCTACTAGAGCCAAAATACAAAAGTATATTCCCATATAGAAGGTTGGATTGGATATGAACCCAAACACATTTGAAATCACAAAAAGTAAAGAAAGCTAGGAACAAAAATATTTATTAACCCTTGGGTATAAGAATTTTTTGTTTGAATCACATCATTGTTTATTGATGTATCTCTTTTATCAAATTTATTTATTTATTTTTGTAATAATATTTTGAGATGTATATGAGAATCTCTAAGTGGAGGGATCTACTGGAAATTTTTATAAAAGATGCACAACTATTTTCCATCTGTCATGAAGAGAGTAAATTAGGATAGAAAAAATATTGATGAAATTCAATGACTACACAAGCATATACAACCTAGCCATATATAATGTAATTTTGTTTTGGAGAAATTTGAAAAAAATGTTGTAATATCTATTCATATATATACTTAAAATAAATAAATAAATAGGGTTGTAAAAATGCTTATAATATATTTAATGATTTTGGAAAATATAAAATATAATGTTTATTTCCAAAAATTAAATACTACATATAAAGTTTATATTTTAAAAACTAAGTTAGCCAACTAGAAAACAGTGATTTCAATAAAAATTTACATTTTAAAAACTAGTTAAGACGGTGAAAGATAAATGAGTAACTTGTATAAAAGCATTAATATTTCAATAAAAAATTACATTTTAAAGACTAGTTAAGACTGTGAAAGATAAATCAGAAACATGTATAAAAACATTAATACAGTTATATCAACTCCATAATTAAAAAATGTTGTACTCTACAAGTTTTAATTACCAATGCAACTTTCAAAATAGACATTCTAAAGGAACACATCTAAATCAAAATATTTTTCTAAATGTTTCATCCATTGCATATTTAAAGTTCACTCACAAATTTTAGGAGGTGTCTAATCTGTAATCTGAATATTTCAAAAATGGTTTCATTCAAAAATTTTAGGAGGTGTCTCATGTGTAATCTAAATATTTCAAAAAGAGAACTCAATATGTAGAAGGTGAACCCAAAGAACCTTTTGCAAAAAACATTTTATACTTATATAACCTTGCATTCCCCTAAAAAAAGTAATTGTAAATTTGTTCACCTTCACTGGGTGAGAGCTTTCTTCCTTTTGCAGGGGACTTGAAACCCAATATTGTGATGATCCCAAACCCCTAATTGCAGGGGAAGTTGCTATGGTATCCAAAATTACTATAAACTTGAAGAACATGAACATGAGTTTTTTTGGAAGGTTGGACATTAAAGCAATAACCGGGAGAGATGCACACCAACCCGTAGAAAACCAAAATGAAGATACATTATTACTTTTGAAATTATTGATTAGTCCAAATGAAACATCAAGAAATTACAACAAAAAGAGGCAAATCTTAAAAAACTGAAGGAAACAATGTTGATTAGTTATTACAAAATAACAAAAAATATGACAAAAAATAGTTGAGAATGCATATTTGATGACATTTTAGGTGCTCATGGGATGATTTTTCTGAAAATTTACTCATATTTCTACTGGCTACTATCTTGTCTCATTCTTCTATTTATCGTCGATATGCCCTAACACTTTCTTCTATTAAAGATTAATCATGAGTTAGAAATTAGTTTCTAGAGGATTAGTTAGAAGTTAGTCAAACAATTTTTAGTTGTAAATGTTGATCAAATGTATATATATTTCTCCATAATGAAACATTTTTTGGTGTGGGTGTTCTTATCAATTATGTGTTACTCTTCTCTCTTAGTTGTAATTTTTCATGGTATCAGAACACATGAGATAGTCCTATTTTTTTGCACTGGTGGTGTGAAGTCGGTGAGTCTGTGGACCTGAGCTTCATTTAAGAGTTGGAATTCTTCTTGGGTGAAGGTGGAACTGCTAGAGTGACCTCGTTGTTGAAAATTTGGTGTTCGAACGTGCTGGTACCACTACCATGTTCACTACTGGAGCAACCCCACTGCTGAAAATTTGATCGTAGTTGGAAAAGGAAATTCCCACACCATTCATCCCACAACATTTTGACTAGTCAGAACGATGAGAACCAATTTGTTTGAGAATATATTATGCGCCATATACTTTGACTAGTCAAGAAGTCATCATATTATTAAGAGCATCAAAGTCATAATATTATTAAGAGCATCGAATATTTTTAGCTCTTAATAATATTTGGACTCTAGAAAAATCAACATTAGCTACCATCCCCATTGGAGCCAATGTTTGTGTCAGTCTAGTCATACTGCCATCAGTGATCAAAATTGCTCTTTTGCATTTGCATATTAGGAGTCCCATACCATAAATTTTCACCATTCCATTAGGTCATGGATTCATTGATGGTAGTGGTATTTCATTAGTTTTCCCTCATATAATACTTGTTGACTCTCCTCTCTATGGTCTTAGTCATGGTCCACTTTCACTCTCAATCCATATTATTAGGTCATAGGGTTGGTTCCATTAGGTTCTAAGGTCTCATCATGGTAAAATTGATGAGTCAAGTGTCAATAAATATTAGCAAGGTCATGAGGAGGTCTAATAAACTCAGAGTCACAACATCTTGGAAATCCAAAGAAGTATTCTATTGAGCTTGATGTAATTTTCACCTCAAAACCATGTTTTGAGGTGAAAACGTGTTACTCTACCTATATTATCATTTATTATGTAATTTTATGTCTTCATATGTAATAACTTGCACTTCGGAAGTTGCTATCTTGACAAAGCCACCATCTTGCCTTTTAGAGACGTTTTCCACAGAATTTCTAGTGTAAAATCATCTTCCAAGTATGTCCATCAAAAAGAGCCCAGAAAGAGCTTTCCAACGGTATATTATACTCTCAAAACTGACTCCTGAATCAAAAATTATGCCTAAGTGAACAAAAGTTCCCTATAGCCTAACCCTACCCCCTTTTCCATTTGTCCCTTAAACTTTATTTCATAAAAGTTTAATGTTTTTCTTTATAAACCCCCTTTTCCCCTATCCCATGGCATAATCGCATTCCCAAAGTCCTTTTGACTTATAAAAAAAAAACCCCCAATGCGATTAAATATTCCCCTCCGATCCAATCCCTTTTCCCTTTCCCTATCTAATTGCACTCTTTCCCTCCGATTGATCGCAACATCCAAATTGCCGCTCCGATTGCCTACCTCCAATCGGCCCCGCCCGATTACATCTGGACCGTCGATCTCCTTAAAGATCTGACGGCCCACAACAAATCGCATCATCGCAATCACAGATTTTGTTCCCAAGCACTTAAACCTGCTCTCCCTCATCCCCGATTACTCCGATTGTGATTAACTCCACCCGATTACACCTCTGTCGTCGATCTGCCCATCCGATCGGACGACCCATAGCCCATTGCTCCATCGCAATCGCATTGCCCTTAATATGTTACACCCACTCCCTTCCGATCTCCCGATTGCGATTGACCGAGCCCCACCTTAAAATCTTCCACCCATTTCCCAAGAAAAAGCGTTATTTCCCTTTGTAAATGCGCTAAATCACATTTTAAAGATTTATTAAGTGTTTTAAACCTTCGCTTCCCTCCTCGCTGATGCGATTGATCGCAATCGGCTATTCCCTTTGCACAATACATTTGCTCCTCCTCCCCGCGATTTTCAATTGCGATTGGCCTCCTTTGGGTCCCACCTTATAACTTTTCCGCCTTTCAATAAAATTGTTGTTTTTCCTTTGTAAAGGCGTAAAGATTGATTTAAATCTGTTTAAAGGGATTTCTCCAATCAAACACTACTTTTCGTTATTTATTCCTGCACTTCTATTGTGTTACCCCCCATCGCATCTTTCCAATTGCATCGCAACTTTTGTCGCTTCATTCCAAAGCGCCCTCCTGCTCTGATCACAGATTGCGATTGCGATTTCCCTCCTTCCCTTATACACTAATCACAATCACACATTTCCATTGCATCTCTCCGTTAGATGATATTTCTCGTCCCTTCCTCCGATTTACGATTTGCGATCGCATATGGGTCCCACCATCCTTTCCTTTGTCTTTTCCATAAAAAAATGGGCTTTTCTTCATTTAAGGCATAATTTCATTTTAATTTTTTCCAAAGGCATTCTCATCAAAAGTGGATTTTTCTTCAAGAGAGTAATAATAGAAACAAATAGTCAAAGGCCAAGAAACCAAATATGAACCAAGTACATCTTCAGTAACGATTAATAAGGGATTGGTTCTACAATTTGATGTAACAACGAATCTCAAGATGTTCAAAAATGTATTGTTGCTCCTTCTTTTCAGGGGCACATGGTTAGTCTCTTTCCTATGATCGGATTTCAATCCTTGAGCTGGTAAAACAGATCCCTTTTTCTGTGGATCTATTTCCCACATTTCTGTCTATTTAATGTAATTTTGAATCATTTGTAAAGTAGTCAGTAAGTAAGGGATATAGTGTGGAATGGTTTGGAAATTAACGAGGACGCTCTGCGCTCCATTGTAATAGTTTGACAGGGAATTAATAAAGATATGCAGCTCTGATTTGTGGGATTCCTGTGGTATGGATTTTAGCACTGTTTCTTATTTTGTGTTCATATGTTAAATGTTATGTTTACCATTCATTCATAAACATTTTTGGTTGAATGCTTTCAAGGTAGATAGGTAGAATCCATCTTTAATGCTCTGCCTTGGGAAATCATTCAATACTCTATGTTTTCTTCTGTTTGAAAAGGATCCATCTCCTATGCCCTTTTCATCTCCTCACCAGTCTTACCATTCCATCATTATTTAAATTAAATTGTTAAAATTCCTACCTACCTTGCCCCATGAAATACCCTGTATCTCTGATTTAATTCCCCAGATTCAAACTGCCCCATCTATTCCATACACCCTGAATTTATAAAAAACATTTCCCATCATTATACCTAGCCTAATATCAGTTCACTCTTATGATTCATTGAATATTTTTCCCAGAGAGAGCCCTCTCCTGACCTTGTAGGGCTAGCTACAAGGCTGAGCGTGGTTTAAAGGTTACCCTGATTTGCCTTTCTTCAGCCTAAGGTTCAAATTAGGTGCTAACAGAAGATTTTGGACTGTGTGTATTAATGCTAGGGAATTTTTCTCTTCGGGCTCATACCTTAATGTGGGGCCTGATAATTTTTTTCTGACATAATAAATTACGTGTTCTTTACCATCAGAGCCCTCCTGGATTAACACCCCGACCAAAGAGGTTTTAGACGCTGACAGATACAGGGTGTAATCTTTGGCATAGTTTGATGGGCTGATCAATGGTGTTGAAGATAATGTGTCTTTCAGTGCCTTGAATGGTTGTTGGCTTGATCGTCCCGTTTGAATGGGATATCCTGACAAAGGAGGCATAGGAATCCCTGAGGGAAAGTGGCGTAATCTAGGACAAAGCGTCTCAGAAAATTGGCTTTTCCCTGCAAGCTTTAGAGTTGCTTGAGGGTTCGAGGTGATGGTACCTCTTTGATGGCTTAGACCTTGAGGGGGTCCACTCTAATCCCTTGTTGGGATAGAATGAAACCTAGAATTCGACCTGCAGTGACACAGAAGGTGCACTTGAGAGGATTTAAGTGTAGGTTGTATTGTCGGCATCGTTGGAATACCAGCCGCAGATCTTCGAGATGATCAGATCTCTTCTTGGATTGAATGGTGAGATCATCCAAGTAGGTGAGGATAAGGTGGGCCAGGTCATGAAATATATAGTTCATGGCCCACTATAAAGTGGCTCCATCATTTTTAAGACTGAATGGCATAACCTGGTATGCGAACATGCCCCATGGGGTGGTGAAAGAAGTCTTGTACCAATCGGTATGCCGAATTTGGATTTGGTTATACCCATAGAAGTCATCCATGAAGGAGAGGGCCTCGTGTCCCGTGTAATCATCGATGATTTGGTCGATGAATGGGGCAGGGTAGTTGTCCTTTGGACAAGCTTTGTTCAAATCTCGAAAATCGGTACATATGCGAATTATGCCCTTATTTTTCATGACAGGAACAAGGTTGGAAACCCATGATGTGTAAGCGACGGGGTAGATAAACCTAGCTTTGTGAAGATTATCAATTTCTCATTTAATTTATCCTTCCTAGGATGGGTGCAATTGACGTTGTTTCTGGCGTACTAGTGGTACGTTGGGCCAAGTGTCAATATGGTGCTCTACTATAGTGGGACTAAGCCCTGAAATTTCTGAATAGTCCTATGCAAATATGTAACTATACTCTTGCAACAAGTGTGTGTAAGAGGTTAGTTCGTCTGGGGAACATGCTGCCCCCAACAATATTTCTTCCACTTTCTCAAGATTTCTAGAGATATTTACCTTGATGGTTGGAAAAGTGTTAGATATGTTCCCTTCTTCAAACACATTAGGCACCGAAATGGGATTTCTGAACCAATCGACTTTCCCAGAGGGAAGAAAATATTTTGATTCAATCGCATATATTTCATGGTTTCCTAGGTTTTTAGGGAAAAACATATTTTTAGGGAGAAAAAATGAGCGGTGATGCATTGCATCCCACAGATAATATGGTTCCTTCATGGCCTCCAGAATATCCTCGTCTGAGTGAAACAAGGATCCTAAGGGGGATTGATTTGGTGTAAGACTGTGAGGAGGTGGTTCAGTCCTAACGAATCTAGTCGACAGACATGAATAATATTCCATAGTTGATGCGGTGGAACCAGATGCGGTCGATAGGGTGCAGATAGCTTAGGTTTGCACCGTCGTTGGTATAGCCACTCTCGTAGTTGCTACAGTATTGACACCTATGACTGATGAGCAGACAACACGAGTCATGGCTCCTATGCACGACGAGACGAATCACATGTGATGTTTTGTGTCATTGATGTTGGGTGGGGGAGGAATTTCCATCATGGCGGCTTGCATGAGAGCAAGTCTAGGTTCCTCACAAGGTGTACCAAGAGTATTTGCACTTTCCTAGATTTGGAAATTGTGCTTGGTGCAGAGGTGCCTAAATGTTTCCATTAAGGGGCATGCCTCTGTTTCATGGTTATGATCGGTGAAAAAGGTGCACGGTACCACAGTGCTTACCAAGTAGATGGTGTGAGAACCAACACTACTCTTTGTCCCTGAAGTGGATGCTCGAAAAGATTCAGGTGTAGGGGAATGATTCCATTTTTTCCATCTTCGAGTTTTTTTATTTTGGGAGGTCTAGCTCCTTTGGGGGGTTTAGACTTAACGTTGCTCTTTTCACTCTTAGCCTTGGGAGGTACTCACAATTCATTGTATGGTGGAATTGTGAGAAAATACTAGAATAACATTGTGTGATCTTCTCTCAAGATTAGAGAGATTAATCTGCGGGATGGGGGTCTCCCTGTGCAAGCTATTTGTAAGGTTCTTCAGTTCCTTACATTGATTGAATCAGCGATAAATTTTATCACATAGACCACATGTCATCCTTAGCTAGACATGAGGTGTGCTAGGACGGTGCGTCGTTTTGACTTGCCCAATGCTTTGGTATTGATAGGGGGTAGGCTATCTGGGGGAAGTCTGCCTTACATTAGGTTCTCTTGGCTCTAGACTGATCATCCCAGTGTTGTGTTTCCAATGAACGTATGATGTCTATTAGCAGGCGCACTCAAGGGATGTAAGTACAGTGTGTAGCATGATGGTTCCCTTGACACACTAGACAGGAATGTCTTTATTGGGTATTCCCTTCCCTTTGGGATGGTGAGGTGATTAGATACCATCTACATAGTGATTCTAGGTCTAGGAATTTGGTGACCAAATGGTTACGTGCGCTGCATAATGCAGAGGTTAGCCTTCTTCGTGGAGGGTGATTGGGGGTGACTATGTGCCACCAACTGGTTGCTTTTATACTGACAAGAAGAGAATGGATCTTCTTGTCACATCCTCTTGCATTGTTGAGCTTTCCATGGATTCGGTATCTGAGTCGTCTCCTAGGGAGAGGCGCGTTATGGCCATCCATAAACTGGTTAACGCCGAATGAAATCGAGGGATATAATGGCAATGACCACTAGAAGAAAAAAGGACATTGGTGAGGGGCGAAAATGGTCACCATAAACTCATTGGTGAGGGTCAAAAGAGCCTTTGTCACCATAGGCGGCATTGCCAAAAGTATAGGTGTTGTGGTGACATTAAAGGTCTGTCACCAATAATGATTTATAGTGACGGATAGTGACCGTCACCATTTCATATGAGCAATGGTGACAGACAATAGCCTCTGCCACCAAAAAACTGAACGTCACCAAAGGTGGCGTCACCGAAAGTATGTGTTGTGGTGACATTCAAGGTTCGTCACGAATATTGATTATAATGACGGATAGTGACCGTCACCATTTCATATGGAAAAAATGATTTTTTGTGATGGACCTTTCATGGCTGTCACTATTGGTGCATATATATGGCGACGTTCATTGACTCCCACCATAAACTCATTGGTGACATCAAATTCCATCACGAATAATCACTATAATGACAAACAGTGACCCTCACCATTTCATATCAACAACAAAGATTTATGGTGACGGACCTTTAATGGTCGTCACTATTGATGCGTATATATGGTGACGTTCGTTGATCGTCACCATTTCATATTTTGGCAAGGGTCGAAAAATGTCACCATAAGCTCATTGGTGATGGTCAAAAGAGCATCCATCACCAAAAAATGATCGCCGTCATTCCCTATGAATATCAAGGCACGATGGAATCGAACCACCAACCTTCTAATTGTAAAGCAGGTGCTCCTCCATTGAGCTAGCAGCCTTTAAAGAATTAGACTTTAAACTATAAATTTCCCCTAAAGGTGCAAAGATACACCAAAGGAATGGAAAATCTAGGAAGATCAAAAGTTGCCGGAAATAATATGTTCAATATACATAAAAAATGACAATAAGAATAACTTTTGATATAATCTAACAAAGCATGTACTACGTAGGAGAATAACTGGAAAGCGCAACTATAAATTTGAATCACAACATAACAATATAAAATAACATGCAACAAGAAAGGAACAACTCCACAATTTGAGAAATATGAACAATCCATGGGCTTGTTCTTATATATTGATATAGATAACGAAATAGAAATCTAGATTTATGAAATTCAAGTATCACGCAAGAATTTCTTGAACAAATATCAATATGTAAAATAATATTTTTTTCATTTGGATTTACCTTACAGAACCTCAGGAAAAAGTTTCCATGGATCAGCCAATAAACATAACAACATGGACCTCAGGAGCACTAGAGAAGTATTCAAAGCAAATTATGAAAAGCGTATCTAGAAAGAACTGAGAAACCTCTGAAGTAAACCACACATTTATCATCATGACTAGTACACTTGCAAAAAAATATCAGAATAAATTATGAACTATTCCACCAAAAAAGTGAATTTTTCCACTAAAATACAGTTTCAAATTAATCACTAGCATGATGCTAATTTCTCTGCAAAAATAGGGAATTTTCAAGACAATGTATAATAAATTTCATGGCAATCGTGTTGATAAAACCTTCCAAGGAATAAGACCACAACAATCAACAAGAGTGACATCATACTTAATACTATCAAAGAGTGGTCAATAGCAAAAGTGAATTGACAGACCTTCATAACTTGCATCGGTTCCTTATCCTTCATCCAACCCTAAAATTTTAGACCAAGGTTAACATTTTGAAGGAAAATTAAGAAAAATCACATGATCTTGTGAAATGAGATTTTTATCACTGCCATTAAATATAATGCAACAGTTTTGCACAAACAAAGCATCCTTGTCTAAAGTGAAGTAGTCAATGATGATTAAGACTAATTGTTGGCTTCGAATTGTTTTTCCATTTTTTTTTTGAATTGTTATAATTACCGTACTTAGTAGCAGAGGCATTCCCACCATGCATTGGGAAGTCCACAAAAACCACTTATGTAACTGGTATTGTTGACTATAATCATTTTAACCTTCTCCTTCCTTTTGCTCAACCACTGAAATATGTGTTGAGAACTCTTTGCTTAAGACATCCCTCATTAGAATGGGCAGAATATTAGTGATAATAACAATATTCTCGTAACATTTCCACTATCATTACAATTTATTTTGGGCTAAAATTTATACTTATGGGTATCTTTGTCATGCCTTGTAAACAAATGAAGATGACAAGGGGAAGGAGCAGAAGAAGAGGGATTATAAAACATCCACTGAGAGGAGTTTGAATTGTTATCAATGATGCGCCATCTTTAGGGATCGCTTCTGTAACTTAATTCCAATATTCAAGGTAAGCCAGAAAGCCTTGATCCAATGAACTGAGTGCATGAAAAGTCCATCTTGTGTTGAATATGAAACAAGAGACACTTGATAAAATTGAAACATTAATCCTTGAAGATGAATTTTTAAATATACTAATGAACAATCAATACCAACAATTGTCAGAGAGGAAACCATTGCTAAGTAGCTCCTTCCTAAGAGGTTAGAAAAATTTTCTAATAACTAGTTTGTAGAAGCCATCGAAATCATCCAACAGGCACCACATTGCACACAACATGTTGAGTTGTGGGAGAAAAAATCATAAATTAGAATGCACCCTTTTGCGAGAGTAACAACATTTTGGAGAAACAAAAATGCCTATGATAAGTGATATACCTACTGGAGGTATAGAAATGCTGTCAGCAGATCAGGAGGTTGGTCGGGACCCCAAGAGATATCTATGGAACAACCCCAAACCCGAGTAGCTCTGAGGTTATGGCAGAAACATTGAGAAGGAATGTGAAGGCAAAAGTCTTGCAATCAAAATAAACTCACAAGATAACTACGAAGCAAGAGTGACAAAGTTTTGGACAGTTCCTTATCTAAAGAGGCTAGAAGCTCATGCAACACTAGAAGGTTATTTTATTGGGAAAATAGAATGCTATGTGAATCTGGAAAATGCAAACTGCTCTTGCACATGATGGGAAAAAGGGCTTTCAAAAAGATGCCCTATGTGCAGCATCAACGCACACAACATTCTCTTTTTCCCAATGCACTAACCTTCTAGTTGTGGCCAAATAGCACTTGGGTCACAGTGGAAAGGCTTTCAGTAGGAGGCACTTACCGAATCTTCCACAATTTGCGTTATTGTACCAGAACTAGATCTTGGACCTATGCTAATATGTGAGGTGTTTCCACTGCAAGACATCAAGCAGCGTGTTTAGCATTCAAAGCTGTCAAACTTGAGAAACACCTTGACCAGGGAGAAACAGTCAGAAAGAAATGAACAAATAATAATAATAATAACTCTAGAACATTATAAATAGGAAACCCTGCTATCACGACACTGGAGTTGTAGGCCTTCACTTTTCTATTTTTCATTATAATTTGCACAAAAGCCCTCCAATCCCAGCCTGTCACATTTTTGCATTTAGAAACAGTTAAAGCCTTTTTCATTTGGTCACGTATGAATCCCAATGGACAGCTAGTATTATATATGCCATACATAACAATTAGGAAGCCAAAACAATTAAATTCAATGTTTCAACTATAACTTCTTATCAGTAAATGTTAGTTACAGTAACAACAATGGTATGCCAATTGCATAAGCCATATGTATCTCCTATGGGAAGGCTAATTATAATCCCTGTGTGAGCCAAAATATCAATAAATAACAACATAAAGAACTAATATGCAGCAGAATTGTTGTAGAAACTATCATGCATACTACCTATTTAGTTTCTTTCCCTGCAATATCTACTATCATTTTCAGTTTCTTTATTATTTGGGTACACTGCTCATTTTATCTAGAATTACAGTGAGATATTTGTCCAATAGTTGGTCATATTACAATAGGAACGTCATCAATATAGGAAAACTATTTTTTAACTGAAAATGAGAGCAGGGCATAAGGAAAATCGTTGCCACAAGGAAAAACTATGATTGACATTTTCAGATTGGAATGTATATTATTTGGAGTTAAATACAAACTATGATTATTTGTGGTATTGCTATGGATGTTGGAGAATAAACATTCAAGAAATTTTGTCATTGTAACACGTCTACAATGTAGCTATAGATCATTTTTCACCTTGGTTTCTATTTTCTGCAATGGCTTGTAGTGGTAGCATGATGCGTGCATTAGATATTTGCTTCCAATGTTCTAGTGAACCTGGTATTTTCAAGAGGCTCATAACCTGTTAGGAAAGAACTCATTTTTTCATAAGAGGCATTCCTAGAAAAAATTGGTCAAGAGGCCAATCTACAAGACAAAATTATAATATACTGTGACTTCTCCAAAGCTTGAAACTTGTTCACTGGTTGATACTTCACTAGTCATTCAATAATGCAGCAGTCTTCAGAAACCAAAACACAGTGGTGACTTGCAGGTCATGTTTGCATTATGCTAGTACAAGCTTAGTCTATTCAGAGGCCTACCATATGCAACAAAAGAGATTTGTAGAGAAGCTTGCCATGTGCACTATTGGAATTGTAGGACAAATGAAATAGTTAGTTTATATATCTTCAGCGATTTTGAATTAGGAAAGAAGCCCTTAAAATGTACATCCATCATAAGACTAGGCCGAGTTCAATCTAGTCAAGTGTGTTGCTGCTTGCACACACTTGTTATTTATTTTTCCCGTTTTAGGCCTTAGCAAATTGACATAGTAAATGTATAAGAGTTCCCAAAATAAGTGTCTAAGTGAGATGGAAGACATGTGAGAAAAGTCAAGCTGGCCTATCCATGTTCACCCATTATTGGGCTTCTTTAGGATTAATAGTTGAGGAAAGTTTTTCAGCACTGTGGGACTAAGAAAGTATGCCAACTTGTAAGATTAAATAACATTGCAACACCATGAGAGTCATCTAGAATTTCTAAACTGATGCTGACCAGTTTAGCATATTAGTAGGAGACAACTTAGCAACTTCTTAGTATCATGTTGCATGAAGAATTGACTCGAACCTAGGTTTTTTAGGCAACTGATATACTGCCCAAATCATGTCCTTTAGGAGACAAAGTTTGCACATTGAGTGTGTGAGAGAGCGAATGGGTATCATGTTCACATGGATTGATACATTAGTCCAATTTATATTTTCTTATATTTTCCTAAAGGCTAATATCAGTAAATGCAAACATGAGAGTGGGTGCCCTCACATTTGAAGAGACAAATCTAGAGGGATTGTGTTAAAGACCATTTAAGTTAATCATTCTACCCTCATGCTTAATGGAAATAAACATTTCATATTATTCATGTCATATGTTTTCAAGGTTTGAAAACACTAAATTTTAAACTCCCAACATGTCCTTTATGAGAGTGGGTGCCCTCACATTTGAAGAGACAAATCTAGAGGGATTGTGTTAAATACCATTTAAGTTAATCATTCTACCCTCATGCTTAATGGAAATAAACATTTCATATGATTCATGTCATATGTTCCCAAGGTTTTAAAACACTAAAGTTTAAACTCCTAGGATCTCATCATTCCCTCTAGTTGAAGGAAGAAGAAATTTGAAAAGAAACATTGATCTCCTATAGTGACTCATACCTTTCTTATTTCACCTTTGCACTTGAGAATTTGATGGCTTAGGATTTGAACCTCAAATTAAGTGGTAGGTTCAACATATAATTGAGTTTGTTTGACCTTCTAGGAAACTATGCAACGATGAGTGCTTTCTATGTCCAAGATTATAATGATCCATTTTAGATGAATCTCTTAGCTTTCACTGTCTTAAGATTTTTGAATATTGATCTTATTAGAAATTGTAAGTTAAAGGTAATTTTTATTGCAAAATCTAGCACCCCTATGGCATCATAGGTATGGGCACCTCAACTTGACCTATCTCTCTCAGTTGCCATGAGAGAAACTAGTAGATGGACTTCCGAACATTATGTAGAAGATCCACAGAGTTTGCAGAGCTTGTCAGGCAGGGAAGCTACATTGAATACCATTTTATGAAGGACAAGCTTGGAGAGCGTAGAGGGTCCTTTAGTTGGTACTTTCAGACATATGTGGACCAATGAACATGACATCAACCACTGGTGCTAGGTACTTCCTTCCGTTTGTTGATTATTTTAGTAGAAAAATGTGGGTATATTTTCTATAATTAAAATATGATGTGTTTAATGAATTTCAAAAGTTCAAAGAATTAATAGAGAAACAGTTAGGTTGTCATATTGCCTCTCTTAGATATGATACTAGTGGGGAATTATACTTAAAATATTTCAATAATTTTTGTGCTAAACATGGGATCCAAAGACAAGATGGGATGAAAACACATTTCAAGACCTTGTGGTAGCCATACAAGAAGAAGAAGCCCACACCCCTCTTGAAGATGATAACAATATCACTAAAAGGGACCCTCCAAATTCACAATATTAGTTCATGATGGACAGGCTATTTTGTGACCAACATAGCCCCACAGCAAACCCCATCCTCATCAAAGAACTAGTATGTGTTGATGTATGTGTCCTAGATTCTATGAAAGATTTGCATGAAAAAAAGGAGCATGATAATAATTTTCACCATTGTGAGGAGGCTAGTCATGATGTCCAACATAACAAAGCAATAAAAATAGGAAATGAAAATTTTTTGAATAGTTCCACCAATGATATAAGATGTATGCAATTCTAGTCAGGTAGAAACCATGTTTCTACCAAAAAGGATCAACCATTTGAAAAGTATGATGAAGATCATGCTTACCTTGCTGATAATTTTAATCCTAAAACACTTTTGATGTCACAAAATTATACTTCAATCACACTAATCCTATTTTTTCAAATAGTGAAAGTAAGGGAGCTGCAAACTTTCATGGTAATATACTTGGCACCTTGACATTCCATTGTGAGTTTGAGTAGAGTAGTAATGTACCCCCATGTTGCACTTTGATTTTAATCATGATCGTGTAAGAAATAAATGGAAGTAATCATGGTTTCCTAGAGTTTGAGGTCAATAAACTCAAAGGGTTTTCCAAAAACATGAAAGTAATAATGTGACCCTCATGATTATCTAAGTGAAGAAACAATTAATTTTATAGTTCAACCCTCAAATATCCTATATCATGGAATCTGATGGTCCCCCTATTTTTGATTCCTATGATCTAAATTTATTCCTCAACCCTGATGGGATAGGGAAGTTTCTCCCTTTTACTGTCAATACTCATCTAGAAGACAAAGTTATTGACATATGTCATGAATATTCCATGGTAGAAAAACAAAAGGTATGTTATAAACACACAATTAATGAAGCTCTCAGTCATACAGATCCATTTCCACCTATATATGGCTCTATTATTGAAAATAATGAAGTTGGACAGCCCCAGAAGATTGATGAAACCTAAAATGAAACCCTCAATGATATTTACAACTACAGTGCTAAGAATGAAAGCTATTTCAAGAAAATCATTGATTAAGAATATGGGCTTGACCCAAATAAAAATTCTCTCTAGACCACATCAAATGCAAAGATATTCTCTTCTCCATGAACATGTGGACAATCATTCATGCACTAGATTTTTACAAGGAAATGTAGAGAGCGAACATCTAACAAATGCACATGAAGTCGACACTAAGGGACAACTTTGGGGCCTGGAAAAGGTGCTTTCTGGAATGATCGATGATATAGGTCAAAATGATCTTGAAACCAACAAGAGGACATTTTCTCAACGTAGTCATAAATAAGATTTGGCTGCTCTGACCACTCAGCTTATGGGGTACCTTTCAAAGTGTGATTCACATGAATAAGATTGGTCCCCGTAATTTTTTAGATTGGTGAGAACAAATGAACAGGGGTAACATCAGACCATTCTTTGGAGTCCTAGGACCTAGCCTTCCTAGACTCAGAGAGGGCTCTCTGTATTTTGTGCAAAGGATGTGAACTTGTTTGCTTTTAGGGTTTGATTTTAGGCTAGTTGTTAAGTTTAGGGTCGATTTGTTTGTTTGGGTTGGGTAGGTGATCAAGTAGAATAGATGAAGTGAGATATTTTCAAGTCATTGGGCTATGGAGTCTACAAAATGTCATTAATATTTCAACAATGAATCATGGTGCATCACAGGGAAAATCTAACATGGTCAAATGGATCTTCAAGGTTTGTGTGAGAAGAAATGAACATCAAGTTTGTGAAAATAGTAGGTGCAAAAGGGAAGTTAAGAATCCTTGAACAAATACCTTTAAACAAGAAAGGTCTTTTAACACTACTAAGCATGAAAAAATAATCAAAAGACAGGGCAAACCAATAACTTCTCCAATTAAACTCAAGAAAATAAGCATTCAATACAAACAATCCAGTGAACTATAGAAGGCAAGAAACTTGTAAAACTTCTAGTGATTTCACCTTCAAGATTAGAAAACATTTAAGATAGACATGTAACATAGATCAAGGAGGGGGGAATGCCTAAAATTAATTAATCAAAGCTATAAAGACCTCCAAAGAAACTTTTTAAGATAGACAAAGGGCATAGCAAATTATAGACCTCTTTAGCTAAATCTAATCATTGATACTTCAGAGTAAAGATCTTAAGAACAATGTTTAAGTAATATCAAACAAGCAGGGCTAACATAAAACATCTTTGAAATTTTATTTATTGAATCATTCATAAGATAAAAAAGCAGAATTAGGTCTAGAGAGAAACTAAGAATTCTCTAAACTGACCTAGCAGAGGAAAGCATAGAGGCAATAGAGGACAAACAGAACTAAGGTGCCTCTAAACAACATTTCTTAGCCTAAAATTTTGGTCCTACTGCAACATAGAAAGATGAAACATAAGAAAACATGAACTAAATAGGAACATATCAGTATTAACTACGCTTATGGAACCTGCAAACAAGCCTTCTCCATTGTCAAGCAAGCCAAGCCATCCACAGACACTAAGACCAATTTCTCTTCAATCTCCAAGTCTATGTATTACTCACAAGAGTCATCAAATGACAACATGTACAATGAGGCCTCAATATTGTATTTAACAAGAAAGGAGGACCAAACCCTAATTAGGTCTTTAGAAGCCTATTAATTAATCATAAATGTCACTTTTGTCCTTTGAGACCATGCAAGGCCCAAGGCACAAATATCTTAATGCTTTAAATGCAAAATATCTTCTCAACCATTTTTAGCAAAAAAATTGACATTTAGGCTCCCAAAAACATCCAAAATATTTTCTAGCATGTTTTGTTGACTTTTTGTTTGCCATGGTGCAACACTGTGATTTAAGGATGAATTTACAGGCCAAGGGTGCAACGCTTGCACCGGAAAATTGGGTCACCTTGCAGCCAAGTTTTGAAGGCCTTTGCGATGTCGGAATGGGTTCCGTGATGGCTCGTTGGAAATAATGTTGAGTCTAATTTCAAAAAATGCCCTTAGTTTTCTGATTGGGCTCCATTAACCTATTCAAAAATGAAATCTCAAAAGGCTGCTAAAGGCGCAGCGCCAGCCCTGAAAACTAGGCAAAAGGGTGAAATTTTGGGTGTTTTTGACCCTTTTGGAAGGCCAAGTCAACTCCAAATGACATGGAATTTGGTGAGCATGCTATACTTGAGCTGAGGATTCCAAAAATGTAAACTTTACCTACTTAGGATGGCCTAAGAAAAAGCGCAGCGCCAAGGGCGCTGTGCCCTTGGCCCTCCAAATCAGCAAAAACCAAAAATGTCCAAAAAGTTCCCAAAATTTGCAATTATCTTCTTCATGGGGTCTGGGATGCCTGTAGGGAAGCATAAAATAATATCTCAAGGTTTTCTTAGCCCTTTTCCTCTTTGAGTGCTTGAATTTTGGCAAGGGCTCTTTTGAGCTTGGCCCTTTCGATTTGATTTCTCAAGGCATAGTGCTTGGCCATCTTTTTCTGTAGGCCAAGGTCCCTTTGTGCCTTCTTTAGCTGCTTGTTTTCATCCTTATAATAATTAATGACATACTTTGCCAATCCAAGCTTTCTTTGTAGGTCTTTGATCTTAGCATCCTTGCTTTGGAGCAAGATGCTAGTGGTCCTTTCTTCATCTTCATTTTCACTGTCGAGGTCAATGAATTCAAATTTTTGTTTAGTTCCATGCTTACCTTTCTTATCTCCAACAGTGACCTTTTCTTTGCCTCTGTCAATCTTCTTTGTTGATGTGGAGGGCATGGCCCCTTGCCTTTTGGAGGCAGCAAACACATGCCTTTCTCCTCTTTGGTATGCTAAAGGAAGAGGTTCAATATTGTTTACCTCAGTGCCATATGTTTTGCTTCCATCTTTGTTTGTCTCACTGACTTCTTGGCTCACTTCTTCATTTGTATCCTTCATGCTATCATCACTGCCTTTGTCAACACTATCAGCCTCACTGTCTTTTTCAATGCTCTCTGCACTATCATCATTTCCACTATGAGCCTCATTGTTTTTACTGTCCTCATGGCCATCATGACTGTTGTCATGACTGTCACTGCCTCCCTCATGACTGTTGCTTTCAATTTTTGTTGTGATTATCACTGTTATCATCATCCTCTTCATTTTCTTCACTGTTACCATCAGCTTTACTGAGATTTTGGTCCTTGGTGTCAATGTTTTCATTAGCATCATCATTTGCCTCTTTGTCACTTTCTTCATTTGTATCCATACTGCTTTTTGCCTCTTCATTTTCAACATCATCATTTGTTTCTGCATCATTTCCCTTATCATCACTAGGATCCTCACGATTTTCACTGTCATTATGGCTCTTAGTTTCACTATCATGCTCTTTGTTGTGTTCCTCCTCATTGCTGCTTGCCTCAGAATTGCTAGCATCCTTATTTTTTTCTGTTTCCATTCTTTTTGCACTCCCTTCATCATTGTCTTCCATGCTGACATCACTTCCCTCTGCCTCTTCATTTTATTCCTCTTTATTGTCCTCTTCTTCATTTTCATTTGACTGCTCATGATTACTTCCCTCATTGTCTATTGCACTGGGAGAGGGTAATGAAGGAGGGTTGTCTTGAGGTGAAGGAACATGTGTAGATGGTGAAACATGCTCATCAGGAGATGATGGAGGAGTAAGGACGGGAGGATGAGATGATGAGGGTATATTTTGCTGAGGATGGGGTTGTGGGTTTGTGAATACCTCATGAGCAATGAAAACCTCCCATGGAATACCCTTTTGCTCCAATTGATGCATCACAACCATCTTTATGAGAGAATGGTGAAAGAGCCTCTGCATTTGTCGTGAAGGGTGTCTCTTTCACAAAATATAAGACATCTTGTCAATAATCTTGTAGATATAGTAGGGAAAATGCAACATCTTAACCCTAGTGAAGTGAATGAGCAGTCTTATGTCGTAGGAATAAAGCCTAGAAAACCTTCCCACACATGTGAAGTATTTCATAATGACCCTCATCACGGGTGTATACCTCGCAAGCAGATGTGAAAAAGGAAATATAGACTTATTGTAGTCTTTGTGTCTAGGCTTGAGAAATGGCTCATAGTGGCTTATGTCTAAGATAGCATGTTTGAACCACTTTTCACCAACACTAGGTATTCCAGTGGCAATAGCAATGGCATTTGATGATAGCTCAAAGTTTACCCCTGATAGATTGACTTGTTTCTCATGCAAGTTGAGGATGAACAGCCTAGTGAGCTATGGGTGACTTTGTACCTTTTGTACTCTTTCATAGAAATGAAAACACACCAAATTTTGGAAACATGTAACAGTCATAGGAGAGGCATTAAGCTCCATTGTGTTTTGAGGTTCAAACCTATTAATCCTCCCTCCTTTGTGTTGATGTAACCTTGGCACTTAGCTTCCCTCACCATTGTCACTGTTACCCTACCCTGACATCTTGATCAGTGCTTCTTTGTAAAAGAAAACCCTAACTCTGTTTTATGAAATGATATGGATAGGTGATGGAATGGTGGTAAGAAGGCAACTTTTTATAAGTGAGGGATGAGTGAATGAAGGTGAGGCAAAACCCTAAGTGAATGACCAATTTTTCAGCAATACAACTCTCTGTGTGTTCTCAGTATGCAGATGAAGGAGTTTTAATGACAATCACCTCATCTCCTTAGGGTTTATTTCTTTAACCAAATGACAAAAGAAAACTTTGAAGAAGAGGCTATGTCTTGAGCTTACCCCTTAGAGATGTTTAGAAAACCCTTGGAGGCAGTTTGAGGAGGTCCTGAGTTGATTGTAGGGTTTGAAACAGTGTAGAGGCCCTCCTGGCCAAACACGCAGCGCGTGCATGTGCTGTCGGGTCTGTCAGGTCTCCGAACGCGCAGCACTGGCCGGTGAAGGAGGTGTCGAGTGGTTGAACATCCTGTCGGGTGGGTGAATGCGCAACGTGTGAGTGTTTATGCCTGGGATTGTCAGGTCTTCTGGGTGAAACACGCAGCGCCTACCAGTTTCTGGGCCTGTCAGGCCTGTTGGGTCATGTTGAATGGCTAAATGTGTAGCGCCCACTTCCAGGTGTGCAACACAGAGTATTTTTACACAGGGAAATTCTCCAGGGGCGCAGACCCTAACTCTGAATTCCCAACGCCGGGTAGACTTGCCCAAACTCGACCAAAAAACTGACAGTTCCTCTCCTAGATGCCTTTGATGGTTTTTTGCAAGTGAGGAAAGAGTTTTGAAGTGTTATAAGGGTTTATATAGCCCTTGGAACTTTAAATTTTTACCATGAAACCCACTTTTCTAATGTTTTTACTCTCTTTCCCTTTTTACTGATGTTTCTTTGGATTTTTCTATAGGTGACTTAAAAACTTTTAAGTGACTCCTTTTAAAAACTTTTCTTGACCTGTACCTTGGAATTCAAAACATCTTGTGCAGGGCATGTGACTAAAAACTCTGTCTTCACCTTTCTTACTGACCCTTAGGCATGATAAATTCACCTCTACCAAGCACTATGAATTCAAAAGCTCATGCTTGCTACCTTCTGCTAATCACCGCTAATTTGTAAGAGCCCTTTAAAATGCTAACTTGGTTTTCTTTTTCTCCTTGGATCATGAAAAATTTACCTTTGAAAATTTTTTAGAGAGGGTTGCACACAGTGGTATTTTTGAGGCTATGTTTTTCAATATAATATTCAATCTTCCTTTCTTACCCTTTTCTTTCTAATCATTTTTTCCCTGTTTTCTCTGCAGGTTGTTGATATGGTGAATTTGAATCCTTCTGTAATGTTGGGGGCTTGATGGGTTTGCTTTTGGCACCTTTGAGACTGAAACATAAGGGAAAACCTTCACAGCACTCTTTTGCCAATACCATGGGCTTTAAACAATGACTTTCACCTCCTTAGGCCACTTCTGATTTGCAGGTGCCTAAATTTATAATTCAAAACTTGCCCATTGATACTCTTGACCTCTTTGTTTTGTAGATTTTGTTTGAGTCACATGACTGACTGTGCTTTGGCTTGTTTATGTCCTTCAACACTTTCACTCAATAGGTGTCATGAAAACCTTGAAGTGACTCTTCCCTTCTGATCTTTGAAACATGCTAAATTCACTTTGACAACCTTACGAACTTACACAGTGGCAGTATCTTCAAAACTTCTTTTTTCTTACCTTGGAGCTCATACCATGTTTTTCTATCTTTTGACCACTGAGTGTAAATGACTAAAATGAGAGCTTGACTCTCCTTCCACTGATACTCTTTGCATCATTGTTCTTTTGAGGCAGTGAGACACTTTACCTTGGAAAACACTGGATGTCACTGACATCAGTCCCTTCAAATCTTCCTTCTGCTGACATCATGGAGGCCTAGCATCTTCACTTTACCTCCTTTGATTATCTTTCCAAAACCCTAGGTTTCTGGGCTGCTTGAGAAAAATTATTAGTGTTGTCTTCTAAGTTCTCTATAGCCCTATCAAGTTCATTATTTTCTGTCCATATCACCTCACCTTTTTCCCTATTTCATCTATAATTTCTGAAAAACTTCTCTTCATGTTTGGTTTTCTTGGTGTGCCTCCTTTATGTGATTTGCTGCATTGGATCCCTGTTTGGCACACTGCTAGCCCAATCAGTCTTAGAAACCCTGATTCTTCTTGAACACAAACTGCTCCCTCTATCTTTTCTGTGAATGTGTTAATTGAGGAGCAGGCCTCTTACCTTACCAATTCTTTGTTGATAGTCACTTTAACACTCCTGCAAAAATGTCAAAATTCTCATTTATCTCTTGCAGAACTTGAATTTGGTAGAGTGGTTTTCTTAGGATATTTTCTGATCTTTCTTGGAAAACCATGTGTTGATCTTGTTTTTCATTTGAACCAGCTTCTAGAACAAGAAAATCAGAGCTTAAAACACCAATGATGACCCTACAACCTATAAAACCCTAATGACCTAGTGGGAGGGTTCTTTGACTTGGCCTTTGACTGAAATCTTGTTTAAGATCTTCAAGTGTAAAAACATAGATTTTGACAAATTGATGTATTTTTAAGGCTGCACACAATGGTATTTTGACTTGGGCTACACACAGCGGTATTTTTAAGGTTGCGTTTTTCAATATAATATTCAATCTTCCTTTCTTACCCTTTTCTTTCTAATCATTTTTTCTCTGTTTGCTCTACAGTTTGTTGATATGGTGAATTTCACTCCTTTTGTAATGTTGGGGGCTTGATAGGTTTGCTTTTGACACCTTGGAGACTGAAACACAAGGGAAAACCTTCACAACACTCTTTTTCCAATACCATGGGTTTTAAACAATGCCTTTCACCTCCTTAGAACACTTTTGATTTGCAGGTGCCTGAATTTATAATTTAAAACTTGCCCATTGATACTCTTGACCTCTTTGTTTTGCAGATTTTGTTTGAGTCACATGATTGACTATGCTTTAGCTTGGTTATGTCTTTCAACACTTTCACTCAACATGTGTCATGAAAACCTTGAAGTGACTCTTCCCTTCTAATCTTTGAAACATGCTAAATTCACTTTGACAACCTTATGCACTTACACAATGGCAGTATCTTCAAAATTACTTTGTTCTTACCTTGGAGCTCATACCATGTTTTTCTATGTTTTGACCACTGAGTGTAAATGAATAAAATGAGAGCTTGACCCTCCTTCCACTGATACTCTTTGAATCCTTGTTATTTTGAGGCAGTGAGACACTTTACCTTGGAAAACCCTGGATGTCACTTACAGCAGTCCCTTCAAATATTCCTTCTATCGTCATCATAGAGGCCTAACATCTTCAGTTTACCTCCTTTGACTATATTTCCAAAGCCCTAGGTTTATGGGATGCTTGAGAAAAATTATCAGTGTTGGCTTCTAAGTTCTCTATAGCCCTATCAAGTTCATTATTTTATGTCCAATTCACCTCACCTTTTTCCCTATTTCATCTATAATTTCTGAAAAACTTCTCTTCATGTTTGGTTTTCTTGGTGTGCCTCCTTTATGTGATTTTTTGCATTGGATCCCTGTTTAGCACACTGCTAGCCCAATCAGGCTTAGAAACCCTGATTGTTCTTGAACACAAACTGCACCCACTATCTTTGTTGTGAATGTGTTCATTGAGGAGCAGGCCTATTTCCTTACCGATTTTCTATTGATAGTCACTTTAGCATTCCTGCAGAAATGTCAAAATTCTCATTTATCTCTCGCAGAACTTGAATTTGGTAGAGTGGTCTTCTTAGGAGATTTTCTTATCTTTCTTGGAAAACCATGTGCTAATCTTGTTTTTCATTTGAACCAGCTTCTAGCACAAGAAAGACAGAGCTTAAAACACCAATGATGACCCTACAACCTATGAAACCATAATGACCTAGTGGGAGGGTTCTTTGACTTGGCCTTTGACTGAAATTTGGTTTAAGATCTTCAAGTTTAAAAATAGAGTTTGTGACAAATTGATGTATTGAAGATGCAAAATCCAATGTACTTGATTTATCTAAGGAGCCTACATAGATAGTTTTGAGATCATCAATGCTTAAGGAACCTGGTGGACATGGAAAGGAAAAGTTGTTTGGTAATCCTAGATGGGAAGTTGAGTGATGGGCAAAAGCAAAACAGAGTACTTAGGTTATAGGTGTGAAAATAGGATATATATGAGTGGCATAAGCCCATGAGGGGTCTTTTAGGAGTGGTAGGTTAACCATGGAATGGTAAAATAGTAGAAAAGTGAAAATTTTGGTATAAGGATAATGAAGGCAGTGAGATTTCTAAAACTCACAATATTCATGAATCTTGTTTTTAGAAATCTAGAACCAATTTTTAGTCATCTACAGATAGTAAAAATTATTGATGACTAACAGTGGCTTCACTTGGGGAGGGAAGCTCCCTTTTAGGAGGTGTCCAGGACCTCAGAGCTTAAATCTATGAGTTTCGAAGACCAGTGCCTTACTTGCACTTTGCAGATTTCTTTCTTTCATTTCTGCTTTTTTTTCTTGAAGCTATGATCTCAAAATCTGAAAATACATGTTTGCTTCAACCTCATTTCTACCTACACATCATACCTTGCCTAACATTTTTTCTTCTTTTGGGTGCACTTGGACTGGCAAACCCTTGACATTATTTTTCTTTGAAAGCATAAAAAACTAACTACTTGTACTCTTATCACTCCCAAGAGTTCAGATTAGGCTATTGAACTCTCTTATTCTCTACCTAGTCTAATTATTTGTCAAGATTAAGTTGTTTGACAAACTTTTCTTCTCTAATCTACTAACATGAAATTGAAAACATGACTAAAACAGGATTGAGCAATATGATTTTCCATGGGTTGTGGCATTCGGACAAGCTGCACACATACATTATTTTTGTACAACCAGAAACTAGAAAACACGAGGGCTATGATTTAGAATTTGTTAGGCATCCCTCTTTTTCTCTTGGTTCAGATTTGTGCTTTAGGAACCAACAATATTTTCCTAATATAACCTACTGACAAGTCAAGCTTACATGGTTTTGACAAGCTTTCTTTCACTATCCTATCATCAGAAATTCAAAACATGTTAAGTCATGATTAGGCTAGATGAATGAACAAGACTCATTTTCCTTAACAGCAGTGGCATTTAGGCTTGCACACTTTCAGCAACACTCTTTTTTGTGTATGGGGTTGTACCTGTTCTTTTCCTGCCCTCTTTTTCTTCTTTTTTCTGCTTTTGTGTTTTTGTTTTTCTGAATTTTCATCAATCAATGTTATGTACAATGAATTAAAGCTTCAAACTAGGAATTTTGACAAAAATAGTGTTTAAGCATCCTGCCATTGACGGGACGTCCAAATAACTCTACTCCATCCAGCTCTTGTAAAAATAAAGCATTATTACCTCTAATTGAATGAATGATGTAAGGACCCCTCCACAAATTTTCAAACTTGCCATGTTTGCCTTTGTCTTCTTCCCTTGAAAACCACTTCAGCACTTTGTTTCTTTTAATAACCCTTTTTAGGTGAACTTGGTATTCCTCATCAGTTTTAAAATAGACAACAATGCCATCCAGGTACCATGGTGAAGTAACTTAAGTCCTCAGAAAAATAAGTGTCCATAGGTCTTTAAAAATAAACCCCTGCATCCATTAACCCAAATGGAAATTTTTCATACATGTAGGTGCCCCAAGGTGTCGCGAGAGTGGTCTTGTGCTGATCAGTTAGAAGCACTATCACCTGATTGTAACCTGAAACACTATTAAGCAATGACATCTTGTTAGAACCTAACACCCTTTACAGTGTATGATTTATCTTAGGTAAATGGAAACTGTTCTTTGGGAAGGGTGTGTTTAAGTTTCTAAAGTCTATGCACAACCTAAACCCGCCTGTTTTCTTTCTTACTGACACAATATGCTCGAAAGGTTTATGGTTTTCCTTGGGAGGAATCTTGTTTTGAATAAAATTTGTGTCATATGGTTTCAAGTCATCCTTCCCCTTTGCAAAAGCATCTTTAAACTCTTTTCACAACTCTATGTATTTCTGTTTTATGTGGGATGGTAGATTTTTGGACAGCTTGATCATTTTGGGTTCTCTTATGTTGCCTATGTTCCATTCTTCTACATCAGTCTCGGTAGATTCCATTTTTACTTTCCTAGCAACTTCATTAAAGTCAAACACCTCTTCTGAAGGGATAAAACCTCTTGGTGATGAGTTATCTCAGTATTGCAATACCTTAAGGTCCTTTTGATCTGGGTCCCTAGAAAATTTTGCCTCATGAAAGTGTTCTAATAGACTCATAACAACAGAAGGAAATGGTTCTTTTTTGGTGTTTGTTCTTTATTTGGGCAACCTTGTTCATGCTCTAAGCTTGGTTTTGATATTGCAAATTCATCTTTAAGTTGCAACAAATTAAGTTCAGCTTCACCATTATGTTGTAGTTCAGGGTTGCTAGCATCTTGGCTATTAAGTTCTTCATTTTTCATTAGGTTTGACTGTTGTGAGAAGTCTAGTTCTTTGTCAATTTCATTTAATTGTTCATCTATGGCATCTTCATTATACAAGATAAATGAGTCCAGATCTGAATGGATAGAATAAATAGGGGTGTTGTTTAGCCTGTCTTGGTTTCTAACCATATATTTCATGTGTGATTCCTGGTATAACCTCCATGTTTAGTTAAAAACCAGGATGGTAGCATAAGACATATCCATTTGGAGATTGCCTTGAAGTTTGGCTCCCCATGATCTAGATAGAAGCATGCCATACTTCGGGGGAATGTCAGCAACCACTATGTCCATGACTAGACTCTTAGCAGGTATTTGGGCCAGATTGACACACAGATCCTTGATTAGACCCAAACATTTGACTCTACTCGAATCGAAAGAGTACAAGTCCTTGTAAGGTTTGGTTATTTCTAGGCCTAATCTATCCATCACCATCTTGGGCATGAGATTGTGTGAGGCATCGGAGTCTAGCATAACATTGTACAAAATTTTGTCGTGAATGTTTAAGATGACATAGAATGGAGGGACATCTCCTTCTTGATATTTTCCTTCTACCTCATGTCTAAACAACAGTTCTGGTTTGTCATCAGTTAAGTTTAGAGTGTCGGTGTCATTTCCTATGTTCAAAGCTTTTAACATTTGGGACCTATATACATCCTGAGTTACTAGTTCAGCAAGGGGTATGCTTATTTTTATTTTGGTAATCTCACCCTCAAAACTGAAAGGTGTTAGTGTTTTTGGTATATTTACATCAGTTTTGTCACACATAACCTTTTCAACCATTTTGGTTTGCTAATTTTTCTTAGGACTGTCATTTAGAGCAGTTTTACCAGGGCCACTAGTTGATGTACTAGGGAAGCTTGGGTCACCAATTGATTGGCTGATTTTGTCTTTGTTTTGATCAGATTTCTTAGCTATGTTGTTTTTTTTTTCTGCTATCCTTTTCATTATTTTTTTAGGAGTCTTTTTAAGAGCATTTTCTAGTTTGTTTTTCTTGGAGGCCTTTTGGTTTTTATTACTCGTAAGATCATATTGCCTATGGACCTCCATTATGGCATTTTCAAATCCTAATTTATATTCTTCAGACCCCTCATAGCTTCTTCTATCATTTTGGTTTGAGGAAAATAACCCTTGTTCTTCTTCTGTGAGAAAAACATCACCCTCGTTGTCAGAGCCTATCAAGTTTAAATGGTTTTCTTCTGGCTGTTCAGTCTCTCTTTCCTCCTCATCCACATAATTGTCTTGGAAAGGAGGCCTAATATGTTGTTCATTTTCCCTTTGTATGATTTGGGGAGGGTCTCTTCTGAAGTTCTGATTTCTATTTCTGTTTTGGGGATTTGGTTGATTTTCCCTAAGAGGTTCTCTTTCATTCAAGTAGATTCTCTCCATCATTCTTTCCATTACCCTCACTATATTGTCAATCTTGGCATCAGATGTGGAGGCCATGGTTTCATCTTTGTATGTGACTTTCTTTTCTGACCTCATATTAGCCCTTTTTCCAATCAGATTTGCCTCCACAATCGCAACTCCTGTTTGCATGTCTTCTAAGGTTAGGGGGTCTCTTTCTCTCAATTGGTAGGTCATGTCTGGATCAAAACCTTCCAGAAATTTCACTAAGGATAGGCCTTGTGGAGGTTTCATGTGAGGCGGGAAGGCATTGTACACACTATTGAACCTAGTACAATAGTGTTGGACACATCCCCCAACATTTCTCTTAAGGTTGTTATATTCTGAGAGGATTTGGAGGGGGTTTTTCTTAATCTTCCATTTGTTTATGAATGTCTGGTAAAGGGAAGGGAGATCATGTATGCTGTTAGGAGTCAAGCTTTTGAACCATTTCTTGGCTTATCCTCCTAATCTTTGGGCAAACATCCTCATTTTTATGGTCTCCTCTTCTATCTCCTAATACTCAAAGTCATCATTCATCCTATCGTCACAGCGATAGATTCAGCTCTGGTAAAGTGAGGTATTTTTTATTGGTAGTCTTGAGGCATGGGCACTAAAGGTTGGGGTAAAAGTAATATGGAAAACCATGCTGCCATGATTGGATGTAAGGGAACCCAAGGAGGGTTTGTGAGAGGGGGCTTTGTGAGAGGAGGTGGAGTGGTTTACACAATGGATGTGTGAATGGGGGTGGTAGATGTACTAGGACCAGCAAACTGATTTTAAGCAGAGTTGGAATGAAAAGAGCCAAAGTGATGGAGAAGCTGAAAATCAAGAGGAGTGGAAGGAGAGGCTTCTCAATTAGGACTCTTCTTCAAATCTATGGGCTCAAGGTTAGTCTGGTCAATCCCACTTTGTGACTTAATTCGGAAAAGGTTTCTTGTATGGTGTAAGTAAAACTGGGGACCTTGCAAGGTGGTTGGATGTTCAGCGACAGAACTTTATCTTTGAATGGTCCTAATAGTAGTTGAATCTTCAGTCCTAGAAGTTTGCCACAAAATATTTTATGGGTCATCAACTATGGTAGGAGGGTTTGGGTCCGAGTGAGATCTGGTGTTGATCCTTTGTGAAGCCAGATTTCAAACCCAAAGTGGAGAGAGACTGAAATTTTATGACTGCTTTCGGAAGGGTAACCTCTCTTAATGTTTGCTGAACTCACACACTATGTGACTAGGCCTCTAAACTTCTCAGGGCTGATTTGACACAATCCTAGGGAAGTCTACGAGAACTAGTAAAGTCAGTAGGCCTACTGGAGGCTAGTGGAGTCGCGAGGTGGATGTTTTTTTACTGTTTTAAGGATATGTACTTGTGGTCCACCACCAACAATTTACAAAAACCAATCTAGAGATTTTTCTGGGGTTTTTCGAGTTTATTTATATAACATTAAGAATTTAATGAGTTTTCTCCAGTTGAAACATCATGTTACTAGTATGGTGAAACAATTAGATAGTACTCTTGGCTAACACTTGATTTTCTAAGTTTGACAGAGGTTTTATGAGTTCTTTAAGGATGTCTAAGGTTGTTAATCACTTAGTCCCACTATGATCGCCATTATGTTAGGCGATGAATAATTGGATACTACTTGACAAGGGTTTCTGAATTCTCTAAGGATGTATAATCTTGTTGCTTACTTGGAAAGTCCCACCGTGATCGCCATTATGTTAGGTCCCCGTAATTTGTTAGATTGGTGAGAAAAAATGAACAGGGGTAACATCAGACCAATCTTTGGAGTCCTAGGACCTAGCCTTCCTGGACTCAGAGAGGGCTCCCTCTATTTTTTACAAAGGATGTGAACTTGTTTTCTTTTAGGGTGTGATTTTAAGCTAGTTATTAAGTTTAGGGTTGATTTGTTTGTTTGGGTTGGGTAGGTGATCAAGTAGATAGATGGAGTGAGAGATTTTCAATTCATTGGGATATGGAATCTACAAAAGGTCATGGATATTTCAACAATGAATCAAGGTGCATCACAAGGAAAATCTAACATGGTCAAATGGATCTTCAAGGTTTGTGTGAGATGAAATGAACATCAAGTTTGTGAACATAGTAGGTGCAAAAGGGAAGTTAAGAACCCTTGAACAAATACCTTTAAACGAGAAAGGTCTTTAACACTACTAAGCATGAAAAAATAATCAAAAGACAGGGCAAACCATTAACTTATCTTATTAAACTCAAGCAAATAAGCATTCAAGACAAACAGTCCAGTGAACTATAGAAGGCAAGAAACTTGTAAAACTTCTAGTGATTTCACCTTCAAGATTAGAAAACATTTAAGATAGACATATAACATAGATCAAGGAAGAGGGAACGCCTAAACTTCATTAATACAAGCTATAAAGACCTCCAAAGAAAATTTTTAAGATAGACAAAGGGCATAGAAAATTATAGACCTCTTTAGCTAAATCTAATCAGTGATACTTCAGAGTAAAGATCTTAAGAACAATGTTAAAGTAATATCAAACAAGCAGGGCTAACCATAAAATATCTTTGACATTTTCTTTATTGAATCATTCATAAGATAAACAAGCACAAGTGGGTCTAGAGAGAAACTAATGATTCTCCAAACTGACCTAGCAGAAGAAAACATAGAGGAAATAGAGGAAAAACAGAGCTAAGGTGCCTCTGAACAACATTTCTTAGCCTAAAATTTTGTCCTACTGCAACATAGAAAGATGAAACATAATGATAACATAAGAAAACATGAACTAAATAGGAACACATCACCATTAACTATGCTCAGGGATCCTGCAAACAAGCCTTCTCCATTTTCAAGCAAGCCAAGCCATCCACAAACACCAAGACCAATTTCTCTTCAATCTCCAAGTCTATGTATTATTCAAAAGAGTCATCAAATGCCAACATGTACAATGAGGCCTCAATGTTGTATTTAACAGGCAAGGAGGAAAAACCCTAATTGGGTCTTTAGAAGCCTATTAATTAATCATAAATGTCACTTTTGTCCTTTGAGACCATGCAAGGCCCAAGGCACAAATATTCTAATGCTTTAAATGCAAAATATCTTCTCAACCATTTTTAGAAAAACAAATTGAAATTTATGCTCCCAAAAACTTCAAAAATATTTCCTAGCATGTTTTGTTGACTTTTTGTTTTCCAGGGTGCAACACTGAGATTTAAGGATGCATTTCTAGGCCAAGGGCGCAGCTCCTGCACGGGAAAACTGGGTCACATTGCAGCCAAGTTTTGAAGTCCTTCCTGATGTCGGAATGGGCTCCGTGATGGCTCGTTGGAAATCCTGTTGAGTCTACTTTCCAAAACGGCCCTTGGTTTTTTGATTGGGCTCCAAAAACCTATTGAAAAAATAAATCTCCCAAGGCTGCTAAAGGTGCAGCGCCAACCCTGAAAACTAGGCAGAAAGGTGAACTTTTGGGTGTTTTTGACCCTTTTGGAAGGCAAAATCAACTCCAACTGACCTGAAATTTGGTGCGAATGTTTTAATTGAGGTGAGGATTCCAAAAATGTAAAATTTACCTCCTAAGGATGCCCTGAGAAAAAGCGCAGTGCCAAGGGCGTTGTGCCCTTGGCCCTCCAAATCATCAAAAACCAAAAATTTCCAAGAAGTTCCCAAAATTTGCAATTATCTTCCTCATGTGATCTAGGATGCCTGTAGGGAAGCATCAACTAAGATCTCAAGGTTTTCTTGGCCCTTTTCCTCTTTGAGTGCTTTAATTTTGGCAAGGGCTCTTTTGAGCTTGGCCCTTGCGATTTGATTTCTCAAGGCATAGTGCTTGACCATCTTTTTCTGTAGGCCAAGGTCCCTTTGGGTCTTCTTTAGCTACTTGTTTCCATCCTTATAATACTTAATGACATAATTTGACATGCCAAGCTTTCTTTGTATATCTCTGATCTGAGCATCCTTGCTTTGGAGCAAGATGCTAGTGGTCCTTTCTTCATCTTCATTTTCACTGTCAAGGTTAATGAATTCAAATTTTTGTTTAGTTCCATGCTTACCTTTCTTATCTCCAACAGTGACCTTTTCTTTGCCTCTGTCAAGCTTCTTTGTTGATGTGGAAGGCATGGCCCCTTGCCTTTTGGAGGCAACAAACACATGCATTTCTCCTCTTTTGTATGTTAAAGGAAGAGGTTCAATATTGTTTACCTTAGTGTCATATGTTTTTCTTCCATCTTTGTTTGGCTCACTGACTTCTTGGCTCACTTCTTCATTTGTATCCTTCATGCTATCATCACTGCCTTTGTCAACACTATCAGCCTCACTGTCTTTTGCACTGCTCTCTGCACTATCATCATTTCCACTGTGAGCCTCATTTTTTTTACTGTCCTCATGGCCATCATGACTGTTGTCATGACTGTCACTGCCTCCCTCATTACTGTTGCTTTCATTATTGATGTGATTATCATTGTTATCATCAGCCTCTTCATTTTCTTCACTGTTATCATCAACTTTACTAACATTTTGGTCCTCGGTGTCAATGCTTCCATTAACATCATCATTTATCTCTTTGTCACTTTCTTCATTTGTATCCATACTGCCTTCTGCCTCTTCATTTTCAACATCATCATTTGTTTCCGCATCATTTCCCTTATCATCACTAGGAACCTCACAGTTTTCACTATCATTATGGCTCTTAGTTTCATTGTCATGCTCTTTGTTGTGCTCCTCATCACTGTTTCTTGCCTCATCATTGCTAACATCCACATTTTTTTATGTTTCCATGCTTTATGCACTCCTTTCATCATTTTTTTCTTCTATGTTGACATCACTGCCCTCTCCCCCTTCATTTTTCTTCCTCTTTATTGTCCTCTTCTTCATTTTCATTTGACTGCTCATGATCACTTCCCTCATTGTCTGTTGCACTGGGAGGAGGTGATGAAGGAGGGTTATCTTGAGGTGAAGGAACATGTGTAGATGGTGAAACATTCTCATCAAGAGATGATGGAGGAGTAAGGACAGGAGGATGAGATGATGAGGGTATATTTTGTTGAGGATGGGGTTGTGGGTTTGTGAAGACCTCATGAGAAATGAAAACCTCCCATGGAATACCCTTTTGCTCCAATTGATGCATCACAACCATCTTGATGAGAGAATGGTGAAAGAGGCTCTGCATTTGTTGTGAAGGGTGTCTCTTTCGCACAATATAAGACATCTTGTCAATACTCATATAGAGATAGTAGGGAAAATGCAGCATCTTAACCCAAGTGAAGTGCATGAGCAGTCTTATGTGGTAGGAATAAAGCCTAGAAAACCTTCCCTCACATGTGAAGTATTTCATAATGACCCTCATCATGGGTGCATACCTCTCAAGCAAATGTGAAAAAGGAAATATAGACTTATTGTAGTCTTTTTATCTGGGCTTGAGGAATGGCTCATAGTGGCTTATGTCTAAGTTGGCCTGTTTGAACCACTTTTGACCAGCACTAGGTATTCCAGTGGAAATAGCAATGGCATTTGATGACAGCTCAAAGTTTACCCCTGCTAGATTGACTTGTTTCTCATGCAAGTTGACCATGAACTGCCTAGTGAGCTCGGGGTGACTTTGTACCTGTTGTACTCTTTCACTAAAATGAAAACACCCCACATTTTGGAAACATGTAGCAGTCATAGGAGAGGCATTAAGCTCCGTTGTGTTTTGAGGCTCAAACCTATTAATCCTCCCTCCTCTGTGTTGATGTCTCCTTGGCACTTGGCTTCCCTCACCACTGTCACTGTTACCCTGCCTTGACATCTTGATCACTGCTTCTTTGTAAACCAAAACCCTAACTTTGTTTTATGAAATGATATGGAGAGGTGATGGAATGGTGGTAAGAAGGTAGCTTTTTATAAGTGAGGGATGAGTGAATGAAGGTGAGGCAAAACCCTAGGTGAATGACCATTTTTTCAGCAATACAACTCTTTGTGTGTTCTCAGTATGCAGATGAAGTAATTTTAATGACAATTAGCTCATCTCCTTAGGGTTTATTTCTTTAACCAAATGACAAAAGAAAACTTTGAAGAAGAGGCTATGTCTTGAAATTACCCCTTAGAGATGTTTAGAAAACCCTTGGAGGCAGTTTGAGGAGGTCCTGAGTTGATTGTAGGGTTTGAAACGGTGCAGAGGCCCTCCTGGCCAAACGCTCAGCACATGTACATGCTGTCGGGTCTGTCAGGTCTCCGAACGCGTAGCGCTGGCTGGTGAACAAGGTGTCGGGTGGCTGAACAACCTGTTGGGTGGGTGAATGCGCAACATGTGAGTGTTTCTCCTCGGGTCTGTCAGGTATTCTAGGTGAAACAGACATCGCCTGCCAGTTTCTGGGCCTGTTGAGTCGTGATGAATGGCTAAATGTGCAGCGCGCACTTCCAGGTGTGCAGCACAGAGTATTTTTACACGAGGAAATTCTCCAGGGGCGCAGCGCCTGACTCTGAATGCGCAACGCTGGGTAGAATTGCCCAAACTCGACCAAAAAATCGACAGTTCCTCTCCTGGATGCCTTTGATGGTTTTTTGCAAGTGAGGAAAGAGTTTTGAAGTGTTATAAGGGTTTATATAGCCCTTGGAACTTCAAATTTTTACCATGAAACCCACTTTTCTAATGTTTTTACTCTCTTTCCCTTTTTACTAATATTTCTTTGGCTTTTGTTGTAGGTGACTAAAAAACTTTTAAGTAACTCCTTTTAAAAACTTTTCTTGACCTGTACCTTGGAATTCAAAACATCTTGTGTTGGGCATACGACTGGAAACTCTGTCTTCACTTTTCTTACTGACCCTTAGGCATGATAAATTCACCTCTGGCAAGAAATATGAATTCCAAAAATCATGCTTGCTACCTTCTGCTAGTCACTGCTGATTTGTAAGAACCCTTTGAAATTTTGACTTGGTTTGCTCTTGCTCCTTAGATCATGAAAATTTTACCTTTGACAATTTTTTAGAGAGGGCTACACAGAGGTATTTTTAAGGTTGTTTTTTTCAATATAATATTCAATTTGCCTTTCTTACCCTTTTCTTTCTAATCATTTTTTCCCTATTTTCTCTTCAGGTTGCTGATATGGTGAGTTTAACTCCTTCTGTAATGTTGGGGGCTTGATGGCTTTGCTTTTGGCACCTTTGAGACTGAAACACAAGGGAAAACCTTTAGAACACTCTTTTGCCAATACCATGGGTTTTAAACAATTCCTTTCACCTCCTTAGGCCACTTCTAATTTGCAGGTGCCTAAATTTATAATTCAAAACTTGCCCATTGATACTCTTGACCTCTTTGTTCTGCAGATTTTGTTTGAGTCACATGATTGACTGTGCTTTGGCTTGTTTATGTCCTTCAACACTTTCACTCAACAGGTGTCATGAAAACCTTGAAGTGACTCTTCCCTTCTGATTATTGAAACATGTTAAATTCACTTTAACAACCTTAAGCACTTACATAGTGGCAGTATCTTCAAAAATTCTTTGTTCTTACCTTGCAGCTCATACCATGTTTTTCTATCCTTTGACCACTGAGTGTAAATGATTGAAATGAGATCTTGACCCTCCTTCCACTGATACTCTTTGCATCCTTGTTCTTTTGAGGTAGTGAGACACTTTACCTTGTCAAACCCTGGATGTCACTTCCAATAGTCCCTTCAAATATTCCTTCTGCTATCATCATGGAGGCCTAACATCTTCACTTTACCTCCTTTGACTATATTTCCAAAACCCTAGGTTTCTAGGCTGCTTGAGAACAATTATCAGTGTTTTCTTCTAAGTTCTCTATAGCCCTTTCAAGTTCATTCTTTTCTGTCTAGTTCACCTCACCTTTTTCCCTATTTCATCTATAATTTCTGAAAAAATTCTCTTCATGTTTGGTTCACTTGGTGTGCCTCCTTCATGTGATTTGTTGCATTGGATCCTTGTTTGGCACACTGCTGGCCCAATCAGGCTTAGAAATCCTTATTCTTCCTTAACACAAACTGATCCCTCTATTTTTTTTGTGAATGTCTTCATTGAGGAGCAGGCCTCTTACCTTACCAATTCTCTGTTGATAGTCACTTTAACATTGTTGCAGAAATGTCAAAATTCACATTTATCTCTTGTAGAACTTGAAATTGGTAGAGTGGTATTCTTAGGATATTTTCTTATATTTGTTGGAAAACCATGTGCTAATCTTGTTTTTCATTTGAACTATCTTCTAGCACAAAAAAATCAGAGCTTAAAACACCAATGATGACCCTACATCTTATGAAACCCTAATGACCTAGTGGGAGGGTTCTTTGACTTTGCCTTTGACTGAAATATGGTTTAAGATCTTCAAGTGTAAAAACAAAGTTTTTGACAAATTGATTTATTGAAGATCCAAAATCCAATGTACTTGATTTATCTAAAGAGCCTACATAGATAGTTTTGAGACCATCAATGCTTGAGGAACCTGGTGGACATGGAAAGGGAAAGTTGTTTGGTAACCCTAGATGGGTAGTGGAGTGATGGGCAAAAGAAAAACAAAGTACTGAGGTTATAGGTGAGAAAATAGGATATAGATTAGTGGCATAATCCCATGGGGGGTCTTTTAGGAGTGGTACGTTAACCATGGATTGGAAAAATAGTAGAATAATGAAAATTTTGGTATAAGGATAAGTAAGGCGGTGAGATTTCTAAAACTCACAATATTCAGGAATCTTGTTTTTAGAAATATAGAACCAATATTTAGTCATCCAAAGATAGTAAAAATTATTGATGACTAACAGATGGTCGACCAAGAGTAAATTATGATGTGGAAACCATCTTAAAATAGCCTAATAGACAAATACAATGTGCTTGTACTCTAAAATTACTTAGTGTTTGACATGAGATTGAGAAATGAAAATTGGATTTTGAAAGTATTTCACATGGATCAATGTTGGCCCAAAAAATTATTGAACAGGGGTCAATTTGGTATCACAACTGCCACAAGTACTTATATTTGTGGTTGCTGCATCTTACTCTAGATTACATAGACCTTGCAAACCAGTACAACATAATTGGGTCAAGCAGGTTATTAGTTCAGTATTGTCCAAGAGAGCAACAGAAGCATGTGATTACATTTTCTAGGGTAATTTTGCAATGTCATTCAAAAGTCTGAGCTAGCCATAGCCTTTAAGGTTAATAGTAGCCCTAATCAGAGGGACCAAACCTATTGGAGTTTGACAAACAACATGATTTCTTGAGACTAGCAGAGACATTTCCAGGTCTGTGGTTATCTCTAAGATAATTCGGAGCCCTGTACAATAAACTTAGAATATCTAATAGACATTAAATTAAGATAGTACGCTTGGATTGGTAACTGTATCAGAATTGTAGTGTGGCTTTATCAACCATGTATCGACTATTGATTGGATGCATTCATTGCTACTGCGCAGTTAGCCTTGAGTTGTTGTGCTTTGACTAAAGTGTTATTGCTATGGGAATTTTATATTCATACATACACTATATAGTTGTTGAGACTCTTTATATTTATGCATACATATTTTTTATAAATGTGTACTACTACTAAAGATTTATTGAAGAAACCCTCGCCATAATAGCAACCCTAAGGGAAAAAATTACCCTAGGACACTAGATAATATTGGATAAGAACTGTTGATAAATCTTAAGCCTGATGATGTTAATTGGTTGATGCTTGTGTTCGAAAATACAAAAGCTTGTGGAAGTGTGGATGTGATCTCTCAGGGGAAAATTTGTGGCTATGACAGTGGACTGTATTCCCCAACTATTTATAGGCCTATCACTTAGAGCCTTAGGTGTAGAACTTCCAGATGGGTGGATCACTAGCACTTTTGGTGGCCTAATAATGGTTATGGAAGACTATGGAATCAATATTCCTTAAAATACAGAATTGCAGATCATGCTTCCCTTGTGACAAGTTTTCATATATCCAATACAGACCTTTAACAACAATAATTTGGACAATAGTATGTGCTCTCATGTGATGGAAAAATGGGAGTTTCAAGAAAAGGGGGCAGTATGTGGTTTGACAGAGTTCACAAACATTCTCTTAAGGACGGCTACACATATCTTATGGCAGATCATGTCCACTGTTGCATCAAAATTGATGACAATTTTCATTTGCAAGTACCCAGGTTCTGTTGTAGCCCAGCAATGACAAGATTCCATCCTGCAAACATTTTGGTTTTGAGGTTTCCTAGTTTTGCATGATGACTAAGCACATAGGAAATGACCATTGTATCCATGAGGTGTTGTGATGGTTGCATTAATTTACGAATTTCAACTTGAAGCCTTATTTTGGAACATGCTACAGCAGGATAGGAACTTAATAAGCCTTATTGAGCAATGGTTTAGAGTTGAATAAGCTCTTTTGAGCAGCAGTCTTGATTTCTTAGATTCATAGGCATTAATGTCTTTTGCTTTGCTTTATAAGGGCCAAACTTTTATGTAGTGATGATATTTTTGTTGAACGTGGAGGCTAGTTTCATATGTGCATGAAATGATTATGAGGTTCTCGTCCACTTCTATGAAGAACACGTCCCCAAGTTGGAACCAAGTGTTGTCCGCCAATGGAAAGGGACTGCACATGTGATTTTCATCACATTTGCAGAGTAGCACGGTGATACCAAATTTCCAAAAGTTGGAAATATGTAAAAATCCCTTTTCGTCAAGCACAAATACATGCACATGTTTGAAAACATCATAGACTGTAAACCCACAGGAAAGACCATCAGCTACAACACTATTGTTAGGCTACATGTGGCAAAATTTTTAGCTCATCTCTTGGATGACTTGTAATTTCTTGACTGTTATAGCCAGCAATAAAGGTATAATAAACCAACACCTGCTCTGAATATTATGAGGCAAGACCTAAGGGAAAACCACAATTTTTCATATGTTTCATGGGTTTGATGAAAAAAAGAAAGACATGCATATTGGTGTGTAAAGAATGTCTGTGAATGATTGTTTTGACATATCTAAAGGTAGAGCCACTGAAGAAGAGGAACGCAAAGCTAGAAGGTTAATGACTGTAGTGCACAAAGTTACATTTCAGAGATGAGAATTACATGACTGAGATACAAGTTATTCCAAATGTGAAGACAGAAATGCAAGACAGTAATGTGAGGTTGCTGCCTAGGTTTGATAGTATTTCAAGGTAGTTTGTGTTATCTTCTGAGGTATGACAACAATTTTCCTGAGGTATGACAGGATGTAACCTTAATCTATGTTAGAAATAGCAATGACCTTGATGACATGATAAGTGATATGTATATGACAGTAAGCTTGATGTATAACAATGATCTTGATATTTATGATATATAACCTTGACTAACTGGTAGCAACATTGTTATAGGGCAGTCATTCTTGTTATATATGCAGTCACCTTATTACATAACAGTAACCCTTGAGACTGTGGTACATAGTAGCAATTAGGTCATATAATAGTGATACATTTGGAAGTATGACAATGATTAAAATGATAGTTGTCTCCACAAGATCTAAGCTCTGCTATATACCCATGTGATGCAACATAATATGAGTTATGGCAACTATTATCATTCTGAGTAAGCAAGAAACGTGACAGTGATCTTAAATGACAGTGAAATGTGGCAGACGTGACAGATATATATACCCTTGTACATTAGTGCAGTGGAAATCTCAGTTCAATCATGTCAATGCACATTTCAGTTCAAATATTGTTAAGGCTAAATATGATCAAGTTCGGTGCTTCGTAAGATCTCAGTTCAAAGTACCACCATGGCTACAGAAAAGCATGAAGCGCAACTACAAGTTAAGTCTTTGTTTGAGCTACGGGATCTACCTAAACCGAGGCTATGGGTATACATATGTATCTGGACCGAACTTTTATTCAAGCTACAATATGTCTATATAAAAAGGGCTTACGTATATATATATATATATATATATATATATATATATATATATATATATATATATATATATATACGTAAGCCCTTTTTATAAGTGTGTAGCTTGAATAAAAGTTATATATATATATGTGTGTGTGTGTGTGTGTGTGTGTGTGTGTGTGTGTGTGTAAAGGATAATGGTTCTACTTCACGTAGCATTTCCAGTTGAGATTATATCTACATATAGTATGCATTTTGATGACACCTAGTGCTCAGAATAAGAGATAATTTTCATCCTGATAGCTATCTCTTTTATCTCGGTTTTCCTTGATATTTGGATATCATATAACCTACAGTAATCTTGACCATGTTTCTCATCATGGTGCTGTGACTACAGTATACTTGGATGTTAACAGTAACTCTACTTTGTGATGTCTCCGATTAGACAGTGTCAAATTGCATTTCAACTCACATAAAATATCTCTTTTGCATGAGGAATAATGGCATAAGATTTACAACAAAACCTATTTTGGCATCATCATGCACACATAATTATAGTCAGCATTGGAAAAAGGTAATTGGTAAGTGCCTGGCATCCTTACAAATCATTGAAATTTTGATCTAAGTTGGATCTAGTCATGAACTTGGACATTCGCCTCTCTGTTGAACTTCTAGCCTCTCTTCAATATGTCTAAGAAAAGAAGAGGCACAGTTCTGCTATTATTCTAGGCATCTCTAAAGAAAAATGAGTCAAGCCTTCTATGTGCAAAGGAAACCTTGGTCGTTAGTAAAATACTATTGCCTTGCTTTTCAAATTCAAACATTAGCTCGAAAGGTTTAATACATTTGTTCATTCTACCAAGATACATGATGATGTATAATGTTTATGATTGAGATCTATGACCTACACCAAGAAATATCAATTCTGGTTGAGCCATCTTGAGGAAATATTCAGTTTTTCAATAGCTTCATATGTCAAGAAATGAAAGCTTCCGTAAGCATCTGATTTATAGTTCTGGAAAGAAAAATTGAAATCTCATATATAACCTTAGGAAACTTTAGTAGAATAACAGAATCTCTGTTATAAGGAGGAGAATTCTTCTTGAAATAGAAACCTAAGGCTATCAGTTAAGGACAGAACCCTACCCTATAAAGATTCATGATTTCTTCATCATATATGGCATCAATCCTACTATGTGAGGTTTTATCCTATGTATGGCTTCTCATCTTATTCAGCTCAGCATCCTCTTGGTCTGTTTTCTATCTCGTACAGTTCCATAGCCATGATGATGTGATGTAACGATTGATGATCTTGTTCACAATCAAAGTTGTGAACAAGACCAATGTGAATTTTGATAGCTTATCCCTTGACAGGATATTTACTATAATAAGTTGTTGGGATCTACCAATAAAATATTTTGCAACACCCTCTAGATTTAAGTGCACCTCACCTAGAGCTTTTATTCTTGAAGGAAATCTAATCAAGTTCTCTGTATCACTTTTTATCAGCATGAAAAACAGAGGTACCCAGAAGAAGATGCAATGATGCATATCAGATTTTATGTCTCGTCAAGCACGACAAGCAGTGGTCCCTGGGTTTAATAGCCTAGCTGCAATCTCATAAAGAATGGTTCTTTAGAATACCCAAATGAGAAATAATCCTCATTATGGATTGAGGAATTTGATGCGTTGATAGTAGTCATCTAACATTGAAGGATCATACAATTGTTCAGAAATAATTTCATGGGAAGATTTCTTCTTCTTGTTTGAAGAAGGACCATAATCCAGTTTCAGAGGGAGCTATAAAATCCCTGATAACTTTGCTTGTCTGATTCTTGATGAGACCAAGCCATGACCATTGAGTTTAAATAACTTTGATGATCTAAGTTGCATAATTAGAGCACATGGACCATAGGATTAATAGCAGGTTGAAAATGAATTAATGGTTATAAGCAAGCCTTCTTTCCCAACATTCAGAGGGAGATATAATGTTTAATTCCTATCCATCATATAATGATCCTCCCATTTATAACTATAAGATAAAGATTATCTTTCTTCAGAAAGAAGCCTAGAATCATGGTTAGACTCTATTACGAGGGTCTCAGTTGAACATTGAGCTCTGGGAGCTCTTGGGGGCTTCGGGTACTTATTAAAATATGAGTGACCATAGGGTGAGTGGTTCACCTTTCCCTAATGGTGTGCTGTGTACATAGTGAGTAGTTCACCTTCCCCTGTGATACCCCATGACATGTGTGTAGGGTGAGTGGTTCACTTTCCCCCACGATTGTGGGCACATGCGTGTAGGGTGAGTGGTTCACCTTCCCCTATGGAATATAAGAAGGATGAGTGGTTCACCTTCTCCTGCGGATACCCCAGTGAGAGATGCATTCAAGCATCTACTTGTGGACATGTAGGTGGGATGTGGTTCATCCTTTCCCCACGTAGGATCCTTCCTACTATTATTGGTTTTCATGTGGGTAGGACACGGTTCATCCTTACCCTACTCTTGGTGTTTTTTCATACCTGTAGGAGGTGGTTCATCCTTTCCCTACATGTGGTTGTGATATATGTAGGAAGTGGTTCATCCTTTCCTTACATATGGTTGTGATATGTGTTTCTTAGGATGTGGTTCATCTTTTCCCTACATATGGTTGTGATATGTGTTTCATAGGATGTGGTTCATCATTTCCCTACATGTGGTTGTGATATGTGTTTCGTAGGATGAGGTTCATCCTTTCCCTACATGTGATTGTGATGTGTGTTCGTAGGATGTGGTTTCCCCTTTCCCTACGTGTGATTATGAGCGGGATGTGATATATTCTTTCCCTGTTGATGTTCTTGCAACATATTACCCTTGAGACTCATGGGAATTACCTCTAATATAGCCAATGAGTTGGGAAATGAGGATAAATACCATAGCACTACCAATGGACGCATCGTGTATTTTCATACTCTTTATGCTAGTATGCATGGTGTTCAAACATCTTGATCTGGGATCAACTGAGGTTCTACCTCTGGACTGACTTGTGTTAGTGGAGAATGGCAAGGTCTTGTGACTCACTCTCGATAAATTATTCTTCATTATTACTTCATGGTTCAGTAGAGCTGAGCATAGATGACTGAGATGGTATATAACTTCTGACAGCTTGATGATGGATATATTGGCAGGTGGAATTCTCCCTAGTTGAGAGGCAGTGTTAAAATTCACAACTAGGGAAAATTTCCATTTTCGGATAGCTCCAATTGGGAAGATAATTGCGGCATTGAACTCATCTCTTCGATAGTACCAAAATTGATATAAAGTTTCTCTTAATTGGACAAGCAGAAGTGGGTTTTTTATTTTATTCTCTCACACGTAATTTTTCAAGGTTGGCCCTCACCTTATGTCGGCTCAATTAGCCCAAGAGACACATCTATTCATCTTCCATTGTATTATATAAATAGGCGAGCCTTCTCCCTCATTTGGACACATGATAAGGGTTTGATCTATGACTGAGGCAGTAGTGGTCTTCAAGGAGGACAAAGGAAGGTATGTTGTTGAGTTAAATTTTGTTATAGGGCCAAGTCTTCCACGGATGGTTAGCCGCAGGTAAGGAGTATCTTATATGGGTTATCTCTCTATTTCTGGCTCATACTCTGGCAAGCCGAGTTAGTTTTTGGGCTCTTTTCTGAAGGAGGAACCCTCTCCTCATTAGGTCGCATCATTTTCCTCCTATTTCTATTAGGGTTGTTGCATACATCTCAAGGAAAGTGGGTTAGCTTGAACCAATTGGGGCCAAGAGTAAGCCCTGGGTATCTTTGGAAAAATAGATACCCTCCCACACATAGAAATGGGAAGACTAGTTACAAAGGGAATTGAAATTTTTCTATGAGATCCTAAAGCTCCAAAACAAGTAACAATTTTGTTTTAACAATAAATGTGTAGAAAAGGAAACTTCAAAAAAATGACTATTGGAAAAAATCTTGAACAAATTGGTCAAGGAGATCAATGCCTAAATCTATATGATTATCAAGTTGAAGGAAGCAAATACTAAAGAGAAGGAATGAACTAGACTATTGGATGTATTTTCGAGATTAGAAGGAGCAAGCACACAACATTGTAAACCCTTAAATAGATGGAATTGTGTATATCTAACAAACAAGATATTCTAGATCAAGGAGTATATAATGAACCAATCAATATCGTAGGTACTAATGACCCAAGGAAACCAATGGAGAAATTCCTAATAAACAACACACACTATTCTCTATATAAAAATCACTTTTTTCATTTGAACTTTGGTTTTATCAATTCTCAATTGATCTCAGTTTTAACTATAAAACAAATATAAGTATTGGTATTATTCAAGCCACTGATTCATCAATGACTACCAAGGTGAGATTCTCACCTTCCTGGCATGAATTTTAATGGGAAGAGAAACTAGATGCAAGCACTAGGGAGATTTGGAAAAATAAAATCCCTTGCATTTAACATGTAAGCCAAAAAGAAATCTGCTCTTTTTGGTGCAGTCTACAAGTAACATCTCTTGAATCATTAAAAAAAATAGCAAAACATTATTGCATTGATTTGGGTATTCTTGTGGTTTCTGTACTCCTTGATGCTTCATATTCACTTTCTTTAGTAATTTTACTACTATTTCATTGGAAGCCCTCATAGAAACATGCCACCAATAGTGATAAGATAAGACAATTTTAATAAAATATCCATGAAATAACCACAAAAGTAGTTGATTATTATTTCTATTCATAGAAAATCATCTAGGAATTGCAACTTGCTTCATCTCATCCAAAGAATTACCAAAAAAAGCAAGTCAACGGGATTACAAGAGGATAGCTGACCATTCCATATATTCATAGTAAATTATCTGGAAATTACACCTAACCTCACCTATTTGACCATACAAGTTAGGCAGACTGACAGGGGAATGGAGCATCCATTTGTGAGGCAACATTCAAGTTGAGGATACATCCAGAGGAATGGACCATCCAATGACCTCACCAGCGAACAAATCCTCATTAGCAATGTACTTTTATTTATTCTATACCAGGTCTTTTAGACCAGATATGGACAAACGATGGCAATATAGGAGAAAAAATAGCACACATAAGTTCTTTGATGGCCAGATTAAAGTTTAAAAATAAACAATTCATCATAAACAACCAATAATGTTTAGCAAAAACAAACCTAAAATTTTCTCTATAATCACGAAAGCACCACGAAGCTTAGAAACTTTCCTACCCCATGATACTACAAGTACAAGCTTGCAAAGATCATCTTTTAGAAACTCAACCGCAATGCTGAAAGTAGCCATTAGCTACAAGAATGCCTGGACCTCCTATGGCTTGGCAGCATTGGCAGGATCCACATCAACATTGATCCTCGATTTCCACACATTTACACTAACCCTCACCTAGTCCTTCGTACTTGGAGACACAATGGACCACTCAGCTCCCATTGTGGGATTCTCCAAGAGGGGAAGCAACGATTCTAGCAAAAAAGAATAAGCCCATCTCTGGTTCACCAGCCCTGAGTCCTTCACTATTTTCCCAAAACCATTATTGTAAATACCCTCGAGGGCAATAAAACCAGTCAAGCGGGATCAATAGCACTCTCTAGCAATGAATGCAACACAGCCATCAGAACGATAACACCTTGTCTATGCTCCACGATGAATTTAAAGAGACCCTCTACGTATAATTTTTCACAGAGGAACTTGAGACCATTTTCACTCTTTCCACTTTCAATGGCCACGAGGGTGGATTTCTTCTGCTCTTCTAAGCGAGTGAGATATGTTTCATTGTTCAATTCGATTGATTTCTCTCTTTTGTCCAACAATTCTTTAGTTTCTTTAGTTTTGAGCTCCAGATTTTTTCCCTTCTCTGCAAGTTCTTTGAATTTATTCTGGAGCAAAAATCTCTATTGAAGCATAGTGGTATGTGATTTCCTTCCATTGGAGAGTGCATTTCTCTAGAACGTCTCTTTTGGTATCTAGAACTGTAAATGCTTCCTCTAGATGCTGCTTATCTGCCTCCATTGAACCCATCTGTGCAGTGTTAAACCCTGAACCCTAGGGTGGCCTAACATTATATGTACAGTAGAAAATATGTAATTCCTCAAGGCTAATCATTTTTCGTTTTCCATTGTTTTTTATAACAAGTTTTTGCAAGCAAATAAATCTTAGGGAACAATGTGAAGGCCTACTTAAGTCAACATAAATAACGAACACTATGAGGGCCTACTCAAGTCAAAGTATGTTGAGTTGTGGTTTAACCATAATGTAGATGCATGAATTTTTTTTAATATTATTTTTATTTAATTAAAAAAATTAATATATATAATTATAAATTTTCTAATTAAAATAAAAATCATTATATTATTATAAAGATAAATATGGTTATGTATCAAATCTTTCGGTGAAAATCACAATGGAGAAATTTGTGTCGATGCGTTTCGAACTAGCCAATGTGGTTCATCATCAGGACAAGATACGAAATCTGATCTAGGACTCAGCTTAAATAGATAAAGAAGCTCCAAATAGTCGTTGTACAATAACGGCTAGTTTGACCATAAAAAAGAACAAAATAAAACTATAAATAAAATATAATATAATATAATATAAAATATAAAAAACTAAAAACCAAAAATAAAAAGAAATAAAAATAACGGCTAGTTTGACCAAAAAATAAATAAATAAATAAATAAAATAAAAAATAAACAATAAAATAATAATAATTTTTTATTTTATTTTATTTTTGTTAAATTAAGAATAAAATATAAAAATAAAAAATAATAAGAAATCAATAAATAAATAAAAAAATAAAAATAAAAAAATATACAATACTTGAACACAATTCAATATATAATTTGAAACTAAATTAATTCCTTAATTTTAATTTATTTTTATTTATTTATTTTTAAAAAAAGGAAATTAATTAATAAAAATTATATTAAAAACAAATAATAAACATAACTATGCTAAAAAATAATAATTAATTACATAGCAAAGAATAACAGAAAGGAGAAAAGTAAAACAGGACAAGAGGGGAGAAAACGACGAACCTCAGACAAACAGATGGGCAAAAACTCAAAAAGCTACGAATGAAGGGCGGGGATCCAGCACCTGCTCACACTCCACCATCATCTCTGTTAAGGTTAACAGGCCTCTTTTCAATCTCAAGGGCCTCCCTAAACTTTCGGTGGTGAAAATGGTCCACCTTCGCAATGACCTCAACATCTTCAATGCAAATGTGATGCTTTGTCTTTTCAGCATGCTCTACTAAGGCAGAGGAGTGAGATCTATTATGCTTTAGGTCAGTGGCATGTTCATGAATTCTTTGACTTATAGATTGACCAGTTTCACCAATATAAGGGGTCCCACAAGAGCACGGAATCAAGTAAACACCCTTACCCTCCTTAGGGAAAATTGGGTCCTTAATCGATCTGAGCGAATTCCGAATCGTGCGGAGGGGCTTGAAGGTTGAAGGAACACCATGTTTCCTTAGTATCCAGGTGATATTATCAGTCATTCCCTGGATAAAATGGATGTGAACACCAACAGACCTGTCATAATTATCACTTTTAACCCTAGGACCTTTTTCCGCTTTTTGGAAAGCTCTATGACATTGAATCTTGCTATAACCATTTTTAAGGAAAACCTTAAAAAGATGAGATTTATCATCTTCAAGGTGGTGTTCATCAGCGATTCTCAAGGCATGAATGGCTAAGGTGCTGAGAACCCCTAATTTCTGAGCCAGGATGTGATAATTCCTTTCTCATGGGTATTTAAACTAATCCTCATCTTTGAAGAATAATCAAAGGAATAGTAAATTATTGATATTATGTTGGATCCACACTCACATTTAATGTGGATTATGTCTAACCGTATGCATTAGAGCCACCCAAGGGTGCTAATTAACTTCCCTAGTCCCCTATGACACTTAACATGTGACCCTCATCCATGCATTTGATGAGCTTTATAAACATAATCATTGTCAACAAAGGGGAAGCTCCTCACTCCAAGGTGTTCTTCTCAATGCATATGTGCTTCATTTGTTGTTCAACCCCACTCCAATCCTCTCTCCTTTACTTTGTGTTATATCCCTCTTAATAAAATTTTATTACATAAACATTGAATATAAATGCATCATCTCCCACTTGCATTCCATTTGGTGTTTCAACCCTCCATGCATTTGGCTTGGCTCTCCAACCCAAAATTATTTTATATCATCAATGTTATGTTTTTACCCTTTTTCTATTATATTGTTTTTGGTGGCAATAGAAATAAATGGGAATCAAGGTTGTTTTGTTGAACTAGAGAATGTGGCTTATCACCCAAGATATTACCCAAAGGCCACCCTTTCTTGCTATTATATTTCAAGAATTTGGAATTCATCTGAGGCTAGTTGATTTCTACTCAGGATACTTCCTTCATCACACCACTCATTTAGTGTTCAAAGGAAACAATTAGCAATATTTGCAGTTGTCATTTTGAGATCTCCGGTTTCATTATCATGGGTTACCATTCACTGGGCCTTATTTTCCTTTCTTCTCCTTTTTCTTATATATAGTACTTATGGAATGAGGCTTTCATCAATTTGGAACAACTTATAGATATAACATTTACATGAATTTGCACTTCAACCTTAGAATTTAGACTTAGATACATCATTCTAGTGTATCTTTAATGATTTTGGCTTTCAATTTTTTCTTTTCTTTCATCACAAATGACAAAAAGGAAACTAATTTTCCACTAATCTATTGAATACTTAGTCATAAAGGTGTCCCCTAACGAAAATGAATGAATGTCCTATGGAATGACATGGAATAAAATTTGACTAACCAAGATAAGGATTACATTAAGGTTGATGTATTGCACCTACTCAAATCACCAAGAATATTCCCAAACCATCAAGATGACACACTTCTTTGAGTAAACTTATGAAACACCATGGAATAATATAGCTTAGAACTTATAACCAAAGCATCAAGAGTTAGAATATAGTGCTTATGTGATCACAATGGAAATAATACACATTGAAGATATCATATACACATGGAGCATACATATCAAGCTAAATGTGGTAGCTAAAGAAACCTCTTCCTACACCTAGGGTCATAGATGGACAAGGAAAGGTGTCATCAAACCAATGATACATCCATGAGTTACATATAGATGCATATACCTCAGTTGGAAAATTATCAATGTGACAATAATCCCAGAGGCTGAGATGGCAATGAAAATTTATAAATTTCCTCTAAAAACCCATATATAAAGTGGGGTAACATGTCCTATGACATCCAACATACAATTTACAATGGGAAATCCTCAAAAGTCTCTTTGGGGAAATATGTCCCATTGAGGGACAAGACAAAGTATGAGACCTCACCAATTTTATAGTTGAAGGAGTTTGAATCTTGGTTTGTCAATTTTGGCCCTAAGCGGGCAAGGAAACTTTTGACCAGATAAATCAATCTTGCGGACAAGATCAATCTCCCTAGTACCAAAAGGTAATCTAGCAACAAATAGCCAAATAAACCTATCTTTCTCTAAACATATGCGATTTACAAAAGAATACTATAAAGGTGTTAAGGTATTACCATAGATCCAATGCTTGTTCGAAGTAGTTGTCCCTCGGTCACTTGAAGGAGTTATCTTTATAAACCTGTAGTCACAAAAAAGAAAACATTAAATAACCCCTGTATAGTAAATATTATAAATCATGCTTATCATGGTGATCAAGGAATCCATGAAATAAACAGATAATTAACAGCTTATTGAGAAAATTGAATTCATTTGTATTAATTTTGAATGAAGGAAAACCTTACAACCTTAGCCTTGATGTTGAACAGGCCTTCTCGGAGTCCGAAAGCAGGAATCTCCTCTACTCTGACAAGCCTTGCACTCTCCCAACCGAGACAGATAGAGGTATGTGATCTTTCCTCACAAAATCTCAGTTAAACAAGTCTGAATCCCAACAGCACTTGAACTCCCCTTTGAGGCTACCCAATGCCTCTTTTTATAGTGCAAAAGAGGAGGTTTCAGTTCCAACTATTAAGGGATATAATCCTCCTTCAAAGGGATAAGCTCCTCACATCAAGGGGTTAGCTCCTTAAGGTAAGGGATACATGAACCTCAAAAGAGCGGTTCTGCCACTGCAAGATTCTTTCCAGAGGCTTCTAGAAATTACTGAAAGTGAGCTTTTTGAGTTTACTTGCACCTTTTTAATCTTTTACAGGGGTCCGCACCCATAACACAGAGAAAGTGCATTCAGAAACACAGGAGTCATGAACATTAGGTGCGGGACCGCAAGCAAGACAAAGAGAAAGTGCGATACCAGAGTTAAGGAGATTTTTAAGAACTTTTCTCTTATTTTCAAGGCTTGACATGAGGAACTGATGTGTTAGACTTGCAAAGGAGGAAGTATGAGTGATAATGAGCTCATACATATAGCAGAATGTCAAGATGAAAATTTTTCAATGTAACAGATTGCCCCTAAAGTGAAAAGTCCGGAATAGATGAAGCTGAAGCCTGTCATATATGAAGAGTGCAGTACTTTATAATTTCAAGGATCATCCTGTGGACACCCAAGTCAGAACCTGTAAAAACATTCAATGCAAAATATATATATTTAAACATATCATCGCTGAGGTAGGCATTCCCATACTCAGATCAAAACTAACTAGAGAACTGATTTAAACTGTTCTGATACAGGAATGATTTTCAATACATCAATAGTATAGACATGTGTAGACACAGTATGGACGCAACCATCTGTTTATGAATATTCCACTGTATAAATGATAACAAAAATTCCTCGCTGCCTAGATGGTAGAAACTACACCTAGGGTCTTGATTTCCGCTTCTCGAACTAGTACGATTCTATCCATGTGAATGAATGTATCGAAGTCAAACATGGTAGAAACCGCTTGATTACCAGGAAATAATGTAAACTATTAACAAGTGTGAGAGTGACCACCAGTAATGTCAATGGCTCTCAAAGTACTCAGTACAATCCATGAAATGTGAATGAATGAGCTGAAGTCGAACATGTCACGGAATCATTTGATCGAAGGTCAATGATACAACCTGTCATTGAAGGCGAGAAACCTACCATTGAGGCATGTAGATTTCAAGGTACTGACGATTTCTAGATTAGCTTCCTAGATAATGAGCTATCGTCGATAGGAAGTGATCCGTCGTAGGAAATTCCACAACATGAAATCATAGATCAAGTTTTGAAGAAATATATTAGCAAGGACTGACTTAGGGATGGTCAAAATGGAAAACAAATATTTTGTAGATGAATGGTTGGTTTAAACTTTCCTCTTGAACACATAACGACACTGCAGATGGCTTGGTGACAATTGACCCAAAGCTAATACCCAGAAACTGGCTAAAGACTTTCAATATGGTTTGATTAACTGTTAGGCAAAGGATTTTCCCAACCCAGGTGAACAAAAGTGTCATGTTCAAGAGTGGTTAACGACTTTTCGAAAAATCAAAATACAACAAACGGGTTCATTTTTCTCTCTTTTCCCCCACTATTTCTAGCGAGTACCTCTTTATTTTTGACAAGCTTGAGGAGGATAACATTTGCTTGTTTATAAGCTCATCCTTCAGATGAGTCCAACTTAGTTTAAGATTCAAACCCTAAGAAGGAGTGGTTCGTTCCTGTTTAAAATTGAACAGGTCCTTTACTGTTAAATTTTAGCGAGTCTAGTATAGGAAAAACTCGGTTTTTTTTCAATTTTAGAGAGTCAGAAGAAAAAAATTAAGAAGAATCCATCGGGGTACTTTTTCATAAATTTAGTCTCTCGAGCCCGAAAAGGATAAAATAATGCAGGAGAGAACTCTATTGACCGTAATTAGTCAACGTATACCTTTTTCGTAAATAGTCCATTTCAGTCCATAAAAGGGGTAAACTTATACTGAAAGGACGATCATTCATTTAATTTAACGAGTTCGAATAATCAAGTGCTCGACAATCTTTTCAATTTTCAAGAGTCTGAAAAGAGCTTAAAAGAGGACTCCAAGTTTTCGCTTTTTCGTAAATTTTTTGAAAGAGTCTAAAAAGGTGATAAAAGTATGCTCTTTGTTGAAAAGCGATCAATTTTCCCAAAAAAAACCAATTTTCTGCACAAAAACTCGAAACATTACACATACCTGTTTAAGATAAATAAAAATTCTTTCAAAAATAGCCTTTTTAAAGTGAAAAATAAACAAATTAAAAATTCATTTATTCGAAAAAACTTATAAAAAGGACTTCTCTAACTTCATTTTTACCATTTGTGTTTAGAGTGAAAAGTGAGAGCTTTCGGGTAAAAAAGTTCTTGCAAAGATTCTGGAAAATCCATCCGGCGAAATCTAGAACTTTCAGCTCCAGGTAATCCACGACCTCCTTATATTGCATTTCATCCATTTACATTTCGTTTTTAGGCTTTAGATTTCATTTTTTAAGCAAAAATAGGTTGAAAAAATCGCCCGCAAGGGTCTGCAGGTGTAACACGCGAGCCCTGCGGACCTCGACTTTTTTCTACATAGGAAAAAGTCTTGGGTCTGCACCTGTTCCACATCACCCATGCATACCTACACATTATGTATGAACTTAGGGTGCAGACCCCGCGCAATGAAATTTGAAACTAAATTTTCTCAATTTCCGCCCAAAAATTTTCAAAAAATCTTGTTCTAATATGTCTTTTTATGCATTGTAGGACATACAAGATGCATTTTTGGAGAGAATGCGAGCATGAAGACGTAGATGATGCCGCAATGAATCATATGCCTACAATGCAGGCATTGAGAGCATGCGGTTTGTATAAATTATGGGCCATTCAGGGCATGAGGGCACAGGTAGACCTCCTGATGTAGCTGCTGAACAGATGGAATGTACAGGACCAGTGTTTTGTTATTGGCGGACACCGGCTCGAAATTGAGCTGGAGGATATCTATTTTTTGACTGGTTTGTCCAAGAGGGGCGAACAAATTTTGGGACTAGGCCAGGTGGCCAGTCTGTCGTTAGTCTTCGACTAGAGTTCTGTGATGATCAGACAGACCCCCAGGACAAATTGATTGACATAAAAGCTATCATCCGTCCCGAGCTTAAAGTTATTGCATTTACTGTCACCAGACTGTGTGGGAGCACAGCGTTACATGTGGCTACCGATTCCCAAATGCGCATTGTTGTAGACTGTTTTCGAGGCACCATTTTCAACTGGTGCGAAGTTGTGTTGGCCAAAGTAAAAGGCCAACTAACCAGAGAAAAGAATGGAAAGCTCAACAACTTTGGATATGGATCCATTGTAGTCACCTTTTCTCTAGAGAGGAGCCCTAGTATGGTCGCCAATTTGTTGACCAGATAAATCAATCTTGCAGAAAAGATCAATCTCCCTAGTACCAAAAGTTAATCTAGCAACAAATAGCCAAATAAACCTATCTTTTTCTAAACATATGCGATTTAAAAAAGAATACTATAAAGGTGTTAAGGTCTTACCATAGATCCAATGCTTGTTTGAAGTAGTTGTCCCTTGGTCACTTGAAGGAGTTATCTTTATAAACCTTCAGTCACAAACAAGAAAACATTAAATAACACCTGTATAGTAAATATTATAAATCATGCCTATCATGGTGATCAAAGAATCCATGAAATAAACAGTTAATTAACAGTTTATTGAGAAAAATGAATTCATTTGTATTAACTTTGAAAGAAGGAAAAACTTACAACCTTAGCCTTGATGTTGAACAGGCCTTCCTGGGGTCCGAAAGCAAGAATCTACTCTACTCTGACAAGCCTTTCACTCTCCCAACCGAAACAGATAGAGGTATGTGATCTTTCCTCACAAAATCTCAGTTAAACGAGTCTGAATCCCAATAACACTTTACCTCAAAATATTCTAAAGCTTAAACTCCCCTTTGAGGCTACCTAATGCCTCTTTTTATAGTGCAAAAGAGGATGTTTCAGTTCCAACTATGAAGGGATAGAATCCTCCTTCAAAGGGATAAGCTCCTCACATCAAGGGGTTATCTCCTTAAGGTAATGGATACATGAACCTCAAAAGAGCAGTTCTGCCACCACAAGATTCTTTCCAGAGGCTTCTAGAAATCACTGAAAGTGAGCTTTTTGAGTTTACTTGCGCCTTTTTAATCTTTTACAGGGGTCCACACCCATAACAAAGAGAAAGTGTGTTTAGGAACACAAGAGTCATGAACATTAGGTGCGGGACCGCAGGCAAGACAAAGAGAAATTGTGATACCAGAGTTAAGGAGATTTTTAAGAACTTTTCTCTTATTTTCAAGGCTTGACATGAGGAACTGATGGGTTAGACTTGCAAAGGAGGAAGTATGAGTGATAATGAGCTCATACATATAGCAGAATGTCAAGATGACAATTTTCAGTGTAACAGAAACATGGAAGGAGGTGACCCCCTTAAAAGAGTTCAAATGGGGAAGGGAACATAAGGCCTTATATAAAGATCTAAATCCAAGGACATCCCTGATAAAAAGAGCTAAAAATGTATTTAAATAATGTAGACAAAAACCCATCCAAATTTTAATAAAGACAATATAATGTCTCTTAAATATCATAATAAATGAGGCTTCTATAGATGAGGTGACCCTCTAACTCTATCTTGTGTATATGGTTAAGCTAGCATATGTCACTGGGAAGAAGAAGATCATGATGGTTAGTTTCAACTCGATGCCAATGTAAACCCACTTCTAACGTAGCAAGGGGAATCTAAGGGAAATATTCAATGCTCTTGTGTGTATGTGTGTTAAACAATAACACCCCCTCTCATTTGCATGAAGTGTTCCTAGTACAAGTTCATCTTAGAGTTGAGGTCATTAAAATATGAAGTCTAGGTACATTGAATGTATTGTGTACAAATAACCTCTCTAACAACCTGATAAAAACATATAATAATGTAATTTACATTGGAGGTGTATGTCACTTGAATTGTGTTACAACTTTAAACGCTCCCCCACAAAAATGTGTCATGCTCCCTTGTGATGATGCATCAACATTACTAGAGAACAACCTCATGATGTAAAAGGAAATTAAACATGATATAACTTTAATAATGCCCAACATTCACCCCCTGGCTCACCACTCATGGCTAATGTGAGGCTATTTAAAGCATTTATGTGGATAATATCATTTTATTTGATCTTATGTACAATGTTTTATATTGACACAATTGAGTTTTTTTAGCAAACAAAATATTTGTATTAGGGGTGCACCCGTTATGCTTTAGGGCTAGAGAGGCCTTTTCTTTATGAGTGATCTATTCATTACCAAATCCTTATGTGGGAGAGCACTACAAGCTCCATCTCAACATGAAGTGTATATATTGTGAGCAATTCAAATCGAGGCTTTGGAAATTATCCAGTTAGGGGATTTAGGTGTTAGGGGTTAATGTGTTTAGGGGTTAGGGATTAGTGGTTAAGGGTCACTGACCAAGAGGATAAGGGGTTAAGGCTTAGAGGGTTCATGGATTCTAGGTTAGGGGTTAGTGGGTTAAGATTTAATGGTTCAAGGGATTAATGGATTATGATTTATGAGTGTAGGAGTCAAGGAATTATGTCTTGGGGATTGAGGGGATAGGGAATTCAGTAGTTATGGGTTAAGGGCTTATGGGTTGTGATAATGGGGCCCCTAATCCCCTTATCACCATTGTTGGGGGTTACCCTATCAATTTCTCTTTTTGCCTTCCCTTTAGGCCCCCTATCCCCTAGGACATTAGGTCCAAATCCCCCTTCAAAGGATTTAAAAATATCCTCAACCTAGGTTCCTTCAACTTTAAAAGGAATTACTTTATATAGCCCTTTACAAATCCATACCCAACAATATAACTTTTAGAAGACATTCCAAGTGTTACCTTGAAAGAGAAGAACCAAAATTTTTTGGTTCCAATATTCAGGGTGGAACCATGGGAGGCATCAAAGAGCATGAAACATGTTGACATTGTTGGATCTTGCCAACAAACATGGGGTCTCCCTGATATGAAGTCCCAATTAGACCTCACACCATTTGGGGTGGAAGCCCCATCTGGAAATGTGACTCAATTCCCATGTTCTTAAAGATTTTCCTTGGATGTAGTTCTTAGTATGTTGAACTATTTTTGGTTGTTCTTAGGTGTTGTAACAATGTATTTAGACATCGCCTCTATTTTAGAATACGAGTTTTCTAATATACAAAACCCCTCGATTCTCCTACATGGTATTAAAACTAATGGTTTGAGATGTAGCATGTTGCCCACAAGTCTAATGCAAGTTGTAGATGCTCTTAAAAAGTCATATTTGTTTAGTGGATTGGTTTGAGGCTTCTAATTGCAAACTAAATCTAGGATCAAATCAGTGGGTCAACATTATGAGTTTCAAGCTAGATCTTATAAATTTTAATGGACAAAATTATGGAATTTTGGCACAAGATATGGGAACATTGTTGAAAAGTGAAGAGTTATAGGACTTTATGAAAATGGTGGTTCTTATCCAAGGGATAACTAATAAAAGTTTTTCATCAACATGAAGAAGGATGAGGCTCTAGAAGTCATAATGTTGAAGAATGTAACTAGGTTCGGTCTTCATTATTAATGTATTTTTCAAAATAACTTATTATTATTAAATGACTTATTAAATCATGTGTTTCATTCTTGGTTCATATTTAGATTAAGGTCCCAATTTTGGGCTTCTAGGTTAGTTGTTATAGATTTAAATTGATACAATTTTTGGGCTTTTAAATCATGTAAAATTAGGTTGTCAAAATGCTCCTCCATCAAGTCATCTTCTTCAAGGTCATCATCCTTGAAATATACTTCAAAGACAACCCTCAAGTCAAGTGATACAACTCATCAAAGTTTCCTCCTTAATTCGGCCTCAATCAGTCTTCAAGTCAGCTCAAATCAAGACACAACACTTCACATTGTCATGTCGTCTCAATAACTATGGGAACCAGTTATATATACATGGGTATATTTTCTCATTTCTACCACAAAAGTTTGGACATATCTGAAGTTTCGAACCACAGATACAGTTGGGATCATGATCATAGGTTCAGTGTTGGAGGATAGGCTCTCAAACCTGTTACAAAATTCAGGTAACCATCTATGCAGCAAAACATGAATGCCTCGGTGTCAACACAGATCTACCATATAATCAGTCCTATGATATGATACTCAATTCTATGAAGATGCTTGGTGATCTCAGTTATGATGCTCAATGCTATGATGATGCTTGATGTTCTCAGTAATGATGCTCGGTGCTATGTTGTTATCTAAAACTCAGTCAAGGTAATGAGGATTAAGTTTAGGTGCAAGCAAAGGAGATCTCGGTGTCACGGAGATCTCGGTGCTAACACAGTGAAGGGATGAATCGATGGAGGAAGTATATAGTCTAAAGGTCTTGGTCGTCTCATATTAAGTCTACTGAAGGAAGAATTTTGACCGGGTTTTCCCTAAAGAGTGGGGTTTTTCCTTGGCATGTGCCTACATCTTGTGTCTTCTTATATTTTTTCATTGGCATTACTCTTGATGATAAGAAAAGATAAATGTAAAGAACAAATAATAATAACAAAACATCACAAGATAATGTCATGATAAGAGAAATTTTTTAACCACCATCTCCTTAATTTCTCTAACACATAACAACCTCCATCTCAAGGTAGATTCAATGTCATATAATCCATATCAACTACTCATATCATCCATACTCTTTAGTATATCAAAGAGCTAGAAATTTATGCTTCTTTTCCCCTAACACCCTACAAACCCTATATTATTCTTGCAAACCTTAGCCTTTATAACAAAAGCAGCAAAATTCCTACATAATTTACAATGTCACGAATTTGAGAATTCCACCAATTTATTAACACTCCAAACAAATTTTTAGAAAAAAATATGCCTAGCTCAAAAGACTCCATGTGTGGCATTTATCACCATGGTTTCACTCTCTAGTAAATATTTTTTGGTGGACCCACTAATATAATTTATTTTTATCCCTCTCCACATATTTCTCTCAATGCATTGATTATGTTCGGTTACAGCTTACACAATCTTTCTAGTGTCCCTGTGGTTCCATGAAACACACCTACAACATGTCATCCATAGAGCACACAAAGTAAATGGTTCGTACCCTCTCATAGTACATTAACACTCTCACCCAGTCACTTAGCACACCATAGACAAACATGCCTTCCCTCACTATGCAAGTTGGCCTTTATTTTGAGAAGATTAAGAGTTGGAGGGTAAGCATGACGAGGGTGTCACTTTCCCAAGATGAGTATCTCATAAGGATAAACACTTTAATGAGAAAGACAATCACAATATTGACCACTCACTTCTTACCATTCCCACACCATTAAAAAAACCCTAAAAATGACATTCTTAAAATATCTTATGTAGTTTCCTAATGTCATTCAAGTAGAATCTCGCAATTACTTATGTCAGTAATGGTGCGGTCATTTTTTTATTCTCTTAATGGAACTCTTTCTAGACATGAACCCCATCAAACATAAATCATCGAGTCAAAATGAATGGAAATGAATGAATAAGAGGGTGTGTTAGGGAGTGTCAGTGAGTGTCAGGCGTGCCAAGGGGGGAGTGACAAGGCATGCTAGGGAATTCTAGGGCATGTCAAGAAATTTCAAGGTGTGCTAACATGTGCCAGATAGTGCTAAGGAATGTTAATGCATGCCAGTAATTCCAAGACATGTCATGGGTTAAGGCATGAAAATATGTGTCAGGTGTTAGGGCATGTGAACGCGTGTCAAGGAGTGTCAAGTGACAAAAGGGAACACCAAGTTAAAATGCAAATAAATGAATACATATGAGGGTTAATAATTCATAACCTTACATTTTCAATAGGGGCATGCTAGGAATACCAACACTAGTGCCAATGCATGCTAAGGGCGAAGTGCTAACGTGTCTTAAGTGCCAAATTATCCTATATTACTTCTCTCTTAATTATGAATAATTGATCTCAAATAAATTTTATCTTAAACCATGCCAAGGCATTCCAGGGCATCCAAGTGCATGCTAAGAATTGTCAAGTGCCTATATACTTCTATTTTAATTTCTTTAGAACAAACCATATCCACTAATAGCAAAAAAGACAACTCTTTCCTCCATAAGAGACTCAGCCTAGCTCATATGGATCCATAGATTCTAGTCAATTCTTTCACTAAATCTTGATCTGAACATTATATCTCTATGACCCTCAAACTATGGTTACCTCAGTCAATATTACACTCGTGACTACTTCTATTCTGGCCTTAAATTCTAGTGCAGACCCTCCTCCATTTGTGTTAGTCATTATCACAAACCTTGCATCCTAGTAACCACCACAAGGTAGGGTCTCAAACCTCTCTACTATTTCAAAATTTTATGCGGACTTCACACAGAACACCACTGAAATCACATGCCCAAATTCTCATGATTCACCTCTCTTTAGCTTTATATGCCCTAAGAGAACCAACAATATGGCATCCTACTTCCTATCTCGAACCCATTAAGGTATGTGACATTCTTGTGAACCCTCACATAATGATCTTACTCTTGGTGGATGATCATGGCCTCCCTTTAGCAATTCTTACTCAACCCTCTAACTCGACCTACTTTAGGACTACACCTCTCCTAGCCTCCTTGATAAAATGAGCTCCTTCTCACTTGATGTTCTTGCCTTCATAATAAGGCCTCCTTAAATAGCTTCTCCTAGCTAGGCCTCTTAAGAATGCTATAGAACTTATGAACTTTATCTACTTAGACCTTAGGAAATATTATTTTTCTATTTAATTTTCTTTTAGATTTTAAGCCTCATCTCGAGTCTAAAGCCCCTTCGCTTGGGTTATTTTCCCACAAAACATTTTGTGGTCAAACTCACACAAATTCATCTCAATAGGCTTGTGGAGTACCTCCCAAGCTACACAATTCAACAACATATTCTAGTTGTAGTAATTGTAACTTGGTCAAGCTCCTATAGTCAAGTGAGGACTTGGTTGGGTTCCCAAGTTGAAAATTAAGTAAGGGTAGTTGTGAGGGCATGATAACTAGGAAGGGTTAGGGCATGCCAAGGAATGAAAAGGCGTGCTAACACATGCTAGACAATGTCAATGAATGTTGAGGAGTGTTAAGGAGTGTCGAGGCATCAAAATGGATAACTAGGTCAAGATGCATGGAAATGAACAAATAAGAGAGTGTTCCAGGGAGTGTTAATGAATTCAAGTGTGCCAAGGATGAAGTGTGTTAGAAAAAGTTCATAATAGGATTTGTAAGAGGCTAGCATATGATTGCGATAAGGGGATCGACAAAGTAGTTTTAAAAAAGGGGAGACTTTGTGTTGGGCACAACACTATTTTTCCTTTATCTATTATTTTTATATGACATGTGGCACACTTTGGCCGAATGCTCATGTTTTAAACTATTTTAGACAATTCCATGCCAAAGCATACCGAGGCATCTTAATGAATGCGAGACATGATAATGATCATGGCCTCTTTAGGACTACATCTCTCTTCATCCCCTTGATCAAATGAGCTCCTCTCACTTGATGTTATTTCCTTCATCCTAAGGACTCCCTAAATAGTTTTTCCTAGACCTCTTAGGAACCCTCTAGATCAACTTATAGGTTTTATCCACTTAGACCTTAGGGAACATTAATTTTCCTTTTTAATTTTATTTTATATTTTAAACCCTATCTTGGGTCTAGAATCCCTTTGCTTGGATTTTATTCCCATAAATCCTTTTGTGACCAAACTCACACAAAGCCATCTCATTAGGCTTGTGGAGTACCTCCCAAGCTACACAATTCAACAACATAGTCTAGTTGTAGTAACTATATCTTGGTCAAGCTCTTGTAGTCAAGCGAGGGCTTGGTTGGTTTCCCAAGTTGAAAATTAAGTAAGGGTAGTTGTGAGGGCATGACAACTAGGGAGGGTCAGGGCATGCAAAGGAATGAAAAGGCATGATAACATATGTCAGACAATGTCAATGCATGTTGAACTAGAGTGTTAGGGAGTGTCTAGGCATATCAAGGGATAAATAGGTAAAAATGCATGGAAAGGAAAAAATAAGAGTGTTTTCCAAGGAGCATTAGAAAATTCAAGTGTGTTAAGGACGAAGTGTGTTAGGAGAAGTTTAGAATGGGATTTACAGGAGGCAAGCCTACGGTTGTTATAAGGGACTTGACAAAGCAGTTTTAGACAAAGGGAGATCACTTTGTGCTAGGCACAACATTATTTTTCCTTTAGTTGTTTTTTTTATATGAGATGTGGCGCACTTTGGCTACATACTCATGTTTTAAACTATTCTTGATAATTTCATATTGTACATTGTTGTGTATAAGTTTTGGGGCACTCAACTTGTGTCAGCGTATATCTTGTGTGCCTTGTGAATCTTGTGGTTCTTGCAAACTAGGTCAAAATTCATGGAAGTTAATGAATATGAGGAACGTGTGCCATGGACTAGTGTTAATGAGTGCTAGTTGTCATGCCAAGGAGAGGGTGACAAGGTATGCTAAGAATTGGTAAGGCATGCTAGGGAATATCAAGGCATGTAAATAAGTTCCAAAGTGTGCGAGGGAGTTCTAGGGTGTGCTAATTATATGTGCCAAATAGTGCCAAGATATGCCAATACATGCCAGGTGCTAAGGATGTGCACGGTGCCAGGGTATGTCAATATGTGTCAAGAAGTGCTAAGGAAAAAAAAGGAAGAACCAAGCTAAAATGTAAGGAAATTAACACATAAAAGGGTTAATAAGTCAAGACTTTATCTTTTTCAAAAGGGGAATGCTAGTCACATTAATAATAGGTCCAAATACATGCCAACTGGCATTGTGTGCCAAGTGCTAATGTATGTCAATGCATTCAACCAAGGTGTTCTAGGGCATGCTAGGGACTACCTGCATGCCAACACATGCTAGGAGAGCTCCATGTTGTGCTAGCACATGCCACCATGTGCTTGGGAATCAGTTTCATGACAAGATGTTCTAGGTACAAAGATGTTCCAAGACATGTGAGGTGCTAAGAAATGTTAGTGTGTGACAAAGCATTAATTTAAGGTGTGCCCGGACATTTGAGGAGTGTTAGGTCTTTCTCATTAATAGAATTTTCAGAGCTTGATTATGTATTAAATAATATATTTCCTACACACACTAGTGGAACTTTATCTAATTTGATAGATAATAAACTTAATAGATATGAATCATTTGTTGACTCATAGGAAAACTCTATTCGACTAGTGATTACTTAAGGGGAATGATACACACTAATTACTTCTTAAAAAAATGACTAATTCTAAACACTATGGCCTTGGAAATATCATAAAAAGCACTTCACAATAATGGCCTTAAATCGTTATCTTTTGAAAAAAAATATATTAACAGGCATATAGCGTCATCAAAAACTCATTGGAATGATCAATGGTGACGAACATTTTTTTACCGTCACCAAAAGTAACAAAAAGAACATTGGTGAGGGTCATTAAAATTTCATCACTAGAAGTGTCACCAAAGGGAGAATTAGTGATGGGCCTTTAACGACCCTCACCAAAAGTGTCATTGAAAATGGATTTGGTAACGAACCTTAAAGGACCATCACTATATACACTTACAGTGACGCTTTTTTAAGGACTGTCACCATATGTGACATTGGTGATGGACCTTAAAAGTCCGTCACAAGCATGACCCTCACCAATGTCCTTTTTTCTTGTAGTGGACGTCATGGGTGATCGCCAGAACATTCCTAACAAAAATATTGAGCTACCTGTAGGCCGACATAGTATACAAGTTTAATAGGATACCATCTCTGAAACATATCCAGGGCTGCGGAGTCGGTGATGAAATGATCACATTCATCACAGAGTGCACAACATTGGACGGGAGGAGGAGGAATAAACGAAAGTCTCTCAGGTGATTTCCTTACCTCTTGTAGGTATAATATGACTCAAGGTTCTTCCCCTTCTGTCTGCATGGGGGGCCCTCCTTATATGATTGTTCTAGGGCATGTAAAGCATCCCTATATCGTGGCATTTCTAGGCAATGATGAGTGTAATGCCCATAATTGTTGCAGATAGCGCATGCATGGTTGGTACGCAATGATTTGCCTTGATTTTTTGTGGTTGGTTCCTTTTATGGGAACTTGTGGCTGCAGTATTTATTTTGGAGCTTAGGAGAGGTTTTAATTCATCTAACTCTGGGTAGATATTGGTAGGATAGCCTACAATATTGCATAATGCACAAGGTTAAAGCGCCCTTGGCATGTTGGGGTTTTCTATATTTTTCCTTTTTTCTGGGTTTTCTTAGTCGTTTTAACTAGCTTCACTATGGGAATCTCTTTAATCGGTGTTGCCTCCTGAGGAGGGATGGGGGTTATTCATGTATATGTAATTCCAGGGGCTCCTAGCATGGTTGGTGGGACCAAATAATAGAGAGGTGTCGCGAAAGACATGTTTAGAAATGTTACCATTGCCAAGACTTGTTGTGACATGAAACCAAGAGGAGGGTATAAGAATGGAGTTTGGGAGATGGCGTAGGGTAGAAAAGACATTCCAGTGGCCTTGGTTTCGTTACAACTAGTCTCTGTTTCCTGGATGCTTTTAGTGTTTGATGATGACATCATGCACATCGGAGCCCCTGTGATATCAAAGAATGATTTTGGTATGAGAGGGGATCTCCTAGCAATGATCCAAGGATAGATGATGGTTTCAACTGGCTGGGGCCATATTCTTGGTACCGCATGAGCGATTCTATAGATGTGTCTACATAGGGTAGAATGACATTTGCGGTCATCATGGGTCGTTTGTCATTGTATGTCAATTGGTCAACGGTGATGATGCGATCCTCGTGGGAGAACATCATTATCCGGAATACAGAGGATACTATGGAAGACATGGCATACATATAACTCCGCCCAAGGAGTATATTGTAGTCAAGCTAAGCATCCAAGACCTCAATATCTATGAGTACCGCCTTGTTGGGCAAGCTAACCAGGACATTCTGATAGATATCGACGGGAGAGGAAGGACGCCCATCGTATGCTCTCACTATGATGTCGGATGGCTTCAGTTCGGGAGATCTCAACTTCTTCCAAAAACTTTTGGACATGATGCATGTAGATGCACTCTCAACGATGATACATGGGTGAATAGTGATGTTCTGTACTTACACTGGTATCTGGAAGGTGACCAATGAAGGAAGCCTGGGGGTGGCTTTATCTAAGTCAAAAGCCATTAGACACGAATCAGTAGAATCGATGGCACCTAACGTGGTAAGTAAGGATTTCCGTTGCTTTGGGAAAGATTGCAGGACCTCTAAAGCTGACATGGAAACGGGAGATTATGCTAAATCGTCCACGATGATGTAGTTATGGGACGCTTTGGAATGGTTTCCTACCCACCTTGTTGGAACTTTAGCCATATTTGGCAGTGGTTCAATAGGCATTTTGGATATAATCAATGGTGTGGTAGGTGCACTCATGCTCGCCCTTAATGAGTTAGTATATGGAGGGGTATCATAGCTTCTATTCCTTGTCTGAAAGAAAATTTCCTCGCCAATCTTATAGATTTCGTGGTTGTTGTTCCCGGAATCATTTGGGGGTGGTTGTTGCTATTGGGTACTAACCACCCCTTAGTGGGGGAAGGGCTCATGCATTACAACAGTTTGTTGTGTAGGCCCCCCTTGTCCACAGTTACCCTGAAGCTTATTTAGCTCAAGCAGTTCGAGACAGTGATGAGTGTAATGGCCATACTCACCACAAATAGCACAAGAATGGTTTTTCCACAGATTAGCTCTCTTGTTCTGCCCTTGGGATTTATTTGGCTCTTGGTTTTGATTTCGGTTGGGGTTGCTTTCAGCCTGAGATCACGGAGGGCATTGTTGGTTACTGGCCCCCTGTCCAGAATCTCCCTTTTTTTTTATTTTTATGATTTTTTCTTGTGGCGTTAAGAGGATTACTAGGATTCTCCTAGTCGTAAGACTAGCAAGGCTCAGCCTGAGAAGGTTGCACGAAGTTCACTGGTGCATTGTTTTGTAGTGATGGGTTTTGTGCTGGGAAGGGGAAAATTGGGGTCGTTGTCCCTAGTTTTTATATGGTTTCTGGGGGGGATCTCTTCCGTCAACGTTCCTAGCTATGTAATGGGTCCCCTGCGAGGGAGGGTACGATCCTCCCTACTGATGGTGGCATGACGACGCCCTAGTGGTAATATTCTGCAAAGGTGCAGGATGACTCTGATGGTAGCCTAGTTGTGTGATGTTCTGGTTAGGATCATATGAGTAACCGGGGTATGGGATACTACTGCCTAGGTAACCTTGGGTCAATGACCCGATCAATCTATCTACAATATTTGATGCGCTTGACAATTCTTTATAAGTTTGCAAGCGTGGGGCGTTAGGTAGGATGTTGTAAATGTATCTTGATTGGGTTTATATAAGTTCGAGTTGTTGGGCTTTACTAAAGGCATCCTCCTCGGAGGTAGGTCCTTGAGTTGACACATCCTTTGAAATCTCTGTTATGAGAGTCTTCAAAAATAGCTCCAGTAAAACTATATTATCGAGTTTGCCTTTGCACAAACTTCAACATCGTCGTCATTCATGGACATGGTCTGAGATATGGATAGCTAGCGTTTGCCTAAAATGGGTCAGTAACTCCATTCCTGAATCATGGTGGATGGGTAACTCAAAATATGTGAGGAACGTAGTAGCGAGGGTGCTAAAGGTTCCATGTGAAGTAGAAGGCTTCTCCACATACCATTTCGTGGCTGGTCCGGTTAAGGTGCACTGAAATAACCTTAGTCGAATAGTATCATTAATAATACTATTTGACAAAAACCATAGGTGGAAAGTCAATACATGATTTCCAGGGTCTTCCGCTTGCTTCTCTTCGAATTTTAGAATGTCCAAAGGGAGCTTCGTGGGAATGGAAGGCCAATTTGGGTTGTGCATAATGGGATCATTTGTTAGCTTTGATAGATCTGGGAGGTTTAATAATGCTAGGAAAGGTAATTGAGTATTGAGTTCCATTATTAATTGTGGAAACACAGGAATCTGGTTGTGTATGGGGGCTGTCTGGGGGATATTACCCTATGATGCACCTTTAGAAATTATATAACATATGCATTATATATCCAGATTCTCTTGATCTAACAATATTTATCTTCTTGCTAAATGCAGAATCCTTCCACTGTTAATCTTTTGTGGAAATTTAAACTCAATTGCAAACACATGAAGCAATAAAAACAATCGCACATAACACAGTTGTTTAACGAGAAAGCCTGAAGCTAAAAACTCCAACTATCATTTATTATGTATCATGGAGATCATGTAACAATCTCATATAAAACTCAACTCGTAGAGCTCTCAGTACAATATATTGTCACACACTTACATGAAGAAATTTTCAAATCTATGCACTGATTTCTTGCCACCTGATAGCCTGCCTCCACTACGCAATCCCTGCTGAAGAATAGCTCTGAATGAATTTGAATTACCCTTGCCTTGACTGTGCAATCCTCATTGGCAACAACAATGTGTGTGTGATGCAATCAATGCATCCCTATAGGCATAATGGATAGTCCATCTCACCCTTTCACCTATCTCTCCACTGGAACTAACATGCATTATAATTAACTGCTGTACTTGTTCAGTTGATTAGTGAGTTATTATTTGTGAATTAATTAACTAATTAATTCACTCTACTCTCACTAGTGTATCATTCAGTTAGACAAGATACAACTAGCTCAACTGAGTTTAACTCCAATAACTGAGTTAAACTAAATAACAACTCCATGAACTACTCTTCCAACTCTGTCATAACTTTGCCACTTCAGTTCTAACTGAATCCTCCATGCATGAACCACCAGTAAACCCTAGGAATTGTGTAATTCCTTCAGCCCACTGATTTTCCAAATCTGTTCACTAAAATAAAGTGCTCCAAGAGAATAAGTTGTTGTTTATTATCGGATTATTATTAAGAGCTAATAATAATCGACAATCTATAAATAGACTTCACCCAATATTCTAAAAATAGAATTTCATCTATTATTCCAACTTGACCAACCATCCACAAATAGCACCCTGCAACTTCTGAAATATGATCACCATGTCTAAAAATAGACATAGTCTAAAAATAGCCTTGCACCTAAAAATAGCCTGCGGGCCCACTTAGTGAAGGCGACTGATTTTCACTAAGCTCCATCATCTTGTTGAATCTCAAAACTCCCTCTCAACAAGATAGGGATTATCCTTCACCCCGATCCTACCTCTATGGTATTTGAATTTTCTCCTGGTGAGTGCCTTCATCAGAATATCTGCATCCCGATCTTCCGTAGGAATGTACTGAAGCAACATGATCTTCGACTGCACACAATCTCTGATATGATGATACCGGATATCAATATGTTTAGATCTATCATGAAACACAGGATTAATCGAGATTTTAATGCAACTCTGATTATCACAATGTATCACTGTAGGATCTAAATGTGAGTCGAACAAACCGACCACGATCTTCCTCGTCCAGATAGCCTCACATGTAGCTTGACTTGCTACCATGTATTATGCTTCTGTTGAAATGAGTGCCATGGATCTTTGTTTCCTGTTGTACCAAGAAACTGTTGTAGATCCGATACTGAAAACCCCTCCTGATGTGCTCTTTCTGTCTGTTGGGCTGCCTGCCCAATCTGCATCAGTGAAGCCATGCAACTTCACCTCATCTGTCTATCTGTACCATAAGCCATACTCATATGTGCCCCTGAGATACCTCAAGACATGCTTTCTTGCCTTCCAAGAGAGCTTGGTAGGCTTAACCATCGCTTGTGAAAGTTGGTTCACCGCATAGCATATGTCTGGTCTTGTATTAACTAAATACATGAGCGAACCCACCAATTTTCAATAAACAGTGGCATCCACTACCTCTGCCGATGTAGCATCCTCTTTCCTCCAATTTCCTGGAAGAGGAGTTTCGATAGGCTTGCAGCCTTGCATGTGAAACTTCTCCAGTATCTCCCGGGCATACTTGCCTTGAGACACAAACAGTTCACCTTCCCGCTGCCATATTTCCAATCCAAGGAAATAATGAAGGAGGCCCAAATCCTTCATCTCAAACTCCTTTGCAAGATCTGCCTTGCATGATTGTATCAACTTCTCATCACCCATTAGTATTAAATCATCAACATAAAGAACGATGATTAAAAGCTTACCCTCCACCACAATTTGGTACAGGTTTGCATCCACCTCACTCTTGGTGAAGCCAAGTCCAATGAAATAGCTGTCGATCTGTGTGTAAAAAGCACGAGGTGCTTGCTTCAGCCCATACAATGCTCTTTTGAGTCTACAAACATGTGACTCATTGCTCAAGATCTCAAATCCTTTAGGCTGCTCAATGTACACCTCTTCCTCAATGATCCCATTAAGGAGCACAGTCTTCACATCCATATGATGAATGTGCCAACCCATCTGCGCTGAGAGAGCAAGGATGGTCCTTAAGGAAGAATACCGTGTGATAGGTGCAAAGGTGTCTTTATAATCAATCCCCTCAATCTGTGAGAAGCCCTAGGCAACAAATATTGCCTTATACTTCTCGACGTTCCCATCAGTAGCTTGCTTTACCTTGTAGATCCATCTTGATCTGACAACTGATTTACCCACCAGCCTTGGAACAATATCCCAAGCACTGTTTCTGATAATGGAGTCACACTCCTCCACCATGGCATCTACCCATGTGGGCTCCTGCGCCGCTTCTTCAAAAGAAGATGGCTTTGTCATGACACACTTGCTCATAAGAGCCATGTATCCAGTAAATCAGTCAGGTGACTGTCTCTGTCTGCGTTGTGATGTAGGGACTCCTACATTTTGTGTTGCATCAAGCTTCAGTCTCTCAGCTTCTATGGTATGATTTCTGCTAGTTATGATGTTTGGATCTGCATGAGTGGACTCCTCCACTCCATGAATCTCCTCCTGTGGCTGATCCACATCTAGAGGCTCATCTACCGGAACTGGAAGTTCCTCCACTGCATGCAAGTATAGCTCCCTCTCAAGCATAGCTTGTGCAGCACCCGCGATCATTCTGTTCTTCCTCTCTACGACCCCATTCTGCTGTGTGTTATCAGGTGCTATGAGTTCTCTTCAAATTCCTTCTTTTCTACAGAAGTATCTGAATTCGCTTGAGATATATTTACCACCATTATCGCTCCGTAGAGCCTTCACTTGCCTCCCCGACTCCTTCTCCACCAATGCTTTAAACTCACAGAACTTTGAGAATGTTTCACTCTTCTTTTTCATGAAGAAGATCCAACATCTACGAGAATAGTCATCAATAAATATAACTTAATTCCTGTGTTTTGCTGTTGAAGCAACCGAGAAAGGTCCACACATGTCTGTGTGAATTCTCTCAAGGATCATCGAAGCACGGTTCTCCTTCTCACGAAAGGTGGTCTTCACAAACTTACCCATAGTACATCCCTTGCACTGATCTGATTGCGCAAGAGAACCCTCGGGAAGTCCAGTATAAATTTGCTGCAAAATCTTCAAAGCGACATGGTGAAGATGGCCCAATCTCCTGTGCCATAATTCTCCCTCATCCCGACTCACCACTTCTTCTGCTTTGCCCATCATTGCAGCGTAGCCATCTACCTCCATATTGTAGATATTCTTAACTCGAATCCCTATCCTCTTGGTTTAACCCGTTGTTTTATGTCGAAGGAAGGCTTTTCCCTCACTGAAAACAATGTCATAACCTTTGTCTTCCAACATTGCGACCGAGACAAAGTTCTCCTTCAGACCTAGAACATGCATAACATCCTTTAACATAAATGGATTACCTGACTCCCTCTCAAAGGTAATGGTCCCAATGTCGGTCGCACTATATCGACCATCGTCTCCCATCTCTATATGCATTTGGAGATCCTTCTCCTCTAGATCACTAAACAACTCCCTGTCTCCCGGCATATGGAAAGATGCACCACTATCAAGATACCACACCGATCCCATAGCGCTTGAAACCAAGCATGTGATCAAAGAGAAATCAAGTTCAAATTGCTAGGCTAAGGCCTCACCTGCTATAGCTCCAACAGCCTTCTTGTTCTTCTTCTTCTGTGGGCAGTTAGTGGCGAAATGCCCATGTTCGTGAAAGTGAAAACACTTCACTTTGGAAAAATCTTGCTTCTTGCCTTTAGCCTCGGATTTTGAAGGGAATTTCTTCCCCTTCCCTTTCCTTGCTTTGGTAGCCAAAGTGCAATTCTCTTCATCTTCATTCTTCGATGAAGAGCCATCCTTGGTACTTCGCCTGATCTCCTCCTGCACAAGATCCGACCAAAGTCGCTCCCATCTCGGTAGTTTCTCCCATCCATTGACAGAGTCTTCGTAGCTATGAAAAATCTTTGGAAGCCCAAGGAGAGCCAAGCTCACCAAGTCTTCATCATCAACAGTAATCCCCACACTTCCCAGTTCATCCTTACAGTGGACAAACTTCGTGAGATATTTTGGAATATTGTCGCCCTTCTCCATTTTTATTTTTTCTGAGCTTATCTTTAAGCGCCAACTTCCTCTAGTCGCTTCTGCTTTGGAAAAAATCTTTCAAAGCCTTCCACATTGAAAATGGAGTGGCTTTCCCATGAAGGCTTGACACAATATGGTCTTTCACACCTTCCAACAAAATCCTTCTTGTCTTTGCTACCTTCTTTTGCCATGCGTCAAGTTCTGTAGTATCACTAGAAGTAGGCTTCGGAACATCGCTATCGATGAACTCCTTTAATCCATTATCTTCAAGCACCACCTCCATCCTACCCTTCCAAGCTATGTAATTCGAGCTGCCCTCAAGGGCATACTCCAATCGCAACCCATTGAAAGACATTTCAATGTATACTCAATTGTCGCACCAAGAAATTTCTACAGCAAATTCGAATTGTCCACCAGCACAAACTCAACAATTCTTCACAATTGCAATATTCAAGAATTAACACTGCTCTAATACCATGTATAAATTATATAACATATGCATTATATATCCAGATTCTCCTGATATAACAATATTTATCTTATTGCTAAATACAAATCCTTCCACTGTTAATCTTTGAAATTTAAACTCAATTGAAAACACATAAAGCAATAAAAAAAATCGCACATAACACAGTTGTTTAACGAGAAAGCCTGAAGCTAAAAACCTAAACTATCATATATTATGTATCATGGAGATCATGTAAAAATCTCATACAAAGCTCAGCTCATAGAGCTCTCAGTACAATATATCGTCACACACTAACATGAAGAAATATGCAAATCCATGCACTGATTTCTTGCCACCTAATAGCCTGCCTCCACTGTGCAATCCCTGCTGAATAATACCTTTGAATGAATTCAAATTACCCTTGCCTTGACTGCACAATCTTCATTGGCAACTCCAATGTGTGTTTGATGCAATCAATGCATCATTATAGTCACAACAGATAGTCCATCTCACCCTTTCACCTATCTCTCCATTGGGTCTCCACTGGAACTGACATGCACTGTAGTTAACTCCTGTATTTGTTCAGTTGATTAGTGATTTATTATTTGTGAATTAATTAAATAATTAATTCACTCCACTCTCACTAGTGTATCATTCAGTTAGACTAGATACAACTAGTTCAGCTGAGTTAAATTGAATAACAACTCCATGAACTACTCTTCCAACTCCGTCATAACTTTTGCACTTCAGTTCTAACCGAGTCCTCCATGCATGAACCACCAGTAAACCCTAGGAATTGCGTAATTCCTTCAGCCCACTAATTTTTCAAATCTGTTCACTGAAATAAATTGCTCCAAGATAATAAGTTGTTGTTTATTGTCGGGTTATTATTAAGAGCTAATAATAATCGACATGTATCTATTTTTAGATCGACAATCTATAAATACACTTCGCCTAATATTCTAAAAATAGAATTTCATCTATTTTTCCAACTTGATTAACCATCCACAAATAGCATCCTGCAACTTTTGAAATATGATCACCATGTCTAAAAATAGACTTTCACCTAAAAATAGCCTACATGCCCAGTTAGTGAAGGCGACTGATTTTCACTAAGCTCCATCATCTTGTTGAATCTCAACAGCACCTAGCTATGTGTTATGTTGAGTCCCTGAAGTGGTGGCGCTCCTCTGCCATATGGGGGTTGTGGGAGGAGTGGTATGTGGTGACCCTGAGGGGGTTTCCACAAGTGTGGCATTGGGTGACCCTTGGGGGTTTCCAACTAATGATGCCCCGATAAAATATGAACCAATAAGGGTGGATGTGTGTTTTCTTTGACGCCTGATTGGATAAATCCCTAGCACTCCTCCCTATAATGGGGGGAGGTCCAAAAAACATCTAGATCGACAAGGTCTCGTTGGGTCAGTTATGGTGTCAACTCGGTTTGATTTTGGAAATATTTTTTATTTTTTCTGAGAGGAGAGAGATTATTATCAATGAAAAATGTGATCACATAAATAAAACAAAGCGAAAAATAAAAGGTAAGTTTCTCCTTTAAATTAATACTATGTGATAAAAAAATCAAAAAATAAGTTTTTGGTTGTTTCGTGGATGATACTCAAAAACCCTAGAAGACCTAATCATCCTCACACTCTAAAATGTAACTGGGCCTTGTGAAGATATCGTATGATGGGTACTGGGGCTAACGTCCTGAAAGAACTGGCGACACCTTCCAGCAGCCGAAGAATCAACCAAGGTAAAGGTAAGAGGATCTACCGTTTCCTGCATCGTCACCTATAGGGAAGGATGCCCTAGATTTGTTCACTAAAGCATCGTCGTCCCACGTGAGCATTCGAGTCTTGAGCTTCTTGGTATTCAGCTACCAGTACCGAGCACTAGATAGTTCAAGTAGCCCCAAATAGTACTACACGCACTAGGCCTAAGCTTAACCCTCTCTTAATCGAGTCTCTATAGCGCTTGGGAATTTTGTTCTGTGGGCAATAGACAGACTTTAAGCTCCATAAACAGTCAACTTATATGTTTCAAGAATTTAAAATGACCATGGTGGCTTATTGGATGCCTACCCCCAATGGTCCTAACATGAACTATTATTTCTTTTGTGGCGCCTGTTTGGATATTTTAATGAGTTCAATTAATGGTTAGTTTTAAGGAGTCTTAATTTTCTTAAGGTGTGCCTTGGTGAAGCGACGGTAAGAAGAGGACCAACGTCATAACTTAGTGAAGCTTCGTGTGTGTAATGAAGTGTACAATCACAATGTTATAGGATGTGGATATGCGATGATCCTTTACACTCCTTTCCTAATTACACTATGTTTGATTGTTCCTTTAATACAATAAACAATGTGCGGATAATGGGCCATTTACGATTTTGCCTAGTTAGAGTAAATGTTGCACTATAGGGAGATGGAAAACTATCAAAATAAATTTTTCATATATGTACTCAGGATCACCAAGAGGGGAAAGGGTGGCATAGATTACTTGCCTTCTTTGATTCTTTGATCCTAGTCTTGAATCCTAATGCAAAATTTAAACTAAACTTAATGGAAAATTTTGAAAAAATGAAACTAGCTAGAGATGCATGGATATGGGCCACTTACTCCCTCCTAATTAATCCTATGTGTTTGGTGTCTATTATCAGTATCTAGTTCATTCAGATAGCATGTGTGGATTTAAAAACCACTTACTTGCCCCCTAATTAAACTATGTGAATTTGTGATAATAACTAAAATTAAAACAATGTAATAGCTAATCTAAAGTTCGGCCAAAAACATGTCCTAACAGTCTAGAAACACCATAACACAGTGATGGAAGATTTATTATGGGCTTCCGATCACTTTACAATTGCTAAAAATGAAGAAAATCAATGAAAAAAAGTGCTCATTGGTTTCTGCGCGGGTTATTTTTACATAGGTGTGCGACTTGCACGTATGTTTGGACTGAATGCACGCGGGTTTACTGTGGACGGAAATTCCGCCTTGTTTGAACTGAATCTCTTCACAAAGGGTGAATGAGAGAAGCTGAGCAAGAGAAGAAATTGTCCTGCAGCAATCTTGGGCAGAAGAGAGGTCTTGCAAAACAACAACCACTTAGCTTAAGAAGAAAAAGAAGTGGAGTTGCCAATCCTGTATTGGTGCATTTGACACGTGGGTGTACGAAATGCACGGTGCTTGGTAGGGGAGGTTTCTATCCTACAAGAAATTTCACAGGGAAAAATGAGTTGTTAGATGGTTAGCGAAGAATCATAATATGTAGAAAACTAGTTATAAAACATAGCATGCCACAATAGAGGAAGAAACATGATACAACAAATAAAAATAAAATACAAGCTCAATATCGAGTTTAAACAAACTATTAATACCAATGGAGAACGAATCCCATTTTATTAGCTAGTGGTGGTAAAAAAGAGGTAGAATGTTAAAACACTCGCAGTGAATCCTTAGAGCTATGGAGCTCTAATATCATAGTAAGGAGGGATGTTCCCTTAGGCTGCTTGCAAGCGTCTCTCTCCTCAAATGAGTGTTAGGATAATGGAAAACGGATGCACTTCTCCTCTTGGATTGAGATGTTGGATGGGCAACAAACGAATCCCTCCACTCCTTGTTTCTTAGACAACACACCGCTAGTTTTCTCTTGGTCAATTTGGCCAGCATAATAATGTGTTCTAAATTGTTCTTCTCATGGTAGTATTTTATAGGAAAAATTCAAATCTTCTTCCCTCTCTTGGTAGAATTTTGGATGGTGACCCAAGAGTGGAGGTTGATTCCATTGTGTGCTACACTTGAGGCCTCAAGGAGGCTCTAAGGCGACTATCCTTGGCAGCCTTGAGTGGAGAATCTTCTTCCTTAAGTGTGCCAAGTGGTCCTAGATGGTGACCTTCCGCCATACCCAACATCACACGGCTATTTGAGGGATAGCCACAAAGATCTTCACTATTATCAAATAAAAGCTCGCGAGGAGCACTTAGTGCCAGTGCCTTCTGTGCGCGACTTGATAAATTTGCCTGCTTGACCTTAGGAAAAGTTAAATTTTCCAGATTCTGTAATGTTTATCTTTCCTGTAAATCCTTTTGCTTGACATTTCATGATGTCTTTTGCCTATCCGATTTTATAGCGATAACAACAACAAAGGAAATAATCCATGATAGAAAAACAAGAAAAAGACAAGGTGCAAGGGAGAGCAAGATGCAAGGCAAAGGAAAAGACATGAAAAATATTGTGATGCATGGATATTTGAATATGAATGCAAGATTGTATTAATGCATGCTATTTATTTATTTTATTGACATGAAATATATGAATGCATGACATTTGGATATGATGAATTTCATTTTATGTATATTAATATTCAAGAGTTTAGGAAGTTTTGAAATTGAAGAGACAATTTTTGGAATGCAAAGAGACAAGTTTTGTCATTTCATATTCATGTGAGTGGAACACGAACAACCATCAAAATTTTATTTATAAATTTGTGAAAGGTTGGAGATATGGATGGTTAGGGAGTGGGAGAATGTGTGAGAGATGGTTAAATTGTTATGCATTAGTTACCTGGCACATATGAAGCTTATGTGAAGCATATTTGAAGGGAAGAAAATACAGAGTTGAAGATGGAGATATGCAAAATTGATGAGCAGGTAAACCAACACATTTTTGTTTCTCGTCTGCATCAAGGGATTGTAGTCTCCTTATCAAGTAGTGGCTTGATAAATACTAGGTTGGGGCCTGTTGAGGTAGGAGTGTCATGTGGGTTGTAGCCTACATAAAGCGTATGGGAGTTGGAGCTTCCTTGCATGTTGTAGCTTGTAGAAAATTCAGGTAGCAACCTCCTGTAGGTTGGAGCCTACTGAAAATCAAATGTAATAAGGGAGTAGGAACTTGCATCATCACAAAAATAAAAAAAATCATGCTTTTCTCCCTTTTATGGGTTTCCACTTATATCTAGTGTCAATATGTGTTATTATTATGTGCTAATGTGATGTTTTGGTTTTCTCATTACTTTTTGTTCACATATTTAATCTGTTGGTCATTATTTGTTAAGTTTCTCATTTAATGTTTCAGTTAGTGAGTTTTAAAGAAAATAAATTAATGTCCCTGAATGCACTAAATTTATTCATCCCCTTCTCAGTTTAGTCAAATTTTCATCAACTTCAAAAACAAACCTTTGGTGTTTTTCTATATATTTTAGTCCCCGTTGGATTGGACAAAGTGATTCCCATTTTCTGATGTGTCTGGCCATGTTTTGATTAGGAATATCACATAAAGATACCGTGTTTTACTCTTGCACAAATTGTTATCAAGGTCTTTGTGCTCTCACTCATTCCATTTGTTTTTGGACATAAACCATCTCAACACATGACATGCATAAAAGAGTATTGGATTATGAGTCTTTTAAAGTGGGAATTTATAATTTGTAAAATGCAAACATTGTTTTTGTAGCAATAAGAATAACTCTTGTTATCCTTAAAGTGTTTTTAAGGTAAATGTGCATCAACTTAACTTCTTATGAAATCTAGCCTAAGCTATTTATGGTTTTAAGTTATCTGTGGTGGCTTATCTTTGATGTTAATTTGTGGATATTTTCATCTCTTTTTTTTTAAAAGAACACTAATATTGAACACTTATATCTTTTTTTGGTGTTCATGTTTATTCCAATCTCCACTCAAAATGGCTATAAGGCCTTAAGATGACACTATAAGCTAAGTAATGTCCCCATGGTCAATGTCACATGGTTTATGAAAAACTATATCTTTATAATAAATAGTAATAGGTTTACCAATGCTTAAAAATTTTTGTTTAACCTTTACATTCTCATAGAACAGATGGATTTTTGCATCCAAACCATTTGCGACTACTAATAAGTTCATTTAAAAACCCTTGATTGGACTTTATTAAAATAATAATAATAATAATAATAATAAAATAAAATTCTCCACTAGTAAGTCCAAAACCAGTGGCACTAGGAAGAAACGTAATGGGAAACGGCAATATATTGAAAATAAACCACAAAAAAACAAAGGGTAATATCATCTTGGTGGTAAAAAGAGCACGCCTGTTAAGTCAAATACAAGTGGAGGCTATAGAATTCTAATGGAACACGTCTATAGAATTTAAAGGATCAAAGGAGTTGTACAATATAGTTGGGTGGGGCTTATAGAATTTATAAAGGAGTTGTACAATGTGGTTGGGTGGGGCTATAGAATTTATAAAGGCAACCAATAATTTCCGGTCTATTGGCCCATTAATGTTGTTAAGAGTACCAATGACTATACCATGTTCATGTCGTCCATGCCCATGCCATCCTTAGCCGTCCTCTTCACCTTCGATCTCGAGTCGCCAAAAATTCTGCGGCCATCAACTCGCCATTAACTCTCCCATCTGTCGGTCTCAAGTGTGCCATTAACCCTCCATCGGCGCAGTTAAATTTCGTGGGCTTTTACCGGGATAAGAAGGGGCTGCGATCATCGCCCGGGGCCGAGAGGGATATGTCAACCTATGAATCCACCTTGAGGAGCTGAGATCGGGCCACACTGCAAATGCCCATGAAGGTCGTGACACGAAAATGCCCGAAGATATTCTCCGAGGGATATGTTAACCTGCGAATCCACCCCTGAGGAGCACGAAACGAGCACCACGCAAATTCCCACGAAGTCGTGACATAGAAATGCCATGAGAAATTCTCCGTGCAAGCGGTTAAATTTCGATTGATGTTAATTTTGCATAGAGAAATTCCCGGACAGCGACCATTAACTCGAAAATCTCGTGGGCGGGCGAGTGGATAAATATTTTGAGAACTTCCCGGACATGCAACCATTAACTCTCTCCAATCCACCCGAAGAAGGATGTCTGCGTTGAGTAGTTAAATTTCGAGGGTGCATTAATTCCCGAACAGCTGACCATTAACTCGAAAATTTCATGGGCAACAGTTAAATTTCAAAGGATGTCTGTTTACTTCATAATTTTTGGATGTAATAAGTATTATTGAGAGATAAGGTTCGGGAGCAAGGCTGGAAGGATGGGAGGTTTTACGGACATGGTCGACCAACGCGACGTTTAGTTCATCATATTTCACTGGCTAGGGAAAGTGTTGGTAAGTTTATAAGCTGTCTGTTTCTTTTTTTTATTTCACTTGTCTATAGCTAGAATGATTATTAGAGATTTCTTTATAAATGTTCTATTTTTTCTTAAAAAAAACCAAATTTAAGAGTTTTATATATGAAAAAAATTAAAATATAGAGGAAATATCTTCATTGCCATTATATATTCTAGTCATGGTAATTTTGACCAAAATAACATTATATATTCCTATCAATATATATTCCAATCATTATATATTTCTAACATTATATATTCCTATCATTTATTTCCTATCATTATATATTTCAACAATTATATATTTCGAAATGGCAATTCTTGTCAAAATAGCATCTTGCTTCCACCATTATTTTAGAGATTTGATAATTATTGCAAACGAGTGTAATGTCTTATCTCAAAAAATTGGAATCTTGTTAATGTTTTAATTGTCATTGAATTCAAGGTCTTTTAATAATCAAAACCCATTTTTTTTCTTTTAAGGATTACAATCTAAGGACAGAAAGAAAGAAAAAAAAGCTGAAATATGGGCATGTGATGTGTCATTTTTTTCATGATTGTGAGAGAAATTTATTTTAATTGGTTATTTTTCATTTCATTATTATTGAAAAAAATTATTAAATTTATTAAATCCATTTTCCATTAGAAATCAGAACCCATTTTTTTCCTTTTAAGGATTACAATTTAAGGACGAAAGAAAGAAAAAAAAATAGAAAGGCATTGACACGTGTGAAATATGGGCATGTGATGTGTCATTTTTTTTGTAAAACATTTTAATGTTAGATTTTACTATTTATTTTATTTTTTTCATGATTGTGAGAGAAATTTAGTTTAATTGGTTATTTTTCATTCTATTATTATTGAAAATTTTATTAAATCTATTTTTTTGAAAGTTGTTTTATGGGTTTTTTTCATTTTGAGGCATGTATATGATTCTTTTTCAATTTTTATTTTATTTCATTTAAACAAATTTTTTTAAAATATAAGATTATTGATTTGTAATTTTTTTAATTTAAAGTATATTTTATTTATTCCATTATAATTTTTTTTTATAAAATGTCTTTTTAAATTTATTGTTTAAATTCAAAAAAATATTTTGTCAACATTGTTATCCTATTGTTTGGAGTTCAATATGTAGAGAAAGGCCTTTATATCATTTTTTTGTCACGATGGCAAACATGTAGTTTTGGATGTTTTGAATAAAATCTCCTTAACACAAAATATGCCATATTAGACTTGATTTCTAAAATAGTTTTGGATGTTATGAATAAAATCTCCTTAAAACAAAAGATGCCACATTAGTCTTGATTTCAAAAGTAACGATAACGACCAATGTATGCAACACATCATCTACAATGTTGCTTCCATAGAAAAGAGTACAACATGAAATCAAATGAAAATCACACCAATCGATGCATAGTTATACTATACAAAAATAAAGGTGTATTGCCACATCACATAACTGGATATAATATGTTCAACTTATATAACTGATTCTCATTATAGCATGTAGTTTACGTAAGTCTTGCTTTATTTCACTTTGCCAAAAACATAATCACAATTGAAAAGAACGAGAAACTAAGATTTGTTTATTTTGTTCTAGGAAAACAATATAATTATAACACCCACGTGCTATGATGAGATGAGAGTTGTTAACTATTTCAAAATGCAACATATGTTGTGAATTACATCACATTATTTTCCTAAAAAAATTGTGGACCTTTACACATGTGTTTATTTTAAATGAATAATTATGTAAAAAAAAATTAATAACATCATTATTATTATGAATAACATTATTTTTATTTTAAAAGAATTAGAATTCTTAATTAACATTAAATATGTTACTTTAAAAGAATTAGAATTATTAGTTAACATTAAATATTTGTATAGTAATAATTTAATTTTAAAGTTAAAATCAAAACATGTATCAAACTGTTATATAATATTTTTTCAATATATAATTAAACATTAAAACTTATTTTTTTGAAGTAATTAATCATTCTTATTTTTTATTTTTTTTGAAAAAAAATCTCAAAAAACAAATTGGCTTTAAAACATTGTGTTGGTATTTCTTGGTTTGTTAGACATGTGTGTTATCTTAACTTTAGTGTAGCTAGTGCATCATTCTAATTTTTAGTTTACTATTATATACTCACCTAGTTTAATTAGGAGACAAGAAATGTGGCCCATATCCACACATGTCATCTAAATAAGCTGATTATTGATAGTAGATATCACACACATAGATTAATTAACAAAGAGTAAGTGGCCCAAGTCCACACATATTTAGTTAGTTTTCAAATTCTTGCATTAAATCAAGTTTTAATTTTTTGCATTAGGATTTCGGGACCGAGATTAAAATACCAAAAGAAAGCAAGTAATCTATGTCACCCTTGCACCTAACGGTGACCCACGGGTATGCATATGAATGCTCTCTCTTGATATTTTACAATCTCCCTATAGAGAAAACTTTTAGTTTAAATAGGACAAGTTGTAAGCGTCCCATTATCCGCACATTATTTATTTCATGAAAGGAACAACCAAACATAGTGTATCGTATATCCGCATCTTACAAGATTGTGATTGTTCACTTTATTTCACACACGAAGCTTCAACAAGCTAGGGCCCTCATCCTATTCTTACTTGTAGCTTCACAAAGGCACACCATAAGCAAATATTTTCTTTTCATTTTCCTAGTTGAAAGTCATTAATATTAGTTCAATTTTTTGGCACTAGGATTCGGGCGGGGATCGAATTATCTTTAGAAGAGCAAGTAATCTCTGCTACCTTTGCACCCACGGGTGATTCTAGGCAAGCATATGAACACTCTCTATTGATAATTCACCATATCCCTATAGTTGATCAATTAAATTAACTAAGAAGCATTGTAAGCGACCCACATCCGCACATGTTTTACTTTTGAGCAAGGAACAACCAAACCTAGTTTAAATACGGGATATTGAAAAGGATCACCGCATATCCACATGTTCAAACTATGTGCTTGTTCACCTCTTTCTCACACACATTCACACCTTAAGTGAATCAAATCCACCTAAAACTCACTTAACTAAACGCATTAAACTCTCCCAACGGGGGCCACAAGAGAAGTTATAGCTTAAGTTAGGGCCAAGGGGGGTAGGCATCCAATAAGTCGCCTTAGTCGGTTTACATCTTGAAACATAGAAGTTGACCATTTAGGGGAACTTTTAAATCCGTCTATCCGCCCACGGAAAAGAAAACCCGAGCGCGGCGAGACCCGATTCGGAGGGGGGTTAGGCTTAGGCCCAATGCGTGCGGTATTATTCGGGGCTACCGACCCATCTAATACTCGGTAATGGTAGCTGCATTACCAAGAATCCCAAGACTCGAATGCTCACGTGGGACGACGGTACCTAGTGACCAAAATTAGGGCATCCTTCCCTATAGGTGACGAGACGAGGCAAGCACTGGATCCTCTACCCTCACCTTGGTTGATTTTCTTCGGTTGATTGGAGGCGTCGCCGACTCTTTCGAGACGTTGCCCCGACATTCGCAAGATATCTTCTCAAGGCCGAGTTACATTTGAGCGTGTGAGGATGATTTAGGTCTTCTAGGATTTGAGTATCATATGAAAAAACAACAAAAAACCATATTTTTTTATTGAATGGTCATATAGGATTAATCTAAAGGGAAAATTTATCTTTTATTTTCTCTTTGTTTTATGTATGTGATCGGATTTTTTTCTTTGATTGTAATCTATATCCTCTCAAAATTCTCCAGAACCATACCTAGACGACGCAGGAACGGACCCAACAGGACCTCGTCGATCTAGATGCCTTTTGGACCTTCCCCCCATTACCAGGAGGGGTTCCATGTCTTTCACCATTTAGGCATCAAAGACAAAACACTGCCACCCTTATTAGTTCATCCTTTATTGGGGCATCATTAGTTGGTAACCCTCATCGGTCACCCAACACCACACCGGTGAACACCCCCACGGGGTCACCACATACCACTCCTCCCACAATCCTTAGGGGGACGGAGGAGTGCTACCCATTCGGGAAGTCGGGTGAACTCACGGCGGGGAACATCATAGATAAACCCTATACCTAACAAGAACATTGTGTTTTCACAAGGGGGCAATGGCTACAAACTCTCGGTCACCTTTCTTAGCTTCGTTAAATTTACCAGATTCAACTAAGTTGACAAACGATCCCATTACTCACAACCCTACATGGATTCCCATGCCCACGAAGCTCCCTTTGGACATTCCATAGTTTGAAGGGAAGCAAGCGGAAGACCTCGAAAAATAATATTATGACTTTCCACCTATGGTATTCGTTGAACAACATCATTGACGATATCATTCGACTAAGACTATTTCAATGCACCCTAACCGTAATAGTTGCAAAATGGTATGTGGAGCAGACCCATATGCTACGCTTGGAACCTTTAGCACCCTCGCTACTGCATTCTTGACCTATTTTTCAGTTACCCATCCACCAAGATTTTGGAATGGAATTAGCGACCCACTTTAGGCAAACACCCGCTGACCATATCTCATACCATCTCCACGAATGGCGGAGGCGTTGTAGTTTGTGCAAAGCCAAACTCAATGATCAAGTTACGTTATACATGTTCTTGAAAAACTCTCACCGCATAGATTTCGAAGGATGTGGCGCAACAAAATACCATATCACGAAGAGGGCGCTATCAATAAGGCCCAAAAACTCGAGATGATCTATATGCGGTCGGGATATATTTACAATATCATGCCCTAACGTCCCCTAACGCTCGCAAACTTACAAAGAATCTTTAGGCGCGTCAAACTACGCAGAGGTTTTGATTGGGTTATTGACCCAAAATCAGCTAAAGCGACGACATTCCATACCCGGTTATGCATATGATTCTACCCAGGGACATACCGGAACACGGCTATCAAAGTCATTATGCACCTTCGAAAAATGTGACTAATAGGGCGTCATCGTATCTCCATCGGCGGGGAGGTCCGTATCCTCCGGCTCGGGGGGACCCGGAATGCAGCTAGACATGCTAATGGAAGAGCTTCCCCCCAACATCCATTTATAAACTAGGAACAAGGACCAAAATATGCCCGAGTCCCTAACGAGAAAACCCACCTATGCAAAATAATGCACGGGTGAACTTTGTGAAACCTTCCCAAGCTCAACCATGCCAACCATACAAACAAGAGAATCAAAATTATCCTCCCAATGCAACTTTGAAAAAAAGGAAAAAAAACAAGCCTAAAGGAAATCCTCGGGACAGGGGGGAAACAATCAAGAACGCCCTTCGCAATCTCGAGTCGGAGGAAACTCCAATTGAAATCAAAACCGAGGAACGAAGTAACCCCCAAAGGCGAGCAAGAGGGAAAATATTTGGACAAACCACTCTTGTTTAATGCTGTGGTGAGTACGACCATTACACTCATCATCGTCCCGACCTCCCCTGAGCTAAAGAATATTCAAGGTAATTGGGGACAAGGGGGATCCTCCCCAACGGACATCGGTTATGGAGGAGCCTTTCCCCCACCAAGGGACAATTACCACTCAACAACAAACTCCCAGACGATTACGGAAAGAACGACCATGAAATCTACATGAGTCGGCGAAGATTTTTTTTTCGGACACGGAACCGAAATTATGATACCCCACTAGACACTAACTCGTCGGGGGTTAGTTCAAGTGCACCAACAACACCTTTAACCATATCAAATATGCCTATTGAACCTTTTCCAAAAATGGGTCGAGGGACCAACTAGGCGGGCGAAACCATTCCAAAGCGGCCCATAGCTATAGCATTGTGGATGATCTAGCTTAATCTCCCATTGCCATGTCGGCTTTGGAGGTATTAGAATCATGCCCAAAGTAAAGGAAAGCCTTACTTTCTGCGTTGGGCGCCATCAACCACGCTAATTCGCACCTAATATATTTTGATTTAGACAAATCCACCCCTTGGCTTCCTTCAATGGTCGCCTTTCGGATAACGGTGTTAGTTCAAAACATCACCATCCATCGATGTATAATTGACGAGGGTGCATCCACATGCATCACGTCAAAGAACGTCTAGCGAAGTTAGGGTCTCTCAAACTAAAGCCATTGGACATCACGCTTAGAGCATATGATGGACGCCCTTCAGACCCTCGTCGGTCTCTACCAAAATGTCCCGGTCTGTAGTCCTCAAGATGGTCCTTATAGACATTGAAGTCTTGGATTGTCACTATGTCCCTAGATTACGTGCAATGCTAGCTTGTATGTGATCGACCATAATTCACCTCTCCCAAGAAGATGGCTCGGACGGCGAATCCATGAACAACTCGACAACTCAAGAAGATGTGCTTGAGTAGATCCATCCTCTTTTTTTCAGGTGAAAAACGACCAATCGGGGAACCCTTAGTCACCCCCGGACATTCTCCATGGACAAGACCAACATGTGTGTTTTTTTAAAATGCCTAATCATATGGTTTTCACTTTCCCCGACTTAGAAGCGCTACAACGCTCGTACCTAGTCACACCATCTAGCGAGCGGGACGGTAACCCAATTTCTAGGATTTTTTGCCTAGTGTTCCAAGGAAATCACCATGAGCAATGTTGTACCTCTAAAAAAGGGTCTAACAAACCAACCACGGTCATGAGTGTTAGTAATGTTGAGGAATCCTCCAACATGCAACACAACCCCAAATACCTTTTCAATCTTTGTAATGGTGCTCACCTTCTTAAGGATTGTTCTAGTATACATAGTGTCTTAGAAGTGTGCTCTAAATATTCTCATCAACTTATGGTTGATCCATTGATTAGTGATTCTAAAGTTCCCAGTGGAAAAGGGTAAAGTTAGGTTTCCATGTAGGTTATGTGAAGGGAGGCATCAAAATCACCTTTTCCCTCGACCACTCATCACAAGTCACCCCATGACACTAAGTTGGTGACACCACCTCCACAAAGACATCATATGTCATACATGGTTAGTCTAAATTTGTGAGAAATATCTAAGTTGATTAATGACCCAATTATTACTTTTTCCAAAGTTGTTTATCTGAAAAGTATAAAATATTTACCTAAAAATGTGATTTCAATGCTTAGTGATATGCATTAATCAAGACCATAATATTTACTCAAACCAAATCGTTTTCAATGGAATGTGTACAGACATTTTAAGAATGTGTAAGTGGGAGAGGATTAATGGGTTGGAAGTTGAAGACCCAGAGGATATGATTGAATTTTCAATAGAAGACTTAACATGGACAAATGTTGATGGGGACCAAGTTACAGTTATTCTGTATTGTCGACTTGATGATTTTATAAGAAGAGAGGAATCGAGTGAATCTGCAGCCACTCGATTTAATCTTTATACTCATCGAAGTAAAAAAGTAGAGGATATCAAACAAACACATTGTTCAACATATCTGGAGTACACTATGTGAGTCTTTATATATTTATCAATATATGTATAATTTTTTACAAAATGCATATATGTTATATCTAATTTGTTGTAAAAAATTTATATGTAGGTACTGGTGTGCATATGGTCCGGACTACAAAAACCAAATTATGAGTGCATCCTCAGATCAAAAAAAAACGCGAGTCAACAAGAAAGTATTAAAGTTGGTTGCCAATGTCACTTCATTGTACGACGAATTCAACTTAGACCGAGAAGATGTTGTAATAATATATACTGCATGTAGGCATATTGATAAATCCAATGTTGTTTGTCATGGAAAAGATGCAATCGGGCGAGGCCTATGAGATTCGATTATGCACCACATTTAACAAGGGATATGCAATCTATTGTACAACATTTAATCCAAAGAGGTTTTAAAGTTACAATGATATGGGACAAGTTCATATCTGATGTGAAGGATGAATGTGGTGATTTATACACAGGGACATCTCGAGATACATATATGACAAGACAAGATATATTAAACATTTACAATGATACCATAAGGCTAGAGTATGTTAAAGATCAAAGTGATCCAAACGGTGTAGAATGTTGGTATAAGGAACACCACGAGAGCTTTTTTCTTCTACCAGAAACAAGATCTTGTTGAAAACATCCCTTTTATTATAGGCATACAAAAAAAGTGAATGTGCTCAATGATGCTAAAATATTCTCACAATAATATAATCTCAATGGATTCAACATTTAGTACAAATAAGTATGGGGTGAGTACAAATTTATCCTAAATTTCATTCATTTATTCAACCTCATTTTAATGCATGTAGCTTATATAAATATAATTATGTACATTGTTTGTAATGTAGTATCAACTGTACACCTTAATGGTTTTTGACAAACATCACAATGGGGTTCCAGTAGCTTGGGTGATATCATCACGCAATACTATAGCTGATATTTCTAAATGGATGTCAACTCTCTTTGCCATTGGGAAGAAAGAGCGACCATATTGGCATGTTGAAGCCTTCATCACAAATGATGCTACTACTGAAATTGAAGCGTTAAGGTGATGTGTTTATTCAAGAGACATAAAAATATTGTTAATGTATATTCCCTCTAATAAATTGTGATATTTCAGGTCTTCAATCAAGTGTAAAATATTATTATGTGTGTGGCATGTTCGTTGTGCATGGTTGAAGAATGTTGGAAATAAAGTCCAAGGAAGGGAAAACCAAATCCACATTTTTCGTTCTTTAGGAGAAATCATGCACACATGTGAAGATGATGAATGCAGCAAAAAGACAGTTGAAAGGATCTTTGAAAGATTCAGTGACCAACCAAGGTTTTTGGAATATTTTAAAACAACTTGGTTAGCCAACAAAAAAATATGTAAGTTTCTTGTAAGTGGCTTTAATGACTCTATATTATTAATTCATAACTAATAAATTTCTTTCTACAGATATGTGGGCAAAAGCATACAGAAATTTTTCACATTCCAATCAGGATATAAATAATGCCATTGAATCATATCATCGGCATATCAAGGAAAGGTACCTAAGTGAAAAGAATAATGCATGTCGTAGACGTGTCGATTGGTTAATATATGTGTTGTTGACAAAGGTTGTATTATATTACAATCATATGCAACGTTTAAAGAAGAAATCTGGTTTTGTACGGCCTAGAAAAATTGAGGAACAATTGAATTCATCCAAGTGTAGAGCTAGCCAAATCCAAAATGAAGATTGTGTGCTTGATGAAAAGAGTAACAATGGTTATTGGGTTCGTAGCCAAAATAAGGATACACGTGATATTTGGTACAATGTCCTATATAAAGGTTCCAATCTACACTTATTTGATTGCAATTGGGCCTTGAATGGAAATGTTTGTAAACATGTACTGAAAGTTGAGATGTTGGTGAGTAACATTAGTTTGGGTGAAAATGTACTACCTAGTGTCACTAATCCTACTACAGAAAGGCCTACAATTTTATTTGATTTGAATGAAACACCTATATTGGGCCTAGAAATCCAAACGGAGCTTCCGCCATGCTTTGATTCTCCTCCAAATATAAATTATTATAATGAAACAAGCATTAATAATGTTGAATCGACCAATGTACGACCATATAGTGCATTATTTGAAGATGATGAGATGAAACGTGTTAACTCATCAACTCATGAGAAATTGAGATCCATAATACCTACAAATTTGGAGCAAGCAAATGCATTGAACGAGTTTGGTAGACAAAGCATGTCAAGAATACAATAGAATGCTTTTTCAATACTATAACTCCATCAAAGATCACTACTAAAAGAAAACATAGTTTCTTGAGCCCGAGTCATTAAGAAAAAGCAATGTGGGCGCAAGTCAAAATTAGGGAAATATAAACCACATTTTGAAAAGGTTGGACGAGTTCGTGCAAAAAAAAGAAACATGGATGAGCAAGCTGGGAGTTATCTTCTCAACACCAAAGAAGTGTGGGCCACATGCCCGAGTTAGTGCAACATTCTATTATACGGGAAAAAATGGTATGGAAATTTGATGGCATGCATTGTTTTATGTGAAATACGATATATTATCATTTTCGATGCATTTTCATAACTATATGAATTTTTTTATTGTTATAGTCGAGGGGAACCACATCTCACAATGTTCTAGTTTGTCGAATTCAATTATTTTATGAGCATGTTGGTGAAAACAACTATAGCGGTTGAACAACTTGCTCCGGTCATTAGCATCCCAATTTCCTCCCCGAGGGGGGCTTCCTCCTATTGTACAACCAATGGGGATGTATTTTCGCCCACACCAACCACCTTTCTCCATCATAAATTCTCCCATGCCTATAACCACCTCCCCAAACCCTTCCCAATTCCCACCCCTACCATTTATTCATCCACCCTTCCCATTGTTTCAATCATCCACCCTTGACATTATAATTTCCCCCCCCCCTAGGGTGATCCCTCGCCCTAGGGTGATTCCCACTATCGTACAACCGGTGGGGGTGTATCACCGCCCACACCCACTACTTATTTCCTATTTCACTTCCACCATGCCTTTGTCCACCACCCATGAACCATGCTTATATCCATCACCAAGTGCTCCACCATCTCGTCGAGGAAGGAAAATCTTCTCCATTGCCTTAGATCTTCATGGTGAGAATGAGTAGTTGATCAAAATATTATCATGAATTAATGGAATTGATTCTATGCATTTTGGATTTTACAACTAATTGGTTATTTAATTTTTTGCAGCAATATCAAGTTCGAAATGCACTTGGGAGTGCCAAGTGTGGCGAGGGTGACATATAAACCCAATTTATAAATCGAGTCATGATGTCATTTTTCCATTATTTAATTTATGGGCACGACCTTCCATTATCTATGTTGGGAATACCATGGGCCATGGGCCCATTTTGTAAAAGAGAAAAATGTATAACTAGACCAATTTGGAATACAAGTACAAGAATTTGAACTTGTGTATATGACAATGTTTTCATTGGCTTTTAAATTCACGATGTGAATTTTTTGTTATATTCTATCAATGTTACATTAATTTTGATGAATGTAGTGATAATGGATTTATTTGTTTCATTTACAAATTATCAAGTTTGCAAGTTAAGTTACTTTTAAATTTATATATTACCCAATGTTGCATGCATGGACAACCATATCATTACTATGGAACTCTGGTTAGTTATAATAATAGATGTATCATGTACATGAAGAGAGCATATATATGGATTCAGATTTATTTTAATTTTGAATTTATGAAAAAGAAAACTAAAGTTTTAAGTACAGTATACATGTCTTATAATAAAATCTGCAAAAATAGATAAAGTTTTGAGCCTTTACCACTTCAATACTAACATTTAAAGATGAAAACTTTATTGATAAGTGGTGTAGTATTATTTAAGTTTGTTTTTTAATTTTGGTTTTATATATATTTTAGAAATTCCTTTATTTACCTTTAAATAGAGCACAAAACATATTTATGGTAAGAATACAAAGAAGTGTGTAATATTTTTTTGAGATGTGGGTTCACCTTAGTGTGGAAGGCCTTTTTTCCCACATAGTTTCGAACATGTGACTTTTACACCATGAAGTTCCTTAACATGTGACTTATAAGGTGAAGAGGGAGTTCGACAATGTAACAATGTTGAATGATAGAAAATGTGAATAATAAGAATGTAGTAAGTTACAAACAATCTTCATTGTGATAAATCTCAAACTATTTTCTTCTTCTATTCTTATCGTCGCACCTATTGATTTGCCATCTTTTCTTATCGATCATATGAAAAGGGAAGTTGAAATCATAGACCATTCAAATATTTAACTCAAGCTACTCAAAAAAATATTTAACTCAATCATATTTAAAAAAAATATATAAAATCCAAAAAATAATCACTCTTTTTTTAAATTAGCAATCTATTACAAATTAACATACATATTCTTTCATGTTCTATTTTCTAAGTTTTTTTAGGCCTTTGAAAGCAAAAATGAAATTAGAAAATGGTAAGCTTTCTTATTCCAATATGATTTTATTTCATATTTTCCTACCGCCCCTTTCACATTTTCTAATTTTTTTAGACTTTTAAAAGCAAAAAGAAATTAGAAAATGGTAAACATTCTTATTCCACTATGATTTTCCATTTTCTTTTTTATTTTTTTCTTACCTTACTACATATTTACTGTAAATGCTCTTTCCTTCTATGTAAACTTCATTCCACTATTATCTATTTGTAGAAATAGTGAGTTTCTTATCCTCTGCTATTGAATAAATAAATCACATAGGGCTGATTAAACTTCTAAGATTTTAAATAATATTTATTAATTAAACATTGGTCCCTGGAATGGAATTAACCACATGGCTAGTTAAATTTCTAAAATTTTAATTAATATTTTATTACATAAACATCCATATTCAAACTTGATAACTATGTTATAAGTAAATATATTTATGAGTAACCACTCACTTTAGAGCTTCCACTAAAAAAAAATCTGATTTCGTGTAACACAAGACATTCTAGAATACACAAGAAGACTACAATGCGCTACGAGAGGCGAATTCTCGGCGCAACACCTATTCTAATTCAAAAAAACAATTGCGAAAGAGAAATGATTGAATGCACGAGTTGTCTTCGTTGTTCACATCATCCCATTCATTTTAATCTTATTACATTTTTGTCTTCTATTACCTCGAGATTTCAGAAACCGGCACGACGATGTGAAACTTGTCGCCATTGAAGATGCCACCATAGACGAGACCTACAAGGCCGCCTGCGATGAGAGGGCCAACCTAGTACACCCGGTTGTTCCGTGAAGTCTCCGCTCACAACGGCTAGACCGATGGAGCAGGTGGGTGGGGTTCATGGAACCGTCAGAGAAGGGACTGGCAGCGAAGATGTTGGCGCCCACGATGAAATTGATGGCGATGGGAGCGATGGTGCCCAGGTATCCCTTCTTCGGGTCGACAGCGGTGGCGTAGATGGTGTAGACGAGAGCGAATGTGATAACGATCTTCATCAGCACTCCCTAGCCAGTGCTCATGCACGAGTTGAGGGAGGTTGGTGAGGCATGTAGAGTGATTCTATTTGTTTTAGAGTCCAAGTTGCAGTTAGTGTATTAATTTAATGCATGAGAAATCAGTTAACTCAATTAAGTGATTTAAAGTTAGTCTAACTAGTTGTAACTGATTGTTTCACTAGTGAGAGGTCAAGTGAATTAAATCAGATTTAATTCACATGAAGTGATTTGTCAAGTGACTAATGATTTACTATTAATAGCTGCATGCATGTCAGTTTTGATGAAGACCCAGTTGAGACAGAGGTTAAAGGGAAGTTATCTATCAATTGTATTTATAGCAAATTTCCCAAGCACAAGTATATACACCATAGGATGCCCATGATGTATTGCACAGTAAAGGAAGGTTGAATTTCCTAACTAATAGGGATTTAATCCTATAGGGTTTGTGCAAGCAAGGCAGGCTGAGCAGAGGCAGTAAATTGGCTAAGTATTGGTCCAATTTTGTCTAGATTAGTGTGAGACAATTGGTAGTGTATGAGGTTGTGGTGAGCAAACATGCATTGTATTGTTTCATGATTCCTTGGTTCATTATACAATAGAGATAGAGGGGTTTTTAGCAGCAAGCTTTCCCCAGGAAAACTATCTGTGTTGTGTGATTGATTTGCTTCTTTCTCTTACTTGGTGTGATTGTGTGATAGTCTTTATTTTTTGCAAATATTGTAGAAGGATTCAGTATTTTGTTTTAGTATATTGCATGATCAGATTGAATCCTTTGGTATACACATTGTTTGTATAATTTCTACAATTGCCACCATAACTGTTGCCGCCGCCACCACCATAATCATGTTTTCCATGATCACGATTGCCACCTTCAAAAATCAACTGGTTGTGCCTCCTTTGATGAGACTCTCCTATAACTTGGTTGATTGAATAAACTCAGTTATAACTAGGTTGATTGAATAGACTTGGTGAGAATTTGATTAAATAAAGTTAAAATTAGGCCCTAATATGAACTTGGAGTTTTGATACCACTTGTTTGGATTAAAGACCATACTATAAAATAATAATATAATCTCACATATACAAACATTGGTTTGTTTTGGAAATTCTAATTGGGAAAAAACTAGATAATAATAGATCTAGATCTATTATTACCTTTTACTTTAAGACAACCAACCAAGCCAACATTCTAGTTTCTTTTGGGTCTAACTAAGTGAGTTTGCACCACTCAAATCTAACATAATATCATGTAGAATCTCCTTAATATCATAGGCCCAATACCACAAGTCACCAATACCATGTAGCCAAAACTATAACTCTTAACCCTTTGAAATTTATCCAACATTTTTTATTATTTTTTTGGGTAATTTTTTCTAAATGGAAATTGTCTTTATTTCTTAGTTGTTTTTATAATTTTTTTTGCATAATTTTGTTGGAGCATGTTAATTTATTGTGATTTTTAATTGTAATTTACCTCATAATTTTTTATCAATGTTTTGAATTATAATTTTTTAATAATATAATATTTTCTTTTGTTTTATAAAAGTTTTGTATAATTTTCTTAAATAAAGATCTAACAAGGTAATTTTTAATTTTATTTTTAAATAGAAATTGTAATTTTCATTATCATTTGTTATCATAAGTTTTGAATTATAATATTTTTATATTGTAAAATTTTCTAAATTATTATAATTTATTATAATGGTAATAAATCTGAAATAATATGAATTAATTTAAATTTTAATAAAATTATTTTTTAAAAATTATTTTTCATACTATGAAATCTTATATGAAAATTGTAAAGTTTATTCGTTTATTATAATCAATAATTTTTTATCAATATTGATTGATCGTCATTGGTAACCCTCATTTAATTGGCAAGCCTTATTTATCATTATTATCTCTGTAAACGTAACAACGCCAATAAAATATATGGAATTTGAGGCATCTTTCGCCTTCGTGGAAATTTGAAGGATTTAACCGCTCAACATAACTCATTAAAAAACCCAAAGATAAATTGTAATGGGGCTTGCCCTTGATAAAAGCCTGCGAAATTTAACTGCGGCGGATGGATGGTAGCACACTTGAGACCGGCAGATGCCGAGAGTTAAGGAAAATCGCTGAGAATTAATGCCAGAGTTAAATCGGCTGAAGGAATTTTTGAGTTGGAGATTTAATTGAAGTGACTGCAGATCGGCAAATCAGATTGTGACTCGAGGCTGGCCAGAGAGGCTAAGTATAGCATGGGTGGGATGGCATAGAAATGCCCATTAGTGCTCTTAAAAGTGATGTGGGCCAATAAAGCCGGAAAATAAAGCTTGACTCCATTTATGATCACACAACAACTGCGAATGAAATTTATGACTTGACATGCCACACAGGTGCACGCATCTCCATAACAAATATTTATAATGTATCTTTCACCGTACTGTACCGTCATCATTTTTTCTGAGTTAATTTATTGAGAGATAGCATTACTAAATAAAGCTATGTAGACACGTTGTTAACACGACACTCGAGAGAAACACTTATGCTGGGACCAGCAATCATATTAGCCACCACAACAGGTAGTCTATGAGATTGCTTTTCTTTTTTCTCATTTCTCTGAACTTTCAAGTAAAGATTTTTCTGAGCAGTGACGCGGTGAAAACTTTGGTTTCCCAAACCGACAGTAGTTGACTGACACTCAAAAGTTCTGTGGTGTAGCCTGTCAAACTTTAAAGACAGGATAAACAAGCATGAATATGTTAGTGTACTGACTCAGTCAGTGCAGTTCATTCCGGGAATGACAGACAGATTAACCAACACCCTTCCTCGTTTTTTTCTTGGTGCCCCCACTCCATGGGCAATGATACTATATGCATATCCATGGAAAAAAATCAGTTAGTGTTCACTTCTGCGAATTCACAAACCCCCCTTCCTCGCTTATTCTTGGTGCTCTCGATTTTCGGGGAAGCAATGAATTCGTATATACTATATATATACATATATGCTTGGAAAAAATATTCAGGCATATGTTTCGCTTATTCTGATATTGAGAGTGCAGAATCAATACTTATTCTGTGATTCTAAAAGAATAATTCTATTTCTACCCAGGGTTCGTTGCAGTGACATGGAATTATTAAAGTACGACTGTTAATTATATTGATTTTAATGGGTATGGTAGTGATGGTTGGTGAAAGTTTGACATGCAATCTGCAGAAATTGAACTTCAAATTGGAGGGAGAAAGAGGAAAATAATAATACCAAATTGAGAATGGTTGTTTGGATCCCTTCCAAGAGGCACCTGAGACTCGTCCGGACCCTCTCAGTGTAGAAATTATAGGTCTTCCAACGGAAGCGGGGAGGTCCGTGTTCAGATAACCAGGTTAATGCCAAAGGGATTAATGCGTATCCAGTGTTAAGCTGTATTGGTTGGAACTGCTCCAACCATAGACCCAGCAAAACAAAATTCAAGCACAATGGTTGGCCATTTGGGATGAAAACAAAAACTTGGTTATATCTAGGAATAAGTTATGGTTATATATCTGGACTTAGGGTTAAGAGACATCTGTATTTCTTTCGACATATATCTGGACTCAGGAGGCTTAAGAGATCTATATTTCTTTATTTTTATTATGCTGGTGTGAATTCTGGTTTCTGTTAGAAATTAGGAGTAGTTTATGCTTTTATATCTAGAAGAGTTAAGGAAGACCTCTGTTTTTATTAATATTTCTCACAGTGTATAACAAATGTAACACCTCTTTAATTCCGTGTTTTAGTTTCTCTCATTGCAAAGAGCTTTTAATACTTCTGAAGGTCCCTTCAATTTAAATGTTAAAAGTGATTCCATCACATAAGAGTACAGCATCGCATATTACTGTGTTAAGCCAGGACACAAATTAGATATAAAATGTTGTTTTGCTACTGTTTTTCTTTTTCTTTTTTCCGGTCCCTCTGTAACACTAAGATTATTTACATTTTACAAACGTTAAGATTATTCTTTGGGTACAATCGTCTTGTATTCTATGTTTACTCACCCCATTTTACATGTAAATGTTATCATTACATTTAAACTGTTAAGCTGCCATGTTAAATATTTAGCGTCATAAACGTTTTATCATTATGCATAGGATAAGTCAATATAGATTTGAATATAACTGTTTTTCATATTCAAATCTTTTCATTTTTTAAAGGTTGATTACAACCTTTATAACATTTGGAAACTTTATAACTTCAGCTGTCAGTGTTTCTTTTTCAAAAGTCATGAAGTTTCTTTTCCATTAGGAAGCTCACACTTTTCAAGCGCGCCAGTTTCAGTGGAGGTAGCCTAAAAGATAGGCCTAAAACTTATCACTAATGCTATTTGGAAAACTAGGTAGGTACCGTTATTATTATTATTACCGGAAAATTATATTATTCGAAATTAGTAGTTAGTAATTTTAAGAGACAAATTTTCATTCCTTATAGTGTTAAAAACATTCTAAATTTAATTAGTAAAAAATAGCCTACGTAACCATTAATTTGTACAAAAACAAACACAGTTTCATCTAAGCTTCTTCAAAAAGTTACGAATTGCTTAAATGTAATTTTGACTTCGTTCAATTGCAATTTTTTTGTACTACTTTAAATCGTAATTTTAAAATTATCCAAATTTTGACAATATGGTAATTTCAACCATTAAAGGTAAATAAAATTCATCGACGACGAAGTTTCCCAGAACGATAGTTTTCGACATAAACACGATTGATCGAGGCAACATAATTTCGACATAATGTGACTTTTTATGCATGACAATCGGAGCACACAACTCTATTCGCAAAATGAATGTAAACTTTGCAACTTATCTCACTATTCAGATTTATTAAATCCAATACTAATGTAAAAGGTGGTGCAATCATTTACATTTATAATACTTTAGCTATTTTGGAAACTATAAAGGTTATGTCAAAAGATGTGCATGTATTAATAATCGTTATGCTTTTAAGCTGGTTATTATTTTTTATTTTTTATTTTTAAAATAATGGAAAATATAAAGGCATTATCTATTTTTATTTAAATCTAGTTGTATAAAGGAGGTTGTTTAGGTGACTTTTATATTTTCTTTGAACGTTATATGGATAGCAAATTTGAGGTGTGGAGATGAGAAAGAATGTTAATAAATATTGTTGTTGATATGTTATTTTTATTTATAGCTTAGGTATTATGGTGATCAGGAAAATATATTTAAGTAGTTGGATAATAATAAAAATAAGAAGAATATTAACAACAAAGTGAGACACCAAATTGGTGTAGGAGATTTTTGTTTGTTTAATAAGGAACTTTGGTGTATGAGACTTTCTTATTTCTGGGGCAAAGGCACCCTTCTTCGTGTATCAATCTCATTGTTAAAGTTTACGAGTGCACATACTCTCTCAGCCTTTGCATTTTAGACTTGTCACCTCTTATGAGAAAACAAATATTCTTAACCATTAGGCCTCTTGAGGCTATTATTGGTGGCTTTATGAAGGATTTCATAGAGTTAGAATAAGTATTAAATTTCATACTTATTATAAGATATATTTGAATATATAGATACCTAAAGAACTTATAAGGATTTGTAATCTAAAATAAATCAATTTATAATTTGTGACTTGTGTTTGGCCAAGTGAAATTAAAGTGATGACAATTTAGAACCCATTTTAGGCACATACCCCCTTTTGGTGACTTGTATTCGTAAGACTTCTAGATCTTGATTTGGGCATCAAACGACCATTTTTGGGTCAAAATTTTGTGAATAAGTTTCCCCAACCCTCCAACATTTCTACTCATCGAAAGATTTTGAATAACTCGAGGAAGAGAACCTCAAACAAATTCAATATGAAAAAAATATGCTTTCCACCAAGTTGACCTATGCATTAACCATGACTACAATAACATTATAAAATGTCATATTTAGAATAGAGTAATGATTATGAGGAGGCAGAAAGATTTTTTTATAAATATTATGGAAGAGAACCCATAGTTGATAATAAAACCAACAAGGTCTATGTAACAACTCAAAGAGTTCATCGAAGTTAAGGAAGGAAAGAAAACCCAAAATTTTTGTTCTTGGATGATGTTCCACTAAAATCATGGATGAAAATAATATGTGGATATCGTGATTGACAGCAACTGCAGAATCCTCATACAGATATATGATGACAATTAGTTGGCTATAGAGGTAAAGTTGAATCTTGTGAGAGTTAAAATTTCAAGTGACTTTGTGGATAAACCACTCCATTTAGCAAATGTGGATGCATATAAATGGATGAAAATATATGTTTAAGTGGAGAGAATAAAGTGATATAGAGGAGTGTCGAACATTTCTCGGCACATCATTGGATCAAATCTTGATTGATGGCTTATGTAGTTCATTGAAGTTTTTAACTTATTAGAATTTTAGAGGGTGCAAAACTGTCTAACAATCTATACGTCATCTCATAGTAGAGTAATGTTGTATACGTTTAGGCTGAGTAATGTTGAAACTAAAAGAACTTTGTAACTATTTGTCTACATCTATGTATCATTATTTACCATCATGTGTATATTGTTTTCACAAAGCATATTATGGAACAAGAGTACTTGGAGTTCGCATGTGACATGCCGCATCGAAAAAAGCATGCCCTCGAAATAATGAGATCCCTTGAAATCGAGAGAATCTTGTACATCACCATCGACTAATTCCATTTTAACGACACACAGGTCTTGGAGAAGTACAACCTCATGTAACTAATTTTCCTAAACATATTCCTTTCCAAGGAAGAGAAATGATTCTAAAGGACAACGAAGATGGAAATCAAAGTGCGAGGGAGGAGATAAATATAAAAATTAAGGAGAGTGGAGAGGGAGTTTTTGCGGGAATGGGGTCACATAGAGGAGTTGGATCATTTTGGGTTGAGAAAGGAGAGAAGAATATTAATTTGGTACAAAGGAAAACCTATGAGTAGATAAGTACTCTAACATTGAAAGAATGAGAAGTCATAAAGAAATCTTGTCTCCTTGCGGGAAATATTCCAGTAGCGAAAAATATGTGCATGAAATCTTAGTAGGAGATGTGAAACATAGAGAACGATGCCAGTTCACTTAGAATCTACAATAGAGTTTCTAAAATTACTTTGCATAAGTTTAGTCAAATCAAAATAATGCTAATCCTATTATATTTTCTTGGAATAAAAAAATAAAAGAAATTGAAAAAGCCATTTTGGAGTTTAAGGTTTCCTATAATAGGTTCTCCTTAGAGAATACGTACGTCTACCATGTGTTATTGTATTTTTCATGCATGCAAGCATTTTTATTTCAATGTTACACTTAGTTAATAACTTTATAGTAGAAAATAAAAACAAAAAAGATCAATAGTGTTTATTCTTTTGAAATTGGTTTAAGGTATTTGTTGATGAATTGATTTGTCCATAGGTTGGTAAATTGCAATTTTATATTGGTATACACAAACTTTGAGAATTCTTCATGGACAAGCTGCTATAGTAAATACTTGTAATGTATATCAAAATAGAGGAGAGGAGCCATCATTTCAAATGCTAGAATGAGTTAAAAAAATCAAGATTGATGGAAAATCTTATTAAGAAGACTAAATGAAGTTAGAGGTTGTTAAAGCCAGAGTGCGACCTTTCTATATTGACCAAGATTGCTTAACAAAACAAAGAAAAGATTAAGAATGATGAAGAAAGAGTTGGCTAATCCAAGGGTAGAGAAAATATTATGAAAATCCTATGGACCTAAGTAATATTGAATTATTTCTTCTCTTATAGCACTCCATTCAAAGTTTGAAGCAATGCTTAAAATATCATCATATAGTGTTTAAGTTAACATTGAAAGAAATTCATAACTAGTTAGAGAAACGACTAGAGCCATATTTCAAACCTATATAAAATAAATAAAATAAAAAGTACCTATTTTTCCCATTTGAAAATGTTTGGACATGTAGTGCGGAGATATATGTACATTCTTTATATTTTCGAGGAGAAATGCCATGCTTTGAAAAGAGGAAGGAATAAATGAAATAATAATTCTTTCTTATAGGATACAATGTGGAACGACTCATGAGGTGCTAATGTTACCACCCGAAGAGAAGGATTCATCATTACACATTTAGGTTTTCGGAAGCAAAGAAATCATGTTGGGTATCTCATTAGAAGAACATGAGGTAATGATATGATAGGTTAGGAGGTATGCTGGAGGTCTTTAGGAAATTGAAAGCTTTTGAATATATAAGGCACAAATCGAAACCTTTGCCAATTCTTATAGCATGGGGTGTGGTTCCATGATAAAAAACTGGCTGTTATTGAGAAGGTTATTCCAACCATTTAATGTGCCTCTCGATGAATTAATATTCTAGATAGTAGGCATATTTTTATTATGCATCTCGAGGAGACCCACTCGTTAATAGGCTTGATGGAGTACTAATATTGAGGGGCACACATGTTTTAAATTTCAAAATGATGTTAGGTAGAGGTTCAAATAATTATGCACTTAACTCGTGGATTTGAGTTTAACCTTTGCTTGTAGATGTTACAAAAATCTAAATATTTGGTGATTAATATACTACTAATTAATTGGATGTGGTGGATATATTATTTTAAAAACTATTTTTTAAATCTTATTTTTGAAAAAATACTAAAAAATAATATTAACTACTTTTTACTCAAATTTATTTTCATCATGTTAATAGGGGAAATGAATGCCTTGGTATGTTTTCTTCCATGGTTCATCTCTCACGTAGAAAGTCTACCCATTGGGAAATGTAGGGCCTCCACATGTGAAATCACCTTTTTTTCTCAGTGTTTTAAACTTTCTTTTACGTAGATAATACATCTATAAATGTGCCTGAAACCATTTTACAACTTCAATTTTCGATGTCATCATTTCACTATTAAATTCTGCAATAATTTATAAAATTAATAATGTGCATATATACTGATGAAGAATGAGAAAATGTTTTAAATTCTAATGTGTGACACTATACACTAAGGGAAACCATTTCCAAGGAACTTTACACATATTACCTTGAAAACTACAATTTTCCACAACATTTATCATATTAATATTCATGTTATACACTTACTAAATAATCCATATACAAGAGCTACCATTCACAGAGATAAGGTTGAATCCTTAATGCGTACTTTTTCATGGTCTCATTCCTTGCTCAACATGGCTCCAACGAGGCTTGATCTTCCACGAGTTCCCTTCATGATTGGTTGAAGTTTTTGACCCACTTGGTTTTCCCTCCCTACCAACGCGAGGTGCTCTTCTTCCCTTTTCCACCCTTAGCTACATGGGATTGTAGGAAGGAGGAGAGAATAGGAGGAGACACATAAAATAGGAGATTTCAGAGTTGTGCACCACCTGATTTCCGACAATTCAACTAATTGCTACACCACATTATCAACAATGTTAAAGATCACAAGTTCACACTCATAGGTTCTCACTTGCACTTAGAATGTCACATTATAATTCCAGTCCAACACTGGGGAGCTCAAGGATCGCACATTCATAACTGTATGTTGTGTTTATAGAAGATTTCACAGGTGAGGACTAGTTGTGAAAGCTTGTGTTTTCACATGCAAAATAACTTCATTTATTTCAGCTTATTTTACTATTCACTCATCAACATGTCATGTCCACGATGTGGATATCATTTTCCTATTATAAATGTTTCAGCACTCAAACATTTTCTCTCACCCATGATTCACATGTTCCTAAATTTACTCACTAGATGTTATGTTATGTTCTTTGTCCACCTAGTAAACTTTTTCTATTTTTTTAGTTAACTCTTTGTTACTTATAAAGAGTCCCAAATTGAGTCGTAGTTAATCCCTTAAAGTTCTCCTCTTCATATTTTCTTATCTTCTAGGATTTTCTCAAATTAGGTGAGGTTCTCTTGATTTTGGTTTCTTAGAATTAATTACTTCGATAATTTAATTCTTTCACACATCTGTTATATTTTTAGTTCATTTATGTCCACATTAAATTAACTTTAGATTATTTTCCCTTTTTAAAACATGATATATTGTAATTAAGCTTGTATCTATTATTTACGTAGATGTAACTTACATTAACCCTTTTTAGGAGTTATTTTTCTAACATTAGTTATGCAATTTCTTTGACAACTTACTTTCTAGTTATGCAGAATAGGCATTCTGCTTATGAGGACTTTTCCTACAGAACAATGTTGAGGATACGTCAGTCCTCAACGGGTGTCCTCGTATTATTTATCCACATATCACATGTTTATTTTTAAAGTTTAAGAAGCTTTGACCACCATGTTGGGACCACTTCCCTGCGCATTACCGACATCCTTTTGCACAGGTTGGATCAACCAACGATGATTCTTTGGTAAAAATGGGCTTTTCACCCTGCATGAGCGAATATTTTCAAACATATCCAAGAAGTAATATTACGCTATTGCAAGGTTGAGAGTCTAGCTCTTAGTCAAAAGCATCTCTTTACACGAGTTTTTATAGTAGCTTTGAAATTTCATCTAGAGTTTTTCAGGGCACTCCTACTGAAGACAATTCTATGATTCTTGCTCTTTTTCCACATAGGGGTTTTATTTTTGGGTTCTTGAGCATACATTCTAACTTAAAGGATCTATTTTGGAAAAAATATGATAGATTGAAAGTTCGGAGATGTCTCACCTTAAAGTTAACCAGTATGGGTTTTTTATTAAAGTTTGTTTTTGGTTTATTCTCTCCACTAGTAGAAAATGAAAAATTAGTGGCTAGATGACTAAAAAGTTTAGTCACCACAAACTTTTCCAAGTGAAATAGTACGAAAAAATGTCACTACCAAGTGAGCCTAACTAGAGAAAAACTAACTTTAAATGACTAACTTATTCTTGGGTCCAAAATAGGAAACTAGCTAATTAGTAATATAGAAATAAAAATGAATAATTTGAATGACTAATTTAGTCTAGGAGCAAAGATATGACTACACCAACAAAGTACATATAGAAATAATGTGAAATCAATCGTTTATGTTGTTCATTTTTTATTGTGTCACTCTACGCAATCTAAACTTACAAGTGATCAATGGATTTAGAGAAAATGCCTACAATCAAACGTAGTGACAACCATTATAAGTAAAGAGAGTATATCTAGTAACTTGCAAGCTACATATAACGATATTCTAATATCTTGCAGCTAGATATAACAATAGCTTGTGATTTATCAAGTGGTGAGCTATCTTGAGGCGCACTACAGTGGATCTCTGTCGTGCGATGCACCTACCTTCCTAACCTTATTACAACTATAAAGCCAATATGTCTCGTGCAAGAATTAAAATATCTTAAAATGAAAGACAATCAACCTAGCAGCCCAAACTATAAAATACATTGAAACCCTTCAATAAATTTTTATAATAATTATTATTATCATAATTTCATTTTAGATCATATTCAAACCCAAATATGAAATTAGTACATGAAATATCTTTATTTTTATTTATGAGAGTGAAAAAAACTCTTATTTTTAAAATTTACAAAATTGTAAGTAAATAAAACTATATATTTACAAAAGCTAGACGCCATCACAACTAGTTCCAATTAATCTACAACGAGCTCCAATAAAATGCATCCCACTAAGGGACACTAGCTTCAATGGCGATAAAGTGGTTCACTACATACTACTAGCGCCATATATGCTATATGACTATACTCACTAGATTGTTCACTTTCTTACTCAAACATCCATTTTACCTCACCTTCTACTTGCCACATGGTTTCAAGTTCCATCCAAGGGTTTTGTTGTCCCATGAAAATATAATAGAGGAATGTGACTGATTTTACACACAATCAGGGGCTATGGCTCAGAAAATATTCACAGGTATTCTTTGGTTTAGCTGAGTAATATTTGTAGGCATTAACTTAGTTAAGTTTTATTAAAAAAACAAAACATGGTTTTTAATATTGTTTGGTGGAACACTATATCTAATATACAAATTAATTCATTTGAGATTTTGTTTCACATTTTTGGCTCATCAACTATCATAACATCAATGTATTTTTTGGTCGGTTCGTGGAAATCAATTATTTTTTGTTATTAAGCGAGGATATTATAAGTCTTATTCTTCTTTATGGGTTATGTTCGAGATTTGTTGGTAGAGGTTTGAGATTGATAGGTTCTCATTCAACGATGCCTAAACTTGTGGTTTCAAACCACAATATTTCTAAACTAGATGGATATTTCAAATGAATGGATATATTCTTGTGCGGGATCCATAATCGACGAATTCTCTCGGGGAAAGTTATCATACTCCATTGTGTGTATGTGTGGGAATTTTTATGCGAATTCTCGGTTATAGAATTTGTATCATGATGGTATCATATTTTATTGTTTTTATAGTGATGTTAACATGGAGTTTATATGTATTTCATGGAGTGGAAACCAATTATTTTGTATTCGTGCGATTGATTGCATGGTGAGCAATTTCATTTGTCTAGGAAAATATCAATTCAAAGGTGCTATATTTTGAAATTCTACAATTCACAATTTTGTTGATATAAAGACACATGGTTGTGTTTTTTGTTTTGAGATGATGTACTGTAGCCAACATTTGGGCTTTGTTGTGACAAATTTTGTGCATAATTTGATATAAAGGATTCCTTTAAACTCATTTTCTTTGTTTCATTGATTACGGGAGAAGTATCCTACTAACCTAAAAGTGAATTGTAGTGACATTGAAGTCAAATTTGAAGTTTTGCGATGCATTTTCTATTAACTTGTTAACTCTAGTTTATATTATAGGGAATCACCTTGATGTTGGGTTTTTACGTTGTTATTACCATTTCGATGGCAAGAAATCATGTCTTTAATTCATGTAAGTGTTTCCTTGGGGTGTGCTAAAAGGCCTTGTAAATAGGAACACGGGAGCGGCTAATTGGAAATTTGATCAAGGATATTTTTAAAGGAATAGAAAGGGATATAGTGGGAAGCTGGAGGCCAATCCTCTTTCTTATGTTTTTGTAATGTGTCGAGATTTTATTAGGTTGTATCCATCATCATGGTACGGGGTCTTCTGCTAATGTTTATTCTACCCTTATGTGTTATGGTGTTGGTCACTTCACTAACATCGTTATTTAGCCTTTCCATAGTCTTGAAGACACCCATTTATTCACTACCGTGTATGGACATGTGGATCACGACTTACAAAAAATACTATTATGACCTTTGCGATGTGCTCGATGTGTCGAGATGGTCTTAAAAATGATCAATAATCAATGTTGGATATGAATTATCAAATTATCGGTATGATACATGGATGGATAACAATAACATGCATTAGTATTCTCATTTTTTCTTTTTTGTTATGAACGTGTAGGTCTACTCTTGTCATTCCTAAATGGTTTTGATTATTGAATGTTTTATTTTATTGTCTCTCTTTATATACATATTACAATTTTTTTTGAATTTCCATTTCGTACTATTTCTTGATCCTTTGCTTTTCAAACATTTGGAAAATTTGTATCCTTCTGGACTTGGAAAATTTCCCAAGCAACTTCCACCATTTTTTGTCAATGGTTTGTCTAAGAACTAAGGGTGTTTATACCTATTCGGTACAAAGATTGAGTCAACTATTTTCTTGTTAGGATTAGGTGTCTTGCATGCCATAATCACCCTCATGTTTTGGATGGATTGGGATTCAAATGGGATCCCCTAGTAGAATAAGTAGAGTCTTCAAAACCATGTCTTTTTCACTATCATTTCACTTCCATTTCTTTCCTATTTATTCTTGCATCTATATTTCCTTGTTGTGTTATAGCTTTCAATAACACCTTACATGTTAGATTATAATTTGGTTGAATCTTTAGTGAAATTTTGAATTTTCCCTAACATATTTTATAGGTGTTGTTTTGATTTTCAATCTATGTATAACCACCGCCCCACAAATTTCCATGGGACAATGGTTTTATGTCATTTCATCTCTAGCCATTGGAGAGTGGCTTGGCATTACCCTTAATTTGTAGATATTTTTTTTTTATCAAACTCTCTTAAGAGAAATATGGTTTGAAGAACATTTTTCCATACCTTTACAAGTTCTAAGTATGCACTCTGAATCCATTCCAGTAGTAGATTTGAATCAATTGCAAGAACAATTTGAATCAAAACATGTAATAATAAAAAGAAAGCGACTTCAAAAAACTGAGTGTTGCAAGCATTGTGATTATCATGGTCATGATATTGTTGCAACGTCACAATTTTTACCCGGGAAAATTTTAGGGCCTAATATTCGCAAGTGGACTACTTTCCATGGATTTTTTGCGAAAAAGATTTGCCAGATTTCAATTTTCCTAAAAATGATTTTTCCTAAAATTTTATTATGTAAAATTTATTTTCCCACAAAGTCGGCAAATTTTACGAGAGCTATATGAAATCACTAGAAATTTGAAAATTTTTTACGAGGATATCATCAAATATTTTACAATTTGCATATTAGTGACTAGTAAGATTCATTAAGGTTTCTATAATTTTATATAAATTTTCATCCTTCAAATTTTACGTGATTTTTTACCCCAAAATAATATTATTGCCGATAAATAGTGCAATATTTTCATTCTTGAAAATATCATGATAATATCGTAAATATCTCAATATTACCATGAAATGCATGAAAATGTCGCCCTACTCATCGACAGAGGACCATAAAGTCATTTTTTGTGTTTTTAAATAATTTTTTTATTTTTTATTTTTTATTTATTTTTTCCAATATTTTGTGATATTTTCCCAGTGTTGTACAATATTTTAATTTCCAAATCCTTAGTGACATGCTAAGTCTCCTTTTAAATTTTTATTAAATCTACCACTTAGTCATACTTCTAAAATGTTATGTTTGAAATCCTATTGCGATATTCGGGCTTTGCAAACCATTGCTTGTCATTTTTTTCCCCTTGGATATTGTCTTACCTCTTTCAAAGATTCTTGCATCAAATACTCCTATGCATTACATTACATATAATAATAATAATACAAGACTAACTAGAATTATCGAAAAAAATGTAATACGGGGAAAAAGCATGGAACCAAGTTCCTAGATTATAGAATCTAGTGGAATGATTGGAAAAGGATATTGGTCGATTCATTAAGAAAAGTAAGACTTTTTTGTAGTGATATCTATCGAAGTCAAGCCATACAGATTCGGGTTTTTACGGAGTTTCGGATCTTCATTCATTATATTGGGAACAAAGCATAAATCTACATAGACATGCAAGTAGTTGGTTGTTTTTCTTTCTTTTTATTACCTCAAATTTAATATTCCATAGAAAAATAGTGAACCGAGATACCGATCAATAGTTTTTATTGATATGTCGAAAATGTTCATACAAATAAATCTTGTCATTAAATCTTTGTTTAAATACATAACTGATAGGGAAATGTTTCACAACTTGTCATTAAATCTTGTTTAAATACATAAGCGTTAGGGAAATTTTGAATGTTTTTCATGTTTTGAACCTCAATCTATATAACATACATTTGATCACATAAATCCTTAATTCAAATAGTTTTTGCAAATACTAATTTTTTTAATTTACCTTTTTACATGCAACTTCTCACTCCACCCTCTTAAGAAATATTTAGATATTTCACATTGTTGATGAAGAGGTCGAATCCATAATTGGCTCACCCAAGAGAGAAACAAGTGACAAGCTGGATTTGAACTTAGGCATGGAGGATAAAAAATTTCTCCTCTCAAACAAAATTAGACAATAATAAAAAGATTATTATTATTTACTACTTGTCACTCACAACTCTTAGATACAAATATAGAGAAATGTGTACCAAATCTCGTTTTCTAGTTTCCAAAGGCTCGGGTTAGCAGGGAAAGTCAAAATGTCAACTTTGTTTGCTAAACTAGTATAATTTTCCAACATAAGTCTTTTTCTCAAAATTTTCATGTAATTTTCGTTCTCAGATTTTTAAATTATCCTTGCACACTTAAACTATGTATGGGATGAGAAAATTATCTTTACGTTGAAACACTTTTCTAACCAACGATCAGTTTGAACAAATTTCGTGGTCATACCATAGTTCAAAATACATTGTTTATTTTTATGGAATAGTTAAATTCTATGATGGTTATAGTTACATCATTTTTTCAAATTAGAGGAAATTTCGACTAAAAGTGGCTTTATAAGGAAAAAATAATAAAATAATAGTTAAAATGATAAAATAAGAGATGAACTTTTGGAGCGAAAAAGAAAGAAAGCTACTTTTTTTAAATTATACTTTTTAACTTATCTCTTTATAGGCTTACTTAAATTTCAAGTGTAGGTGCTCATTGGATGAGGAATTAAATTCCACATCCAACGAGTGCTCATTATGCATACCTTTGAGAAAACCCACATCGATAAAAGTTGAAGATACGTTAAACGTGTTCAACACAAATTTTTAATGTATTTTCAATTTTTATCAATGTGTGTCTCCTAAAAAGTATGGATAATGGGCACTTGGTGGATGTCGAAATTAATTATACATCCAACGAGTGTCTACATTTGAAATTTTAGTAAACCTATAAGGAGATAAGCCAAAAAATACAATTAAAAAAATTTGTTTTTTTCTTTTCCCTCAAAGATTATTTACATGTACCTCTTTTTTTAAATCTAAAGGATTTTGATTGGTTTACATATTCTATGAAATGGAAATTACACATAAATTTCATTGGCATTTTTAGGCTAAAATTTCCTCTAATATAACATAATCTTTATCAATTTGGATATACTAAAGATATTATTAATATTTCTTATTTAAGTTTAAGAATGTTTTTGATAAAAAATAGAATATTATTATTTTTATTCCATTATGAATCAAAAGACAAATAAGTATTCAAGAGGAATTTTTCGTAATAAAGGTATTAATATGTCTTGTTTACCATTTTGGGATGTTTAAGATAAAAAGATGGTATTATGATTTGTCTTCAATTGTGAAAGAAAATTCAAGACAATTTTTAGGGGTTTCTCGTAGTGGTATCTAAATTAGGAAATGCACCAAAAAAAAATCTAAAACTAAAGAGATGAATATAGAGCTTACAATTTTCCTTTAATAGCCCTAATAGAGTTGTTCCATTGCAAAAATATGATAAAGATTATTGATAAACCAAGAAAAGGATATTATTATCTAGCTATCAAATATATTATATTATGTTACAATATTTAATTTTTAACCTAAGAATGGCACTAATCCTTTTTCAAACTCAAAAGGATATTAACTCACTATGGCAATTGAGAATTATTTAATCACATGAAATCCTCCATTGTGAAAGATAAATGAAAAAAGTCCAAATGATGAAATAGGCCGCATCTAATTCTTATATGGGTTGCCATTTTTTTGTGTTTTTTGAAAACTATGTAACATTTTGTATCGTTATCGGCTCATTCATGTCTATGCGAGAGATGAAGATAGAATTATTATATTGGTAATTTTTCCTTCATAAAAACTTTGAGTCTTTTCGAGATTAGAAATAATGTTCAAATGAAAGAAATGATTAAATTTAATTGTGAGTTTCAAAATTGAGTATAAACTTATATTAAAAAGAGGGTGATTTGGGTTGTTTGTTAAGAGAAATTAAACCAAGAGCTTTAGCATCATGTTTTGATTATATGCAATATGAGAAAGTTGTTGTAATTTTTGGTGTACTATTTTGTGTCGGTAATTTAATCTTACCTCAAAATCTAAGTGCAAAGTACTAGGCAACCTAGGTCTTATGGCAAATGAGAGATCAACCTACTTTGTCACCTCGGTGACATCTTTCCCACTATTTAGTGATGGATATTATGACCACAAGGGACACTTATGAAATATCACCAACAATATATTCAACAAGGAGGGCCCAATGGTGATGCAAGGTCTAATAATCAAAGGAAACATACTCGCAAAGCCTTGAAAGACTAAGAGAAGAGTTGCGAAAATATCAGTTACACTTTCATAAGACCTCTATAATAATAATAATAATAATTCAAAATAATGTTATTATAAGTTAGGGTTTGTACAATATGCATATTTAGGGCATGCAATGGCATATATCAGCTCTATAAAATAGCTATAAGTGATAGGACCAACAAAGAACCAAAGTTTATAGAGAAGCAAAGATAGGGCTAAATAAAAAAATGCTTTTAAATGGCTGAAAATGTGTATGATAACAATAAATACTAATACTTGAGCCCTAATTTTATGGTTAAAATATGCAATTAATATTAAATTTTTGTCTTTAGATTTTTATTAAGTGAAATCCTTCCAATAGGGAAATAACATATGGACATAAAATTTCTATAATATGCGGTATGAAGCTAACCAGAGAAATAAAAGAAAAGAAAGATAAATTTATAATGGTCAACACCTACTAGACTAGTTCCTTTATCTAATTGGGAAATATAGTCAATTAGAGAAAGGTTAACGATAGAGGGGGCTTGGATGAAGAGGGTGGAAAGATCGAATTCCTTCACTTAGAAACCATAGTTACTTTTTCTATGTGGGAGATTTTTAAGGTAAAAAATATGCTTGAGCCAAGTTCCTTTGATGGATTTTTTGCAAGAAAGATCTTACATACCATTAACAATCAATATTTCAAGAAAAGGTATTGCAGTTCATTAGGGAATTTTTGAGGTCTAAAATGGGCCTCACTAAGGAAATCAATAAAATAATATCTAAACAAATAAAATAATATTTATGAATTTTCAATTCACTTTTTGCACTATAATCCATGTAACCATAGTTAAATTCAATTCAAAATTTGTAGCAAAATAAAATTAATAAAAAAAATTGCATTGATGTGATTATAAATAAGAATGAGATTTTCAAGAAAAATGTCACTATCATCGAACAATTAATGCATTTGTCCTGTGTAGTTAAATAACTTAAAATAAAATATAAATATAAATTTATAAATTCTTAATTATATTATATGCTATTAATTAAAACTTTATATTATTTAGATAGGTATAATAACATGTAATTAGTATACTATTTAAAAAATAATATAATAAATGTATAGGGATATGCATTGTTTCATTCAAGAAATATGAAATGACAATAATATATTTTTATTCAAAAAAGTGTGAAATGATATTTATTATGAGTACTTTACTTTGACTTTAAAAGTACTTAGAACACTACCATGGTTAACCATGAGTTTTTTATCCACCATGGAGAATGTGAAAAGTAAGTACCTTTAACTCAAGCAATGCCACCTCAACCATTAGGGATGATGTCATCCCTCTAAAATTTGATTGGTTCTCATAAAGTGAATTTTGATTGTACATTTTCCTTAGGAGGTCTATTTTAGACTCTCAAAATTTCCCTAATGTTTAATATGACACACATAGAAATAGTAATTTTTAGAAATACAACATACAAAATATAAGAAAATGGAAATAAACTCACACAGATTCCAACAAGAATCTCTTTAGTCAATCCCAAAAATCTCTCCAATAAAACATCGTTCTTCCGAGACAATTCACTCCACAAAAGATCACATAGTGTTCAAGAAGGAAGACAAGAGCTAGTGTGCACTCCTTGAGAGTAGAAGAGTGAGTGAGAGATGGGGATGGATTATGAAAAGTGACTCCCTTCTATTTATTATGGTAACCAAGTCACTTTTTCAATTTTTTCATAACTACTACAACAAAATACCTAAAAAATTTTGCTTGAAGTGTTAAACTAGGTCAAAAAAGTCACAAGCCAACCTTTAGATAGTTATAAAACATAATATAAGTGCCCAAAATATCTCCCCTTTGACATCATCCTCCAAAGAAATGGACACTTTCCATCAAGGAATTAACAAGAGCGGTGCATTAGTGTTGCTAAAGCCAGCTAAGTCATCAAAATGCCTGGCCACGTCTCTAAATGGAACCTCTTCCACCATGATGTCATCCTCAAAAGGGCCTAAAGGCCACGCTTCTAAGACATGTAAGGATGATGTGAAATAATTGGATCAAGCGTTGGCATCAAGGCATGGTGTGTGGCTAGCTCCCCTAATCTGTCTTAGTCATATTCAACCTTATCCAGGCCTTTGAAGCAAGGTAACATCCTTCGAAGCCGTAGGTGAAGGATGGCTTCTTGGGGGTCATCTTGGGTCTATCCGTGAACATCAACCAATAGAGTCAATGCCTTGGCTCTCTAGCTCAATGTCTTAACATCTCAAGGTACATCAAAGAGGTATCAAAACCATGTGAAAGTTGCCCCGAGGCCCAATTCTCATCTATGGAGGGGCAATGCTGAGAGCTATAAGGTCACATTTTCTCTTAGGATAGGGCAATTCGTCCTTTGTAATGTGTTGAAAAAAGAGTAAATCCATCGGTCGAAGGGATCTATATTGCATGTGTGACTACCAATTGAAACAAATCTCTCAAAAATTCGAGTGAGATCGAAATATTTAGGGACAAAAGCCATTAAAACATCATAGTGGACCATATGTAATGCTAGGAGCATAAAAAATACTTCACACAAGCCTCACCTTCACATGTATATTTAGCCTAGATTTATAAACAAGCTACCTCACTTGTTTCACGGATGTTTTGTATGTAAGTGATGATAATTCTACCCTAGTATTTCTTTAGACATTTGAGGTTTTTCCAATATTTTTATCTAGATTACTTGCCATTAAAGAATTCGTTATTTGCGATGAAAATAAAAAAATTTAATAGAACTACAATACGATGAAATATTTAACCAAACATTAATTTCTTCAAATCCAATTTTTTATAAACAACAACCCCATAAACGTCGAGAATATTTACCATTAAATGCAAAACTATGGATCCAAATGCACAAAATAGTTTGGCGGTAGTCTAAAAATACCTGAGAATCAATCAGAAACTATGGTTATATTATAAAAAAATTTCGGCAAATATTTTTGAAAATTTGTGTTACGGTCATTAAACTTCGATATTTTGGGTACCGGGGTTTTAGATAGTGTTGAATCCATTTCCACCATAAAAAAATGCCATTCAAACACTCCAAACTACTTGATTTTTTGAATGTTTTTTATCAGATTCAAATGAGAAACTACCATCCGAGCTATTCGGGTTGAGTCTGTAGACAACTCCAATATTTTGGAGGAGAAACCAAGGATTATTTTTTTAACACACGAAATTATCATTAAGCGAGATGAGAAAAGGTAAATCTATCCGGAGTCGGTGATATTGACAAGGTCATAAACCCGGTGGTAGAAAAATCGAGCCTTACGTGTCATATGAAAACCCTTACTAAAAATTCGTAATGAGCGAGATTTCTCGTCTACCAGTTCAATCTCCGGTGACTTTGAACCTCATATACCCACTTATTCTTGGTACAAGATCCAAAAAGCACTCTTCGAAACTTGATGCGGGGAGGGCACATTGTATTTTAACTTGATACGCTTTCGCATTACTTCGCATGGTATTTCGTTTTATTTTTTTTGGTCTCTATCGTTCCACCCAATTTTTTTGAAGGAACCATAACATGTCCCAATACTACTTCAAAGGTCTTTTGGCTACCACGGGACAACGGTGGTCTCATAGGTTTGGATGGATTTATCCATAGCTTGGTCTCATGGCACTCGTATGCCTTGGAATGTGGCTTCTCTTTGCCAAGAGTAGCTTAATATTTGGCCTTATAACGTGGCTTCTCTTTGCGAAGATCGGCCTAAGATTTGACCTCATAACATGGCTTCTCTTTGCCAAGAAACAAACTTGAGATTTGGCATGTACAATGCTTCATGTTTGTCTTTAGGACAAGAGTTGCTTCACGGAAAAAGAGTGTGATTTTTATGAATGAATGAATGAAGGGATTTTAATGATCTCCATGAGACCAATCGATCTAAGGGAATTAGGACTCCGAGCACATCACAACTTTATACTTTTCTCTAATTCTACTCTCGTGTCATGAATCTTGATCATGAAGTTCGTATTTTTGATAAGTCTCATTTTCCTCGAACAAATTGTTCAAACAATCCACCTTTAGAATGATTTTTAAACTAATTACAAATATCCTCATAAGATGGACAATCCATGATGTAGTGCCATTATGTTTCTACCTCTCCTTTCCTACAAAAGATGCATATTCTATCTTCCCACTCTTCTTTTGGAGTTGTCCATATACTTGTTTCATATCTAAGATGATGAGATCCGGTCCTCGATTATGCTATTAATAATCTAGTCATTTCTCATGATTTTCATACCCAAATATATCTTCTCATCATGAGACCATGTTCGGATCAAATATTTGACATAAAGATTTTTTTTCAACCAATCTATTTTTTCCACATGGTAATCCTAAATTTTTTCAAGCACCCATTTTTTTAACTTCCTCTTTAGAGTTAGGAAAATCTTGCCACTTAATGGTTCACTTACCTAGCCACTTGTCATTTTGTTTCCCTAAGTTTTCTTCCTACTCGTTAACTCCTATGGGACAACTATTTTAGGCTAGCAATGTTCATCTATGCCTTCTACCTTTTTAAGTAACTTAACAAGTGAAAATATGCCCTCGGCCTCCATCGAAAATAAACCAGCCTCATCTAACAAGATCTCATAAGGAACCATCATTAGCTTCGAGATATTAGCTTAGACATAATTTGCTCAATTTAGTAACCCACTATGCCAAAACATTTGGCACATGCTTCAAGAGCCCTTGTTATGTTCATATGACAAACAAAGAACCAAAACTACATAGGATATGTTTCCCTCTAGATGGTGTTTCTATGTGCCAAACAAAGATAAAGAATGGGTAGAATTTTTTATCCTTCTAGATGTATTCCTATTCATGTGTCGTCGAGCGGAGAGCTAGGGGAGGAGCCGTTTAGTGAGAGAGAGAGAAGTCTAGCGAAAAGTTGTTTCCATGCCATTGAAGCGTGACATTGTCTAGCGGAGAGCAATCGTCTAGCAGAGAGAGGAGCCGTAGCATCTTAGACGGCTACGCAAAAAGAAGCCATCCATTGCCGCCTTGTCCGTAGACGACGTCTGCTATCCATGGGAAAAGTACTCGTGGAAAGACAAGCTATGTGGAAAGACAAGCATCAAGGAGCCGTGCATCCGTGAGGGTTTGATCGAGGATGTTGCGAGCAGAGATCCCACCGATGTCGAGAGAGCATCCGTAGCGCGAGAGAGGAGCTCTACTCTTGAAGTAAACAAACTTGCATTGCCGTCAGTTGAAATAAGTCTCCTCAAAAGCTGCAATTTGCTCGAAAGGTATTTTTCTTGAAGGGTTACGTGACCTTAATAAAGACAAAACGATAAAAAGGGTTTGAACAGAAATTGTTTATTTTTAAAAGGGTTCGGTTTGAGAAAAAGGGTTTGAACGAGAAATTGTTTAATTTAAAAAGGGTTCGAGTTTGAGAAAAAAAGGTTTGAACAGAAATTGTTTATTTAAAAAAAGGGTTCGAGTTTTCTACGGAAGCTCGTTTTTGGTGGAAAAGGAAAAAATTGAAATTGTATTTTTTTTCTAGTAGAAGAAAGAATGTTTTTTCACAAAAGCTGATTTAGTGGAAAAAAGAAAAAAAATAGAAACTATATTTTTATTTCTAGTAGAAGAAAGAAAAAATCTGAAACTCTTGAAACCCTAGAAGGGAAACCCTAGCAGAAGAGGGATGGGACCCTAGTTGAAAATTAAAGAAAGAAGGAAAAACTAGGAGGAAGAAATGGAAAAAATGACAAATACAAAGTTCGAGGTGGATAAATTCACCGGGAAATACATTTTTTTCTTTGTGGAAAGCGAAGGTCGTGGATTTGCTCTGGGTGCAACAAGGGCTGCACAAAGCATTAGACGGGGCAAATAAAAAACCAGCAAGCATGATAGATTCGGACTCGGGAGGACTTGGATGCCCGAGCCCCTCGCACCATTCAGTTATGTTTGGCGATTAAAGTTCTCTTCAATATTGTTGGAGAGAGTACAAATCGAAGGGTTGTGGAAAAAATTGGAAACCTTGTATATGAAAAAATATTTGACAAATAGAATCTATTTAAAAAATATAAATTTTAAGAGTCTTCGAATGAAGGGAGAGTACAAAAAATTGCAAAGCAGTTAAATGTTTTTTAATAAACTTATTTTCCGAGTTGTCAGATATGGAAGTAAAAATGGAGGAATAAAGACAAGGCAATAACCTTGTTGTGTTCCCCTGCCCGATCGATGGGATCACTTCGTAACCTTAATCGGTTTGACATCTGCCGATTCATTAAAACTTGAATCGGCTGTGGGTGCTCTTTTATATGAAGAGGTACGAAGGAAATCTAGCATTGAGACTTCGCACTTGAAAGCCATGGTAGCCGAGAGGTCGATCAAAGGAAAGGGGGGAGAAAAAAAAGAGGTTCTTTTAGATCGAAGTCAAAGGGTGGCAAGAAGTGTAAAGCCAAGTGCTAGTACCGCAATAAACTCGGACACCTTAAGAAAGATTGTTGGAAATGGAAGGAGTCGGAAAACCATAACAAGGAAGCAAATCGAGTTGATTCAGGTATGGTTGATGAGGTTTTAATTGCTAAAGCTCTCATGTCCGTAATGTCTCTGAAGATGCTAAAAATTGGCTATTAGACTCGAGTGCTTCTCATCATATGAGTCCGCACTCGAAGTTGGTTTACTTCATATGAAACTGTAAATGGTAGTTATTCGTATTCATGGGAAATAAGGCATCTTGTCGACTCGTTGGGATTGGTAATGTAAAAATTAAAATGTATGATGATACGATTAAAACATTATCTCGATGTTAGGCATGTGCACCGATCTAAAGAAAAACTTGATTTCCTTGGGAGTTTTTGGATTCGAATGGTTATAAATTTACGAAGTCGGAATGGAGTACTAAAAGTCTCAAAAAGGAGCCTTGGTTGTGATGAAGGTCAGAAAAGGTCGGAAATCTATAGAGAATCAAAGGAAGCACTCAAGTTAGTGAAGCAACGATCATATCGGAGAAATCAGAAGAAGGTTCTCGTCTATGGCATCGGCGGTTGGGTCACATGAGCGAGAAAGGTCTTCAGTACCGATGAACGCAAGTTGCTTCTTGATTTGAAATCCTTGAAGTTGGATTTTTGTAAATATTGTGTGTTTGGTAAACAATGTAAACAAAGGTTCAACACTGGAAATCATAATAGTAAACATATTTTAGACTACATTCATTATGATCTGTGCGGACCATCTCATACTCGTGTCTTATGGAGGTGCATTATATTTCTTAACGTTTATTGATGATTTCTCCCGAAAAGTTTTGGGTCTATATGTTGACAAAAGAAAGCTGATGTATTTAATGTGTTTAAACAATTTAAAAAAATGGTGGAAAAGAAAATAGGGAAATCAATTAAATGTTTAAGAACCGAAAATGGCGATGAATTTACTTCTTTAGAATTTGAACAATTTTATAAGGATGAAGGGATTGTTAGACATAAAAATTCTATTTATACCCCTCGAAAAAAATGGCATTGCTTGAACGGATGAATCGGACTCTTATGGAAAGAGCCGAAGCACGATCGATAATGCTAACTTGCAAAAAGGAGTTGTGGGAAGAAGCGATATCCACTGCTTGTTATTTAGTTAACGAGATCACCTTAAGTTGCAATAAACTGCAAAAATTCTCTGAAGAAGTTTTGTCGGGTCGGTCTTGTGATTATTCGCATTTGAAGATTTTTGGTTGTGATGCCTATGCTCTTATTCCTAGAAATTAGCATTTAAAGTTAGATCCAAAATCGAAGTGTTGTGTCTTTGTTGGATATGATTATTCGGTGAAGGGATATAGGTTGTGGGATCCTTCTTCACGAAAGATAGTCATTAGTAGAGATGTAACATTTGATGAATCTTATCTTTTAAAATTAGGCGTTGAAAAAAGTTGGAAAAAGATCAGGTATTGCAAGTCGTGATTCAATTGGAGATTAAACCTTTTTCAAAAAGTTGAAAGGAAGGAGAGACTTCGATGAAAAAGGTGGAGAAACAAAGGAAAGCTGGAGAAATTCCAGAACTAATTCAACAACTAGTCACTCTAAGAAGGTCTACAAGGGAGAGAAGAACACCCAAAAGGTATGAAGACTCTACTTCATCTTTTGCATTGATTATCGAAGATGGGGAACCTTCTTGTTATCCGAAGCAGTAGATGATGCAAATAGCAAGATATGGAAAAAGGCTATGGAAGAAGAAATGGACTCCTTAGCCAAGAACAATACACTGGATCTTGTAGAACTTCCCCTGAAGGGAGAAGTGTTGTTGGGTGCAAATGGGTCTTCAAGTTGAAAAGGAAAGTTGATGGAAGTATCGAGAGGTATAAGGCGAGGCTGGCTCGCAAAAGGGTATTCTCGGAGTTGAAGGTATTGATTTTTCATGAGATCTTTTCACCGGTAGTTAAACTTGTTTCTATTCACATTGTGTTAGCACTAACCTGCTTTACTTGACCTTGAGTTAGAATAGTTAGATGTTAAAACAACCTTTCTTCATGGGGATTTGGATGAAGAGATATATGTGGATCAGCCCAAAAGGTTTTGTACAAGGTCGCAACATAAGATTAGTTTTCAATCTCGGGAAATCATTGTATGGCTCGAGGCGATACGCCAGTGTAATGGTACAAGAAGTTTGATTCCTTCATGGTGAGCAAGAATTTTATTAGAAGTGAGTATGATCATTAGTGTATACTTCAAAAGTTTCAATGGCATATTCATTATCTTGGTGTTATATAGTTGATGATATGCTTATTGCAAGCAAAAAGCATGGAAGAAATCAATAGAGTTAAAGGCACTCGCTCTCTAGGACATTTGATATGAAGGATCTTGGAGCAACAAAAACATATCTTAGGCATGGAGATACACGGAGACAAGAAGAATGGTAAGCTTTGGTTATCACAAAGCGGAAGTATGTGAGAAAGTACTTGAAAATTTTGGTATGAACAATGTGAAACTTGTTAATGTTCCATTAGCTTCCCATTTTGAAGCTTTCTTCGATTTAAGTCCTAGAACTAATGAAGAAAAGAAGTATATGTCTCATGTACCATATGCAAATGCGATAGGAAACTTAATGTATGCGACAAGCATCTACAAGACTTGACATTTCACGAGAAGTTGGAGTTGTCGGCGGGTTCATGGAAAATCTAGGAGAAGAACATTGGTGAGCAGTGAAATGGGTGCTTCGGTATTTGAGAGGCACAAGTGACCATTGCATCGACTTTGATGGTCATGAAGGTTCGAGTCATTGGATATGTGGATGCGATTATGCGGGTGATTTGGACAAAAGGAAGTCTACTACAGGGTTATGTTTTTACTCTTACGGGTGGAGTAATCGAGTTGGATGTCAAAGCTTCAAGAGATAGTTTCTTTGTCCACTACTCCAGCGAGTATATAGCCGCTGTCGGATGCCCCTGTAAAGAAGAAATCTGGTTAAAAGCTCTGCTTGATGAGATTGTAAGGACGCAGGAGAAAGTGAATGTGTTTTGTGACGATCGAGAGCGCTATTCATTTGGCTAAAATTCCAACCTATCACAAACGAAGACCAAGCACATCGATGTAAGGTATCACTTTGTGAGACATGTAATCGAAGGCAAAGCAAAGTAGTTCTCAAGAAGGTCCGCACACGGGAAAATCATGCGGATATATTCACGAAGCCGATTACTGATAGAGAAGCCGAGATGGTGTCTTGCTTCTCTCGCTTTGCGAAAACGATGATGAATGGGCATGGGCAAGAGATTAGGAAAATTGTTGTCAAGGTGGAGTTTGTTAAAAATATGACAACAAATTGTAAAGTAATGTAATTTTGGGCAAATTACTTATTGACCTTTAATTGGTTGAGTAATGAAATGAAGTTAGAATAACAAAAATAGGCTCAAGATAAATTTGATGGCCCGAGAGGCTTGTATGTACTGGAGAATCATTTTGATTAATAAGAGTTTCCAATCCCTTGCCCAGTGGATGTTTCCTTGACACTCTGTCATGGTTTTACCACATAAAATTGTATGTGTTATTTGTGTGAGTTAACTTTTAGTTTGTCATTCAGCTATTCTTTTCTATTTCTTTCTTGTTTAATGTTTTCGCTTCAATAGACATCAGATTGACGATATTGACAACATTGTTCTTTACTCATAATTCTCGATACAAGAATATAGTTCACATTCACAACCATTTTGGTAGATAGAGGGTTATCATGAACATATGAAATCGACTCCAGTGAAGGACAAATTGGACCTCTCTCTTTTAAGGTCTCTAAACTTCCACTTTTATTTTCATGTGTTATATCTTTAGCTATAGGTGTGGCATGGTTTGAAACGGTAGATTGCATGAAATTTTTACTCTCAAAAGCGTCTACAAAGGAAGTTGTAATTCCAACATTATCCTCTGATAGAAGGATATGAGAACTATTATTGGTATCACTATAAGTATTATTGAGTCTACTTGAATATCTTGCTAATCCAAATAGTCCCGCACTTATTGCACTATTTGATTTGTCCCCTTCATTTCTTCCAACAAATCAGCTTGCAACCCTCTATGTTGATGTTGAAGCCACTAGATTCAATACATCGATCTTGAATTTGTGAAATAGCATGGACACTACCTCCCATGAAAGAGGAAGGTCTTGGTACCTTACGTCGTCTATTTCAAATAGGTTTAGATTAGTTTGATGCTAACTTTTTATCATTGTTGTCTCCAATTGGAATTCCTCCTAGAATTCCTAAGGAACAACAATGACCAGAGCTATGTAGCATGAACTATTTTTTCTAGATGCTTGAGAAATTGAGTTTTCCTTTGAATTCATATGGCATGGGCTAATTTTTTTCTCCAACATGAATGTTTCTCTAGGTCACTAACCCACCTTTATATTTTCCACGGCACCTTTTCCAAGCATAGTCTCCTTGCTAAATCACGTCCATCAATTATTTTCCTACCTAGATCAAGTCTTCGACTCATTTGGAAGAATAAACATTAAATGGAAGTGCATCATATGTTGATTTGTAGACGAGTTACCAAGTTTATGTCTACTATTTTCTATTGAGGGCCTCCTAGAATATAATTTACCTTTGATGCAAACCTAGTTCCCAAAGTATAGGGAATTTCCCGAGATGAACTTTTTATTAGAACTATAGATTCCATTTTGTGTGAGTGGAGCCTTGCATTTAGATAGAGACAAAATAGACATATTCGTAACCTCACAAAATTAAAATGCGAGTTATATGCATGACCTCGCATTGGCCCCGTAAAATTTCCATGGTCTTGAGCTCTTTGACTTGGATGTGGGCTAGATCGCAACAAAGAATCACCGATACTAAGTACATTCACATCAAATATATCTTCAACTGCTGATGGAGCATAGAAAAAAAGAATCATTAGAAGTAGATTCATGATAATTTTTTAAATTTAGCCAATTTTTTGCATCATTCATGATTCCATAACTCGGAGGAGTACCGCTCCTATGTTTTTAGTCCCATTTTCCTTTATGCCATTCCAATTATGCTCATGTTCCCCCATAAATTAAATCGACAAATTTCTTTTTTACATTCAATAACTCCATTTCAAATTGTTGTATTGGAACTAAACCACTTTGAATAATTGTTTTTTAGTAGATTTTAGGTTATCCATTGTAAATCGGAAACCAATTTGAATGTCTTGGTTTTCCATAGATTTAGACATGAACAAGTTTTGAATTGATGTACACTTGAGTTTCTTCTTATATTTGGTTTCTAAGTCACTTTCTAAAGTAGGCTGAAAAATATTCGAGGTGTTATCACTATTCTTGTTTGAGCTGGGGATTTTTTTTCCAACGAAACCCTCCTAAATATTTACAAAAGAGCTATCTATTGAGTACTCATTAGCCAATTGTAGCGCCTTCTTTTCTTAAAAAATATGAATTGGTGACCCTTACTTCAACCATGACAACCAAGGAATGATTAATTTAAGTATAGCTAACATCATTGTTTTGATCAACTAGTGTCATCAAATGTATTTTTTCTCACTTATATCTACAAGAAATTACATCCTCAACATTGTTTCATTCAAGATCTTCATGTTGATTCTTGCCATGTCTCCACTCCTTCACTAAAGGTGAATGCACATGAAGTGGGTCAGTCATGAACTGAATTAATGTGTTTACCGCATAACATATATCCGAGCCATTGTTCACAAGGAACATCAGAGCCCTGATCAACTGTCTATACTTGGATGGATTCGCTAGATCAGGTCTAGTTAATTTACCACACAACTTGTTGAAGTTCATTTCCATCAGAGTGACCATGGACTTGCAATAAGTCATACCAAACCTTCTGAAAAATTTACCACATAATTTACCTATGAGATAAGGATTTTGCACCAGTCTTTTCCATACCTCAAGACCTAAAAAGTAATGCATAAGACCGAGGTCTTTAATTTTGAAATTAGAGGCTAGCTTCCTCTTGCATTCGATAATCAATGGTTCACTTCCTGTTAAGAATAAATTGTCAACATATAGAACCATAATTAGAGGCATACCATGAAAAAATTTAAAATAGAGGTTGGGATCAACACTGCTTCTAGTGAAACCCAGTTTCATTAGATAGCTATCAATGCAAGCATACCGAGCTCGGGGAGCTTTTTTCAATCCGTACAATGCTTTCTTCAACCTAAAAACATGTGATGTGTGATCTTCCACTTAAAATCCATATGGGTGTTCCACATACTTATTCGTGCAACATACCATGGATGAAGGATGTCTTTACATCCATCTGATGAGGTTTCAATCCTTGATCGGCAACGAAGAGAAACTATCGAGCGTATAGTTGTATATTGAGCTACAAGAGAAAATATATCATTGTAGTCTTCTCCCTCTTTCTGAGACAAAAAACGAGATACGAATCTCACTTTGTACTTCTCAAAGCTACCATTCACATCATGATTTATTTTTCATAAACATTTCAAATCCACAATGACTTCCCATGCAGTCTTGGTGCAACATCCCATACATCATTTTTCACAATTGATTCATATTCTTCGGTCATGGCATCCTTCCATGCTTTCTCTTTAACTACTTATTCAAATGAATATGGTTAAAATTGAATCATATTACTCATGGCTGCTAGATAACCTTGATACGTGTAAGGTTCCTTCCTTTCCTTGAATGATCGAAGAGCAGGAATATACCTTTAACTGCAAAGTATCGCGAAGCCACAATGATATTTTACTTGTAGGAGGATCACTGAAAGGTGGATCTAATGGATCCATAGGTTCCATTGGAGTATCATCAATATATGAATCTAGTACTGAGGGGATATATAGGATATCCTTTTCACCATCATCTTCCTTTTGAGGTGGTGGAAGATCCCTTGCTTTACAAAGCACTACATCTTCATTGAAGGTTACTTCTTTGCTAATCTCAACCTTCCTTTGACCATGAATGTAAATTCTATAAGCCTTAGTTTTTTTCATAGTAACCATTAGGGAATTTTGAGGTCTAAAATGGGCCTCCTAAGTAAATTATAAAACGATAGTGGAAATAATAAAATAAGATTAGATTACATCATCAAATTTTTAGAGGGAAAAAATAACACCTATTTTTCAACTCGTATTTTCAACTTATCTCCCTTTGGGTTTACTCATAATTTTCAAGCTCGACATTATTTAGATGCAGAATTTGATTCGTCATCCAAGGATTACCCATGTTACATAATTTTGATGGACCCCGGTACATGAAAAATGAGAAATACATGAAAAACATGATTGGAGTTACGTTTTCCCATGTATTTCTCATTTTTTTCGTGTAGCATCATACATCAAAAGTATGCATGAGGAATTTAATTTGGCATCCAACAAGTAATATCGCTAGAAATTTGAGTGAAGCCTTAGGGAGATAAGTTGAAAATACGAGTTTGAAAAAAGTAGTTTTATTATTTTATTATTTTTTTAATATTTTTACTTTTTTACTCCCAAAAATGGTGAATCATCCCCCATGGGCTGACATCATCATATTGAATCCTATTTGTTCTTATAAAGTTTATTTTGTTTTTTACATTTTTTTCTTAGAAGGCCCATTTTAGACCTCAAAATTCCCCTAATGCCATGAAGATACTCTTTTCTTCTTGTAGCTTCCAACTTATTCCTCTTATATTTCGGTACATGGAAGAATATTGGGCATCCAAATATGCGTAAATGGTTGATGTACTGGTTTGTTTCCTATGAAGACTTCTTCTCGAGTATTATTCTTCAATTCTTGATGAGGCACTCAGTTCTGAAAAATAGACAATAGTATTGATCGATTCATCCCATATAAACTTTGGTACCTTTTGATCATGTAGAATAGCATGAGAAACTTCTAATATTGATCGGTTCTTTCTTCCAGACTATACCATTATGCTCAAGTGTATAAGGTACAATAGTTTCCTTCTTGATCCCTTCCTTCTTGCAAAAATGCTAGGAATTCTCTAGACATGTACTCTCCTCCATTTTCGAATATGAATACTTTGATTCTTTTTCTCAGTTTGATTTTCAATCAATGCCTTTGATTTCCTGAAAATTCTCAAAGGCTTCATCCTTGTGCTTGATGTAGCATAACCATGTATTTCTAGTGTAATAATCAATGAAGGAGTGGTTAACATCATGGATAATTAATATGGCGCACTCGGTCTATGATACGCAACTCTTTGGTAACGCCCTCGGTGGAACTCGTGTAGTGTTTTCAAAGGTAGTGCAACAATATTGATCCCGTATTTCTGCCAATGTGCGCGTGCATGAGTTTCTCAACGTTTTCAAAACATAATGTACCCGCAGTATCAACACTACGCAAATATCCGTTGTAATGGCCGCTTCTTGTTCTTCGTACTTGCACCTGTTGGTGCCCCACTCTCTTGAGTCGTGCTTGCTTGACTCATTCTCGCTTGTACTGCACTCATTTGAACTCCGTAAATATTTTAGGTCCTTGTGGACCTCTACTAATACATGCTGAAATAATGTCACCAATTTCATCGAAGTCCCCCTCGCCGAGGACCAATGCTTATGGGCTAGAATACCCAGTCAGACTTCACCTTCTTCTATGCGCCTTCGCCACCCGGGAGTGCCACCTCTTTAGAATGTAAGGGGGAGGGGGGTTTTTCAGATCCATAAATGTGTCATCACCAACTTTCGATCATTTCCCCCCTCTTGTATCCAAAGCATCTTTCTCTATTTCATGTTCATATTTTTTTTAGACTCCTCATCGGTGGTGAAGGTGACGTCGTTAGGTTGCTTCTTGGTGTCTTTCTTTCTCGGTCTGCACACTAGACTTCACACCACTCATCCCTACATGATTATTCACTCCTTCACTAAAGGTGAAGTCTAGATTCCATCAAAATTTCAAAGTGGGATATCTATCACTTACAATAATCTTCTGGTTTCCATGTAGCTTTTGAATTGTTTCCAAATGTGAGTAACCTGCATTTGCTTAAATGGATTAGATAATGCACAAAAGTGTGCATACTAAAGTCTATCAACTACCACCATGATGACTTCTTCCACTTAGGTAAACCCATGATAAAATTCATTGAGATCTCCTCCTAATGTTGACTTGGAATGGATAAAGGTTGTAGAATACCCGAGCTCTTAATTGTCTTAACTCTATTTTATTGGCAAACCAAACATTCTGCCACAAAATTTGAATATCATATTTAAGGCCATCCCAAAAAAAATCTTTCTTCAACCTGTGGTAACTTTTTAAAAAATTCGAAAATCTCCTAAAGGAGAAGTGCGCAATTCCAAAAGAATATTTTGTTTTAGTTGGGAATTCTTGCAAATATAAAAGAGATCTTTGTACCATAAGGAATCATTTTTCTAACTAAATGTATTAGATGTAATAGGATCTTGCTGCAAATTTTGAATGAGTGTCCACACTTCTTCGTCCTTCTTTCATTCATTCCTTGCTTCGGTTATCCAATCTGGTTGGATAGTTGAAATGACACAAAGCAATGCTTCCACCTCTTCATCCTTTCTTGAGAGTGCATCTGTAAGAAAATTTACCTTCCCTATTTTGTAGATGATTTCAAAGTCATAACCCAACATATTTGTGACACATTTTTTCTACTCTTCTAAAGATAGTCTTTGTTCCAAAAAGTGCTTAAGACTACTGTGACTGGCCACTGCGGCCTCATTGCAAGGTCTCCATTTCTTTAGTGCATGTAGTATTGCCAACATTTCCTTCTCATAAATAGCCTTTGTAAATGCTTTCCCTTTGATCGAGTAACTTTCAAAAGAAATGGGTCTTCCTTCTTGCATTAAAACAACACCAATTCCATTTCGGGAGTATCACATTCCACAATAAAGGTTCTTTTTGTAGTCCGGCGTAGCTAAGATCGGGTGCTGTGCACATTGTCTTCTTTAAGATTTTCAAAGGCCTTAGTTGCTTCACGAGTCCATGAAAGTGCATATTTCTTCAATAATTTTGTTAGAGGTGTTTCTATTCTCCCATAATTCTTAACAAACTTGCGATAATACTCGTTAACCCGAGAAATCACGCAACTCGCTTTATGGTTGTGGGGACTTTCCATTCCTTAATGGCTTTAATTTTGTTAGGGTCTACCATAACACCCTCGTGAGATACAATATGACCCATATATTCCACCTCTTGTACTCCAAAGAAACATTTGGATGTTTTTACATAATTGTGTCTCCTCCAATAGTTTGAGCACCTTGTCAACATGTTGAACATTATCCTTCTAGGACCTATTATAGATTAGTATATCATCAAAAAAACACTAGCACAAATTTTATAAGGGTTTTGAAAAATGGAATTCATCAACCCTTGAAATGTAGAAGGTGCATTTGTAAGGCCAAAAGGCATGACCAAAAAATTCATAATGACCCTCATGAGTTCGAAATGTTGTTTTTCGGAATATCTTCAGTCTTCATTCTAATTTGATGATATCCTGAATGAATATCCAACTTGGTAAAATAAATTTCTCTATGTAATTCATCCAATAATTCATCAATAAGAGGAATGGGAAATTAATCTTTAATAGTGAGCTTATTCAGCTCCCTATAATCCGAACACATGTGCCATGATCCATCTTTCTTGTGCACCAATACTACTGGAGTAGAGAAAGAACTTTGACTAGGTTGAATTATACCAGCCTCTAACATTTCTGCAATCATACGTTCAATTTCGCTCTTTTGGACATAAGGATATCTGTAAGGCCTGATTTTTGGAGGAACACTTCCCGGAATCAAATGAATAGCATGATCATGATCACAAATAGGTGGGAGTCCTTTCGGAGTATCAAACACCTTGGAATGATTGTCCAAGAATTTTTGGAGATCTGGAGAAATAGATGCTTTTGATGTTGGAACTTCTAGTGAGCATAATTGTGCAATTACGCCTCGTTTTTATTTCTTGAGAAGATTTTCCATGAAATTAGAGATTATTATATTTCCAGGTTTCCTTGAGATACCCCGTAATTCGATTTCCTTTCCTTCCGAAAAAATTTCAAGAAAAGTTCTTGAAAATTAAAATCTACCATCCCCATAGATTGTAACCATTGTACTCCTAGTACAACATCAGCACCTCCCATTGGGATGGAAAGCATTGGAATATACAATACAGATTACCCCATCGATAGCTTGATATTATGACATTTTCCAAAGAAATTTATAGTTCCTCCATTTGCAACCATCACTTGACATTTTGGTGCTAGGTATAGGAAACAATTCAATTCCTTGGCTACCTTACAATGAATAAAATTATGGGTACTACCCGAATCAATCAACACTATTAACTTTTTCTTCATGATATGTCCTTTTGTCTTGAGAGTTTGAGTGGTAATTCTTGCCAATGCATTACATGATATGGTCAGACTCATTTCTTCTTCTTCTAGGGTTGTTTCCTGGTGTATATCCTCTACTTTTAAAGTTTCTTGTTCATTTTCTTGCTCCTCTTCACAATCTATGTAAAATAATTTCTTATCAACACACTTATGACCTTTAGTGTATTTGCTATCACAACTGTAGCAAAGCCCCTTTTCTTCTTTTTCTTCCAATTTTTGTGGTGTCAACCTTGTAGGTTGTGGAAGTCTAGGAGGAGCAACACATCCATCTTTATAGACCTGAGTGGTAGGCTTCCTTGCCGCCGTAATTTTACATTCAAATTTTCTCGCCAACTTGAATGCCTTCTCCAATGAATCAGGTTCCCAAACACGAAATTCATGTTGGATGTTATCCTTTAAAGTCCCTATGAAGAAATCAATCTTGTGTTCCTCTGGAATATTAGTTACCCTTATATTCAATTTTTGGAAATCCTCAATGTGCACCCCCACTGAACCCTTTTGTTTGAGATTTATCAATTGGCTAAAGAAGATGTTGCTCTTTGTATCCTCATAATGTGCTATCATTTCCTCCGTAAAAATTGACCAAGTGACAATTTTTTTACGGGAGCAAAGCCATCAATACCATACAAAATGTATTTTGTTCTAAATGTAAAGTTGCAATGCGTACTTTTTGTGTGTTTTGCACATTATTGAGATCAAAAATATTGCTCCATCTGTAGTATCCATGTTACGAGATCCTTGCCATAAAACTTCCTCATATCCATTTTTTGGAATATGGTCGTTCTTCCCTCCAACATTAGAGTTTATGAAATCACTATTAACATTTATTTTGTTTTCATCATGAGTTTCCTCTACTATCTTTTCACCATCGGGGAAAAAATTTCTTGTATCAAATTTGTCAAACCTTACGTGTCTTCTTTTAGATCATTCTTCATGTTTTCCATTTTTTTCATTGATATTAGCTTCCATGTCATCCATCTTAGATTCCATGCTAGCTTCCATGCCATCCATCTTAGCTTCCATGCCATTCTTCAAACCATCCATCTTAGATTCCACACCTTTCTTCAAAACCATCCATGTTAGTTTCCATGCCTTTCTTCAAAGCTTCCATGTCATTTTTTGTTGCTCTTTGCGAGAGCGAAAATTTTTTTGCACTTGCTCTTGTAATTTTGATATGTCATGTTGCTATTCTTCGTCTTCATGAGTCATAGTAGAGCCTTATAAAGGCTTAATGGGTGTTGAATTCTTTTTATGGGGGGAATTTTTGGAACCCAATACCGATATATATGCTCAATAGGCCCTTGGAATCACTTCAAATTTGATTTTTTTACACAAGACTTATGCAATTCGGGAAAAAAAACATACACACATTTTTTTCTTGCTTTTGAGGAGCTTGATATTGAAACTAAATTATCTTTATGATTTCAAATATTCAATATCTGAAATTTGGCCTCATGGTAGCCTCTATGAATCCTCTTTAGAATGCCATAGGTCCGACACGATTTGGATTCATCAAGACAAAAGTTATGTCCAATCTCCCACAATGACCTAATTATGGACTTTGGTTCAATAGAGCGAACTTGTATGACTTTCCACGTGTCATTGTTTCCTTCTTCGGCTCTGAAATTGATAAAACAAGAAACTATAGTCCGTGTAATTATAGCCACTCTATACAAAATTCCAATCCGATGCTCGAGAGAGAGTTATGAATATTTTCCCACGATCACCTCTTTGAGATGAAATTCGAGGAGCTTTGAACAAGCCCTAACTTCCAAAAAATCCTACCTCCCAAAATAATACGAATACATATTTGAAAATTTTCCATGACATTCCTTGGGATTTGCAACTGCTCACTTGTAAACATTTCATCTTCTAAACCCTCGTAGAAAAAACAATTATAGCGAAAATTCTATGATGACTTGTTTAGGTTAAATTCGGGGAGCCCTGCAAAAAATCCTTAAATTCCACTGAGACCATATCTCCAAAACTATTGCGAAACCAAGCTCTAAAATTTTGCGAAGATGTTCCTCATGATTTCATATTCACGCTCTAAAACATTTCACCTTCGAACCTTCGTAGAAAAAAAATTTTATAGCAGAACATTCCACGATGACTCGTTTAGAGGTTGCGAAACCCTAGAATCCAAAAGCTACGATACCAAATGTTGTGAAACCAGATCTCCAAAAAATATAAGAAAAGAGAGATCAATGCCTTAGAAATCAGCCACTTCAAGGGGGAAACCTAAAAATACATTACATAAATGAATAATTCTTGAATGCTCCAAATGACAAAAACCTCCTTTCTATATATAGGAGTCCATGGGGGCTCTGATGTAATCCTAGTGGGGCCACAATGTAATCCTAGCTGACCTAACAATAATAATGTAAGGGCACAATAATAACAATATGGGGGGGGTCACGAGGGGTACAATAATAAAAATAAGGGGGTTACACTAACAACAATAAGGGACTATACTAGTAATATAGGGACCTAACAAATTTAGATAGTTATCACACTAGGAGATATTTTGTAATTGTTTTTGTTAGGACTCTCGCTATCGAATGGAAGAAGAACTAATTTGTAAGGGTTCAATTTTCTATTCAAGAGGCTACAATATTTCTACAATTTTTTCAAGTTTTGAGGCTAAATGACATGTATGTTGTTCTGAATGATTAATGAAGAATATTTTGGTGATTCCAAGCATTGATATGTTGAGTATGTGTTCATGTCTCTGTTTATCATTTTCATGTGTTTCTTTCCTCTTATAAATCATGTAATTGTAGCTGCCATAACTCAATCATATATGTCAAACTTATATATGCCATGCTATGGCAAATGGTACTTGTATATGTAAGATTGAAAGCCTTAAAATATTCTCCATGGTTTCTAATTTCATTTCCCTTGTCTATAAATTACTATGTTGAGATTTACTACACAGTATTCTATTTCTATCCCTATACACTATATTTCTTTCTTTATCTCTTCCTTCACCCATATTACAACAACTAAAGAAGATTCACTATATGTGACTAGGCTACCATGGATGAAATTTAATCCTTAGGAATGAAATGAAGTCAATGTGTGTAATGTAGTTGGTCTCTGAAAACCATTATTGAACCATATTTAAATCATTTTATATTTCAACTCTTGAGAAATAATAATTCAATCTACAAGAGGCTGTAAGATTTCCTAGAGCACTCGAACCTTCTCCTCAACCTTGGGGGTTGCCTCTAGGAGCAACAACATCTCTCGGCATCATTTTTGGGGAAAAAAAATAGAATATATTTCCCCTGAGTATGATTTCAAAAACATTTATTATGTATGGTGAGAAAAGGAGGAGTGAGTTAATATTTCTACCTAGCGGGGTCCTCGAAATTATAATTCGGCTTTTAGGAGGCATCATACACATTTGGATACCTTGCAACGAAAAAAAATCCTCCTCTCCTTGACCTAGAAAGAATTGTCTTTAGGAGAATTTGGAGAGAAAGAACCCTAAGAAATCCATATCCCATTGTCTTTTTCCCCTATAGGACTCAACTTATAGCTCTCATAAATTTGAGATAAAATATTATCGAAACCTCATCGAAATTTTTAGAGTTTCCAGAATAATGCTTTCATCCATATTTCTTTTACTTCTCGAGACCTAATTCTGAAGAAACCTCTATCAATTATGATCCTATTGCATACCATACCTTCCCAAAAGTTTGAAGAAGTCAAAGATATTCTCATTACCAATCCATCTAAGACCCCCCACTACTATTTCACACCAAATATTATTCAGATGTGGTTCACCTAACCTCTCATCCACTCTCGCAACAAGTATTTTTCAACCTCCTTTGTAAAATATGGTTTTCCCTATATTTTTTACTTAACGGATATGCTCCACTTTATCTATAGCACCCTTTGAATGGAATTCACGAAGACTATCTTAAGTTCCTACCTAGATTCATTGGGGAAGATGATGTCATGGCCCAAAAACACTCTTTGTGATATTTTATGCAATTTCTAACAACTTGAATGTAGAACACTTGGATGTAGTCCTAATTATATGTTGTTTAATCCTTAGATGGAGAGGATATAAAATGGTTTAATACCTTACCAAATCACTCAATCAACACTTCGAAGGAATTGGAGAACACTTTTATGCTCGAAATGTGGGGAGAGAAGAAATACCATGGGTATTAATTCAACGAATTTAATGAAATAAAGAAAAGACACAATGAATATGTCACAGAGTTCATAAAAATATTCAATAATTTGTATAAAATATTGGTTGTTGATATTAAACCCCCATAAGAAGCATCTAAGGTGGATTTATTGGAGAATTTGAGTAGGGTTTTGGGTTTCCCTTAGAGAAAGGAAATCCTGCACATTGGACCAGATCGATCTTAATTCTCTAGAATTTCAGGTAAGCTTTTCATTTGTAGGGAAGTGGAAAGGAAAGGCAGAACATGGTGATAAGAGAAGAGGGAAAGGAGAAGCCAACTAGTATCTGAATAATAAAGGGATGCTCAAGAGCAAAAAGTTGGATGAGATGAAGAAGTTGATTAGGAACCTTTCAAATAAATTGGTGAAGCTAGAGTTGGAAAACCAAAAATCCTCCTCGAAAGATCCAACAAGGTCCCAATACAAACTTTAATCCCCAATATAGGAGACCTCGTTTGCATCTATTTCAAAGTGAATGAAAAAGACCAAACAAGAAAAAACACAACCTCCCCTTTATTTAGAAGATGATCCCTCGAAGAAAATATTGAAGATGCTATTGAGGTTTACGAGAATCAATGCTCTACTCTCTCATAAGAAGAAAATGAAACAGAAGAATAGGCGGGAGAGGAGAATTATTAGAATATCTATTTGGATGAAGAATATATAGATGCTTATTGTAAGAATTTTTTTTATTTCATGCAAGCACATTTGCATAGGAGATATGATTTGGGATCCAGAAAGAGATCCCAAGCACAACATAAAATAAAATAAAACTCCCAACCCGCTCCTCCAAAGAAAATAATAAAGGGAAAATACCTTCCAACCCTGACCCAATATCCAAAGGAGAAACCTCCCATCCCATTAGTTCTAATTTTGAACCTACAAATGTAGAGAAAATACTAGTGAAAACAAAGCCAATACATCAAGAAAACAAAGAGCCAATTGATCTGGTGAAGGTAGATAGGAATCCCTATGTTTATAGTTTGTGAAAAGAGTTATAGAAGGTCAAGATATCTATTACTTTTGATCGAATTACTAAAACAAGCTAGTTATAAAAAACATGTTTCTGATAGGTGCATAGAAAAATCATAGTTTTTCTTGAGACCATTAGTATTCCTTCTCCCTCTTGTGCAGGATGCGCTCATGAAGATTTCTAGGCTTGGAAAGGTCTTCCACATACTTTACCAACCTCCTCATACCCTTTTCCACCATTTGGACACCTCTGGAACTCTAAAAATTCCCTTGGATGCAATCTTATAGAAATACAAAGCATCCGTAGCAGGCCCTATAACATCCTACGATACCTCATAGAATCCATCGAGCCTAAATATAGTTACCCCTTAGGCCTAATTTTTTTCCTCTTACCATTCTATAAGATCTTCTAGGCATTGTACACAATCTAAATGAGGTTAGATACCCCTTGGAAAGCCTATTTTCATCACTATGGTTTGATTTCTATGATTCGGGTTAGCTGTTTTGATGCTGAATGGCTACTTTCTTGGATTTGGGATCTCTATATTTGAATCCAAACCTCATAGCCTTCAATACAAATTTTCAAAGTTGGCAAGGAAATTATCCCTTTCTGTTATATGTTTTATATATTTTTGTGAAATGGGGGCTTTTAAGATAGAGGTAAAAAGTACAGTTCTCTTGTTGCTTGGAAGAGGGAATATTTCATGCTCAACTCAAAACAATTGCATTTCCCTTTATTATCATGTTCAATTCAAAATAAGCATCCATAATTCATCTTCCTTTAATTCTCAAACTTTGATAAAAAATCACTACAAGATGTACTCTTGAAAAAATGAAAAATTTTACAAGATTTTTGTCCAAAAAAAGGTGGCAAGGAAAAATATGTAGTTACTTCCCTTTTGATGCTCCTCATTCAAATTCTCGGTTTTTGGTGACAAAGTTTCTTAAAATTGAGATTTTTGCGGCTCTCTAGACTTTCGAGTAGAACTCAGAAAGTGATCATGTAGTAGCATTTGTTAATTCTATAACACATTGTGTCGATCCTATAACGACAACCTACGATGTGTCCTATAGCCCCCTCATGATGGTATATGAAAGTGATAGCTTGGGTATCTTGTCCTCCAATAGTGCTGGTTGGCCTCCTTAGCTTAAAACTATATTTTTTTATTTTCAAAATAAGGCTCGATCCCACTTAAGTCATTGATGGTTGGGTGGTTGTCTTAGTGTGTTGTATTAGTTGGACCCTAGCTACCACATTAACCCACACTTCATAGTCATCAACCTTTTCTGTTTTAAATTTTTCCACACGTGTGATTTAAAAAGGGATATAATTGTAGTTAATTGTCAAAGGTGGTCAAGACCACTGACCCATCCTTAGTTTATAAAACATTTCTCTCATGCATTGATAATACTTTTTAAACTAAGACATGCTTGAAAGGAAGTGTTGGGAATGTGTATCCCTAAGCCTACTTGGTAGTCTTTGCTTGTGTGTTAATCACTTGATGTATTCTCTGTTGTTTCAAAATAGATGTAATGGTTGATTTTTTTGGCTTCTTGAGGTGTATCTTCCCATTGTTGTTTTTCCATGCATTGGCTCTTTTTTTATATATGTGCTAAGTGCTTGACTTATCGAGGCTTTTTAACACAGGCTTTGCAAAAGGTTGATCAAGTGCTATTGTTGAATATGAATAGTGATATTGTAGCGGCTCCAAAAAGGTCCTATAGTTTCCCAAGATCAAGGAAATGACTTTGAAATGCCCTCATTATTGTTGGTTCTTCATTATGGTGCACTCAATTGTGGCATTGTTTCATCACCACATAAAATAGCTTAGCCAATGGATGCACGATTTTCAATATCGTCAAAACAATTTCTGCCCTGCATATTTAGAAATTCTGTAGCAACACAAAACTTTCATGTGGAATTTCAAGACAGTGAGGAAAATGAATGGGAAAGGCTAGGGAATGATGTAAAATGAAACAAGGACACATTGTGAGGATGACAAGAGATGTATGGAATTTGTCTTATCCATGTTGGAGCATCTTGGTATAGAAGGTGGAAAACTCAATGTTGACTGCCCTTGACTAAATGTTTTCTTTCTTTATCAACCTCTTATTTCTTGTGCAAGTTGGAGAGACCATGCATATATTCTTGGAACAAAGGATCTTTATTTTTCATTTTTCATTTTTTCATTTTTTCTCCTTTTTTCGTCATTTTTTTCACTTTTCTAGGCCTGTTGGCTGCCTCAATGAGGTTTTCAACTAGCAAGTGCTTGTAGGTGCACTCGAGACGAGTTTTTCACCTAGGATATTATTTCCTTTTTTTTCTTTTTTTTCCAAACATATTGGTTTCATCATAGATATTTTCAATTAGTGAGCCAATCTTAGGCACCTCAAATGAGGTTTTCACTTTAGATTTTTATTTTTTTCTCTTTTTTTCCTCTTTTTTTTCTTTAACCTATCCTACTTTTCTTGAAGAGGAAACTATATTTGAAGGATAGGAATAATTCCAATGGAGCCATTTATGTACCTAAATTAAAAATGAACTCATATGTTCATTTGGAACATATTCTTTGATATGTACCAAAATACGAGAGATCAATTTCTTTGATTGAGATGATACCAAACACTACTGAAGAACAGAGTGATGCTCCATTTTGTTAATTTAATGGAACCAAAGCTGAATATATGTTTTTTGTAAGTTATGGAAGGTCTATTCACATTAATCAATAAAATAGAGTTACATAGATGAGCCTACAAGGCGATTAACCAAGGACTCGCACATATCGGATAGGATCCCGCACCCGGGGAGAGGGAGAATAGGGAAGGTGAGAGGCCGGGTGGGGAGAAAAAAAATCCAATATCGACCAAAAAGGAGCACGCGAGGCTCAAGACGGGAAAAAGCGAGCACGCAGGCTCAATACGGACGAGAAGGTAAAGCATAAACAAAACGGAGAAACCAAAGAGTTACAGATCGGGGAGGAGCCCCCTGTGTCGGCAACCTCAAAGCCCTCCACGTCAATGTAAATCGGTCGCTCAGAGTGCCGTCCGGCCCAGGCAATGGGGGAGTAGCGAGAAGGACCAACGGTCGGAGGGGAGGTACTGTGAAGGGCCGCCCTCGGCTTTGACCATCGCACTTTGATGCGATCCCGGAGAGGTTCTTCAAAAGTTCGTAGTGCGGCAAGGAGATCTCAAGGAAGCGAAGGTGATGAATCGTGCGGACAAAAGTCTCACATTTCGAGAGAGGGCTCGAATCTTCTTCTCCAAATTCCTCGCCGATATTTCTCTTCTCTTGAAGCGCAAGGAAAGGAGCGTTTTAGTGTGCCAATGCGGGTTAATCGCTCTGGTGAAGAGGTTCTCCCTCTGCTTTGGGTGAGCCTGTGGTCCGTAATCCACCGAAACTCTACATCGATCGCATCCGTTGGGGTGGCACAACGACGCTCTGCCACGCAGTGTCCAAACCGGCGAAGCAAATCTTGTAAATGATCCGGGGGTGGCTTCCCAAAAGAGCCGCACAGCATTACGCGCTTGAGTCTCAGCACAAGTCGTGGGAGGTCCGCGGGGATTGTCCCAATTGGAGGCGCAGCTGTGCACGGGAGGACAGGGGGGAGGAGGAGGGTGCCCTGCGGTGAGGAGCCATGAAAGGGCTAAGGAAAGAGGCTGGAAGGAAGAGAAGCAGGGAATCAGGGGGAACCAAAGGAGAAGTGAAGGGGAAAAGACTGGGCTTGACGGAAGCATAGTGAGGAGGATGCATGCAAGGGGTGAGATAAATAGCATGAGAAAAGATCTGAGGGAAAAGCGAATAAAAGCGGAAGCGCCGTCCCAGGACATGAGCGCATGGGAGGGTAATTAATAGAAACAAGAAAAATCATTGCAGAATGAGGGAAGGTATACCCGCTCGATCCGAGATTAGATCTCCTGCCTGTGAGATTGCACGCTGGGATCATGAATCGGCACATGGATCGAAACATTAACGCAGAGGTTGTTAGAAATCGGCGACTGTGGATGGGCTCCAACCTTGCTCAAGTCGTTTTTCTGTTGATTTCTTTACAATTAGCCTTTTATGTCATTGTCCTCGAGGGAGGTCCAATCCCTATAAACAATTCTCTCATGCGAGATGACCCCCCAGATTGGCCAGAAAAATCGGCCAAAGCCGTTGGCCTTCGTCTGAGTCTGCGTGGAAGGAGATCCCCTTTGCAAATTTTGTGTTGTCACTTATACGTGGAGAAGCTTGTTGATACGCCATCCCATAGAGATTTTCTCCAGATTCCTACCTCGTTGAATTTTCCCCTGCAAGCATGAGTAGCGATGTGAGAATCCCCTTCCACCAAGAGGGGCCGAAGTTGTTTCTGCTTAGCAATTTCGAGACCATGAGCCAAAGCCCTGAAATTTCAGCCACATTGTTGGTGTTATGACCTAAGTTGCCATAGTATATCCATTTGATGATGCCCACGAGCATTTCGAAACACTCCACGAAAGCCCGCGAGACACGGGTTATTCTTGGAAAGCTCCATCATAATTTAACTTGAGAAGAGGGGGGATCTGGAGGAGACCAAACAATTAGGGGTGATGGGGAGAGCAAAGGCGAGGGGGGAGAGAAGGCCCAGCGAGGGAACCGAAAGATCAAGGAGAGATAAGATCCTTTTTGTCTTCCACCTGAAGGCGGGTTGGGGGCATCCCTGGAGCTTAGAAATTGAGGCCGATTCCCTCATGATGCTTTTGATGTTGAGGATGCTTTGCTCTTCCCGCGGAGGCCATGTTCCTCGAAAATTCTAGAGTTATTCTCCTTCCATATAACCCAACATATGATGCACTGGAAGGAGAGTCCAGGAAAGATTAACCGGAGGTTGGTCGGAGAAATCGAGCTCCGGATTGTCCAAGGTGGTATGGATGGAAAGAATGTTTCGATGCGAGACCACGAAAACCGGAAGGAACCAAGACCAAATATTCAAGGAAAAAAGGACAAGTGTTGAAAAGATGATTAATTGATTCATTGTCCAGTCATGCAAATACTACTGAATAGAAGGGCCTTGAAAACATTTTCTTTGAAGATTGTCCCGGGGTAAGAGTTTTCCTGTGCGTCAAGAGCCGGAGGAAGAGTTTGATCTTTTGGCCGATCGTTACTGTTCCATAATCTTTTCCATTTTATTGTCCTCTTAGTTGTAAGTCAGATGTTGTAACTAGTTGTAGGCTTCCTTTATGCTAAAGGTTCCTAAAGAATTATTTTCCCATCTTATAATTTCAGGGCTTTCCTCTTTTTGTATCTTCCTTTTTCTAAGATCTAGCATGAGAGTATTAAAATAATTGTGGAGATGAACATGGAGTATATCTTTGAAATTCTCCCACTCCCTCTAGCCTGCATTATTTTCCTGCCTCCAGTAGTCCTTGAATTTATTTTTGTCATGCTGTTCCAAGTGCTCTCTTAGGGTTTTGTAGTGTTCCATATCCAATCTGGAGTTCTGCTCCCACGCATCCTCCCAGAAAAGAACTTGTTGACCATTGCCTATTTCCCAAAAACAATGTTGATGAATGAGCCAACTATTTTCCCAAGCCTTATTCCACATTGGAGATCCTTTAAGACTCCTAGAGAGCCTGACGAGAGAGTCCCAGGGAGTCATGGGAGCATACTTAGCCTTCCGGAGTTGGGCCTAGTTGGTTGAGGCACTTGACAGCCATCTCCACCAAGTTTTGGCACCTAAGGCTTTGCTGAGAAGATCGGGATCCCGAAGACCAAGACCTCCTGCAGCCTTGGGGGAGCAGACTTTATCCCAAGCGACTAGAGCCCAATTTGCCTTGTCGTTAGATTTTCCTTTCCAAAGGAAGTTCCTTTGAATGGTTCTGATATGGTTGGAAACATATCTAGGAGCGACAATTCAGAGAAGAGATAGATGGGCATGGCTTGAAGGACAAATTTGACAAGGATGAGTCTCCCAACAAGATTAAGAGCTCCGAAGGTCCAGTTGGAAGTCTTATTTTTGAGTTTAGAGATAAGAGATTCCTAGTTTAAAGAGGCAAGGAGCTTGTCGATGAAGAGGAACACCCGAAATACTTGGAGGGGAAGGAGCTCCATTGAAAACCCAAGAGTTGAGCAATATGAAGTTGTATGGCGGTGGGGGGTGTTTAGGAAGAATATTTTAGATTTCAAAAGATTGACATCTGGACCAGAGGCTAAAGCAAAGTCATTCGGGATTGATTGAAGAGCAAGGGCTTCATTGAGCGATGGACATCCCATAAGGAGAGTATCATCGACAAATTGCTGATGGGTAGCCGGGAGGAAGCCGAGGATAGAGTTCAAGACCGGTAATTCTACCTTCAGCCGGAGCAACGGTGATAGAGTGACCTAAACCCTCCACGAAGATGATAAAAAAGGAAGGGAGAGAGGTGGTCGCCCTGCTAGAATTCCACGAGATGGGTTAATGATAGGAGTGGGAGATCCATTGAGGAGAATAGAGAATAAGGCTCCCGAGACTAGGGCCATAATCCAAGCTATGATTTCTTTGTTGAATCCAAATTCCAAAAGCATCTGACGGATATAATTCCAATTAATTTTATCAAATGCCTTTGACATATCTAATTGGATTAACATACCCTGGTTTCCTTTGAACTTTGAGAGAATGGATAATCTCCCGAGACACAATTATGCTATCCAATATTTTGCCGGCCCTCAACATAGCCTTTACGATCCACCGAGATAAGAAGAGGCGGGAAGAGATTTTAGCCTATTAGCAATGATTTTTGGAAATGATTTTATAAATTACATTGCGGAGAGCAATAGGTTTGAATTGATCGGGTTTGTTCACATCTGTCCGATTTGGGAATGAGAGTCGGGAAGGTGGCATTCGGGGAAGGGAAGATTGATTTTCGAACCCTCGACTCCTCAACTAGATCATACACTAAATCCTTGATGGTGTCCCAGAAGGCCTTGTAAAAATCGATGGTGAATCCATCAGGTCCTTGGGATTTTCCTTTAGGCATAGCTTGAACTGCCTCCTCCAAATCCTCCATCATTATCTTCTTTAGCAACATCTGATTATGTTCCTTGGTTAAGATTGTAGGAATGTGCTTTGTGATTTTTCTGATATGATCTTGATTGTTGTGATTGCTATCAGTGAGAATGCTTGTGAAATACCTATGTAGCTCTTCCTCAATTTGTTGTTGAGTGTCCACTTTACTGCTACATTTCGTCATGAGGTTGAGGATTCTATTAACCTTCATGTGTTGGATCATCGATTTATGGAAGAAGGATGTGTTTGCATTCCCCCTCTTTGAGCCATTGTATACGCGATTTCTACCTCCACAAAATCTCTTCTTGAGTGGATCGTTGGTCCCATTCTTGCTCGAAGCTCCGATTCCTTTTGCTTTGTTTTTCTCGGTTAGCCCATTTCTGAATGATGGTTTGTTGGAGGGCCCTCATTTTGTTTTCTATGATTTTTTTTCCGACTAGTTATATCCCCAAAAATTTTCTTTATTTCACTTGTTTAGCTCTTGTTTTACAAACTTGAGTTTTTGATGGAAGGTTTTCATCCTACTTTTTTTTGGGGGGGGAAGATCCGAAGACCACCATTATTTTTACTTTGTCTTGAAAATCAGGGTGGGCCAGCCAGAAGGCTTCAAACTTGAAGGGAGCATTCTTGGGTCTTATGGATAGCTGAAAGGATAGAACAACCTACCAGTGATCCGAACCCACTTGTGGAGCAATGGCAGCCTCAGTTTCTAGGGAGGAAAGATAGAGATCTTTGGAGAGAATAAATCGGTCCAAGCGAGAGGAAATTTGGCGATCCCCTCCTCTCCGATTGTTCCAAGTATGAACCCCATTTTTAGTGGGGATGTCAATGAGCTGAAAATCATCTATTAAGCCTTGGAAAGCACCGAGATTCTAAGTCCAAGCATCTCAGAACCCCCCTCTTCTCCTCCGGATTCAAAATCATATTGAAGTCCCCTACTAGAATATTCATTCGGTAGTTGAATGATTGTAGGTATAATTTTCAGTTGGTTGATCCATGCCCGTCTCTCTTTTACCGAGTGGGGACCATAAACATTTGTGATACGGATTTTATCTTTAGTACCGATGACTCTGAAGGATGGTTGTCGGGGCATGCTTGGAAGCAAAAAGAGTCAATAAAATGAAGCACTAGAATCCTTCCGGAAGGTGGCAATGCCCCCCTGCGAGTGCCTTGAGTCGCAATGGCCATGTGGCTATACTTGTTTCTCCGAAACAAGTCCGTATGTCGATTACATATTAGCTAGATTTCTTTTTGTCTCTTGTAGCAGAAGAATATCCGCTTTTCCCGAAGATAACTTTTGATTTGAGAATCCTACGTTTTGAGGGACTATTGAGTCCTTCGATGTTCCATGTTGTACAATTCATGATAAATTAATTGGAGAGAAAGTGAGAGCCTTTACCTTGCCGGCATTGATGAGGGAGAATGCTAGTTCGGTTAGGTGTTGTTGTTCTATTTTTTCTTCCCTTTCTCTTTTTGTTTGCGCTTTGGTGATGTAAGTGTTAACCTTGAGATTCGCTTTGAGTCCTCCACTTGGATGTTTCCCACTTTTTGCTTTGATTCTCTATTTGCTTTAGGAAGGTCTGTTGCATATTGAAAGCTTCTTCAATCTTTTTGAGCTTTGGTCCTCTGCAATGTCTTCAAAGCCTTTGGCGAAACCATTCCCTTGATATTTTTTTGCGGATCCATTCGTCCAGGTATCTCTTCCAAGGCCGTGTCCTCGGGGGTAGGTAGGTCTTGTGAAAAATCCATATCAGAAACCTCCAAAGTGACACGTTCCCTGTGAAGGAATATTATTATTGTTTTCCATGTCCATGTCCATGTATTTTTCCTTTTCCGAAGTCTGCTCTGCTATTTTTTCTTGGTTGTCCATTTTTTTCGTAGATGTGGAAGAAAGGATTTCATATATGTTGTTGGTGGTCTTTTTGGGAGCATCCTTTCCCATTGGTTGCCTCCTCTGCTGACTTTGTTTTTTGTGATGAACTTTGGTGAAGCCCTTATCCTCAAGGGCCTTCGAGGTATCCTCTTTGGGGGTGGCGTATTTTGAGGGGCGATCTCTAAATAGATGACCATGTTCATGGCATTTCTGCACCAAAAATGGATGTGCTCATAATCCATCAGATCGAAGCCATATTTCATCTCTCGAAATTTAGGTCGATGGCTTTAGGCAAAGCTCCCTGAAAACATCTATATAGGCACATATTCTTGCATAAGAGATGTAGTGGCCATTGCGAGTGCCTTCGGACATTTTTATATATTCCCCTAGGCCATTCCCTATAGCTTGAAGCATCGTAGGAGCCCAACGATCTGTTAGGCGAGTATAGTCCGATCCAGGACCCAGGGACTCTTGTGAAGTCTTATTTTTCATGCATGAATTTTTCCTTCCAAAAAGTCATATAGAGGCCGACGAGTTGAAAAAAGTAAGGTCCCCCCCCCCTCAAATATGCGATCCTTATCTTCCAACTGAGCGAATACCACTTTGTGAAGAAGCCCTTCAAACCGAGATGCAATTCAAGGGGCCCTTTTGGGTTCCACTTAGCTCGTATCCGGCCTTTCGCAGATTTTTCCAAAGGTTAGATCCCCATAAACTTACGAGATAACCACATGTTCTTTCATATAATCCCTGGATACCTCTATGTATGGTTATTATATTATAATCTACGGTATTTTTAGTAGTCTTCGGGTGGCATGCTTTTGTGGTACGTACTTTGTCTCGATCAGATTTGGTGACCCCCCAAGTTGGGGTCCTCTGGAAGGTTTGTCGTGAGTGAGATTCGTGCGAAGGATCCCATTTTCTAAGGTGCTTCTTTGTCATGGAAATGGAGCCCGGACAACATCATTGTTCGCCGAGCACTCGCACACTATTAATCATAACTTGATTCGGTTTTTACCCGTGGAAGAGGCAGATGAAGACAGGTGAAGAAAGAATAGTCGGGTGCGTGGGAGGGGCACAACACCTGCTCTTTGAAGGAAGAACCCTTTTTTCACGGCCGAAGACTCCATGACGAGCACGCTCGGAGAGCGCCCCATGGAGAGCGAGAGGGAAGCCAATTGCAAGTCGAGCCCGTAGAAGCCCTCAACACCGCAGTTAAGTTAGGGAAAGAAAGAAAGCCGAGCTGCAGACCTTAGGGTTGGAGGAGAATTCCCAAAATCCTTTAATGGGAAATTCGGAACCAAAGCTGAATATGGATTTGATGCCCCTAGTTTAGTTTCTCATCTTCATCATTCTTCATGTCTTATTTTTCTATGTCATTCAAAAATTATACTATTTGTTGGTTAGTCTCGTTAAGGCATAGTATAAATTCCTCGATTTGGGGTTCTAATGGTTTCTCTTCATAAAAGGTGGTTCATGATTCTTTATTTTCCTCTAGATATTCTTCTTCTTTATGTTTTTTGTTTAATGACAATGAAGATATTCTTGTTTTTTAAATACTCTTCTTGATCTAAGATGAATATCATGTAGATCAAGAGGAGCTTTTGGAAAAAAAATCATCTCAACATCATAAGGGGGCTAAGGTATTTTATTGTTGGGGTTGGGAAGTGATTGTGCAAGTATTTTAGAGGGTGTGGGTCTTTGAGATGGATTTGGAGGGGGTGGATGGTATGTTTGTTGAGATTGGAGTGTAGGATAATGTGGATATTGAGGCAAAGATGGATCACCACATTGAGCACGATGGTGTGAATATGGGAATTGAGGATATTGAAGGAAATATGGATCACCCCACTGAGGGGGTTGGTGTTGATATGGATATAAACGAGGAATGGTAGTCGAGGAACCATAATTCCATGGATATTTAGGAAAATATGGAGCACCCCATTAAGGAGTATGGTATTGATATGGATGAAAATATGGAATGTCATAAGAGCCCTCATATGGTTGAAAAGGTTAGGGAGGATAAGACCCTTGTTGATATGGCTTGATAGAGTAGAGTTTATTCATTCCTCCTTTTAACTTATCTGCCACATATTCTTCTTTCTACCGGGAAAAAAGTGGATGGTGGGGGTTTGTGGCATTGAAGAATTATTTTTTTTTATAAAAAAATTGAATGAGAATTCTAATGTATTGAGAGATTCCTAATGATTTTTTTTTTTTTGCAGAAAATATGAATGCAAAAAAGAAGGAAGGAATCATTCCAAGAACAATAGGTTTCTTTATTTTACACCCTACCCAAGGCTACCAACTTTAATTATTAATTCGAAGTGCATACAAATGTAAGAGGGCAAGCCATTGTATGTGCAACAAACACCTTCCTATTCCTAGTCTAGATCCCTTTAATGTAGGAGAAAGAAGGAAATGAAACAACTTCAAATGGGAAAATATCTAGGTAAGTCATTAGTTCTAAGTTGCAAAAGGTAAATATGAATAAAAAAAACTATTCTACTTTTGCTAGAAAGTAAATGATAGCAAGGAAATATATTCTATTTACAAAAATGTAAAGCACAATGATAACCAAGCAGATATAATCTATCTTACTAGAAATTAAATGGAATTAAAGGAAATATAATCTATATTTCATGAAAGTAAAGTCCTATATTACTCTTGCATGAAGGAAATTACATTTGCTTAAAGTAAATTGCAGAAAGAAAATATAAACTAGTTGCAAAAATCAACGTTCAAGAAGAAGGAAATGTAAAGGCTAAATGGAGACCTAACCAAGCCTCAACTCAAACAAAGTGGTATAAGAGAATTCATGGGCTATAAATATATTTATATCATTAATTTGGAGTGAACCAAAGCTCAAAAACATTCTGCAACAAGTTGCTACAAGATTGCTAGCTAGGTTTTCCTCCAAGTTATCTCACCAAATGACCAAGAAAATAAAATGAAAGTGTTATGGGGTAAATTTTTTTATTAATTATCATTTCCTAAGACTCCAATCCAAGTGGAAACTCTAAAAAATACCCTTTTTAACATGCGCTAAAAAAATACGTGAAAAATTACTACTCTAAAAAACCAAAAATTTCAAAACAATGAGCTAGTAAGTTGACCTAAGTACCTGAGATTCCTAGGCTAATCAAGTGAGAATGATTTGGGGTGATTTTTTTTATTGATTAGTATGTTTTTTATTCTTTAATAAAATTGGAATCGACTTGAAATAAGATAATTAAGACATGCTAAAATTCAACATAAATTTATTACTATTTTTGCTACACCATACTCCCAAAAATTGCAAAATTTTGAACTAGTAGACCAATCTAAGTAGATTAATGACAAAATATGACTTTGAAAAGTTGTTCTAAGGATGTTTTAATTATTTTATATGTATAAATGACCTGAAAAAACCACTTATTTCAATCATTTAACCAATCTAAGCTATAGAAAATGAAGTATGACTATTAAGTATGGAAATAGGAAATGCAAGCCTAAGAAAACATTCAAAGAAGATAAAGAAAGTGTACAAAAGGGCTTTGAGGCTTCTTGGATGGCCAATCCCAAGGATAATCATAGCCATATTAAGTAAAACTAAGCCTTAGAAGCTGAAAATTACATTAAACTTCATTACTAGAGTCAACCCAACTACTTCCCTACTAAAAATGAAAATAAGGCTACTAAATAAAAAAAATTTCTCCACAAGAAGGTTAAGAAATACATGCCCCTAGAGGAAAATTAGAATTTCGTACTTATACAAACTGATGAAGAAGCATCCTCCTTTTGAAGGAGGTATATTTCCCCTCTAAAATCCCTCAAAAAAGTGGATCCGGTTCCTAGCAATAGGAATCTTCATTAAATATTGATTTTTGGCTTCTCCTGTAGTAGGGAACACATACCTATATTTTTGTCAATCCATGGAGCTCCAGAATATGTCAATTATTTTGTGATATTTTATTCATTTATTGGTCTGATTATGTAGCAGGGAGAAAATCCATATATTATCTCATCTCCCAAAACATCGTAATCTCGCCCAATATTCTCACAATATTCTACAAAAAATAAATAATTTTAGGCACAAAATATGAAATTATCTCTAAACCTTCCTAATCAACTCATTATAGCTCAAATAAATGTCAAAAAATGAAAAATGAGAGGTTAAATGTGTAGAAAATTTATAACACAGCTCTGATACCATGTAGAAATTATACAACAAGCATGTATATCTTGGATTCACCCGATCTAACAATTTACTAAAGTTAAATACTGAATCGCTTCTACAAATCTTTTGTGGAATTAAAAACACAATCGCTAATCACATAAAGCAAATCAAGAATAGATGAAAACCACAACATAGATAATTTCTCGGGGAAAGCTTGTCGCCTCAAAACCCCTCTATCATATATTGTATATTCCACAAGGAATCATGAAACAATTACATACAATTCTTCTCACAAGAATCCTCATGTCTTCAACTAATTGTATCACACTTGTCTCATATAAAACTGATCAATACTTATCCAAATTTACTCGCCTCCAAACATCCTAGCCTTGCTCATGCAGGTCCTGATGAATGCAATCCCTACTCACAAGGAATTTCAGCCTTCCTCAACTGTGCTGAGTATCATGGGCATTATGTGGTGTTTTAACTATACTTCTACATTTGGGTAGTCTGCTAATATCGCAAATGATAGTTACAATTCCTTTTCACCTAGATCTCAACTAGGTCTCCACTAGAACTGACATGCATGAAACTAATATTATTAAATCCTCAGTTGCATGTGAGATCACTAATTGTGAATTAAGTAATATTTAATTCACTTGATATCTCATTGGTGTATTAAATAGTTACAACCAGCACAACTGAGTTTAACTCACTTAACTGAGTTAAATTGATTACAACCTGCATTAACTAATGCACCACTGCACTTCGAACTCTGTTACAACTATAATTACTTCGCATGCCTCACCAACTACCTCTAACTCGAAATCCACTACCTAACTGAGTTTATCACTCTTAGTTAACTATTGCAAGCTATCATTGAGAATAGATTACAGTTTATTGTCCAACTTAATTAAGGGATAACTAAAATAGTCATGTACCAAATTTAGCCATGTGGGCCCCACCCCAGTGTAGGTGCTTAATACACTAGGCATGGGTGTTGAATGTTGTTTCTGGATGCCAATTTCATTGTTTTTTGTTGCAAAATTCAAACACTCCCCTCTCAACAAGAAAGGAATTTCCTTTCATGCGACATGAAACTCTTGCATGTGACATGCAACACTTCTCTAGTTTTTCTCACACATGAAACCTTTTCATGCAACAATTCCGAAACTAAATAGCCTCCAAAAAACTGAATCATTATAATGCATATGTCATCAAAGTCTTCTCGATCGCTGCTAGCTACCACACGTCTACTAAATCCTCTGCATCCATGCACTCTACAATTGTTGCAAAATCTGATTTGCACTCTAGTATCCCGACACTATCACTTTGATTTCATGTTCTCCCGACATCTGATTGCATCAATCGAACTGATCTTTCTATTGATGTATTGTGGGCTCCTCATAGCCAGGTTCGATAAATGAGACCCACACCATCTGAATGAATCCTGCCCAAATTTCTTCTTGGGATTAATCATGCATGTTGCCCCACCTCATACCTGGTGGTATAGCTACATGCACTCCATCTGCCTATCTGTCTCAAAATTTCTCTTCTTGAGTGGTTTCTCCCACTCCATGATCCTTCGAATGTGGCTGCTCCACATCTTGAGGTTCATTCTCACCTACATGCAAATCCATATCCTTCTCAAGGGTCAATTACATGTCTTTCTCACACTTTCCCATGTTTGGAAGCTCTATAGAAATCACATCTACATCAATTCTATAGAGATTCTTCACACGAATCCAAATAATTTTGACCTGTTTTTCGCCTCTATTCCGAAGGAAGGATTTCCCTTCACTAAAGACCACATCATAGCCTTTAGCTTCCAACGTTGCAATTGAAACTAAATTTTTCGTTAAGCCCAGTACATGCATTACATATTTTAAAAATAAGGGTTTACCTAACTGTCTTTGGAAAGAAACTGTACCAATATTGGTAGCATTATACCTTTTGTCATCACCCATTTCGAAATGCATCTAGAGGTCCTTCTCCTCCAAGCTACTGAAAATTTCTTTGTCTCCCATCATGTGGAAATATGCACCACTATCCAAGTACCACATCAAACTCATTGCACTTGATACCATGCATGCAACAAGTGAGAATTCAAGTTCAAATTGCGAGGAAAAAGCCTCTCCAGCTGGAGATCCAACAACCTTTTTTTTTTCTTCTTCTTTTGTGGATGGTTTGTGGCAAAATTTCCATGCTCGTCATAGTGAAAACACTTCACTTTGTACATGTTGCGCTCCTTGCCTTCACTGGTCTCAGAATATGATTTATTTCCTTTTCCTTTCTTCACCTTGGCAACCAAAGCACTATCTTCTTCATCATCTTCCTTAGATGAAGATCCATCTCTGTTATTCCGTCTAAATTCCTCTTACACCAAATCCGACAACAGTTGTTCCCAATCTGACAATTTTTCCCTTCCATTGATAGAGACTTCATAACTGTGCCAACTCTTGGGAAGTCCTAGAAGAGCTAGGCTCACCAAATCATCATCAACGAAAATAATTCCTACACTCCCAAGCTCATCCCAACATTGGACAAAATTTTTTAAGTATACCGGAATAATGTTGCCCTTTTCCATCTTGATCTTCTTGAGCTTGTCTTTCAGCGCCAATTTCCTATGGTTATTGCTGCTCTGAAATAGATCCATAAAATATTTCCACATCGCATATAGAGCTGCTTTGCCATGGAGGCTTGAGACAATGTGGTCTCATACTCCCTCCAATAGGATCCTCCTTACCCTTGCAACCTTCTTTTGATAGGTATCAAGATTTGCAAAATCTGTCATAGTGGGTTTGGGAACATCATTGTCAATGAATTCCTTCAAGCCATTGTCTTTGAGTACTACCTCTATCCTGTCTTTCCAGGAAATATATTTAGAGCTACTCTGTAGTGCATACTCCAATATCAAGCCATTGAAAGCCATTTCGATCCTAATTAGCCTACTATACCAAGAGTACCTTTGCAAATTTTAAATTCTTTTCAGTCACAAAATCAACTTCTTCTTTACTTCTGCAATTTCGTCTGCCCTGATACCATGTACAAAATTTATAATACATCTTTGATACCATGTAGAAATTATACACAAGCATTTATATCTTGGATTCACACAATCTAACAATTTACTAAAGTTAAATACTAAGTCACTTCTACAAATCTTTTGCGGAATTAAAAACACAATCACTAATCACATAAAGCAAATCAAGAATAGATCAAAACCACAACACAAATAATTTCCCAGGGGAAAGATTTATGCTCCAAACCCCTCTATCATATATTTAATATTCCACAAGGAATCACGAAACAATTACATACAATTCTTCTCACAAGGATCCTCCTGTATTCGGCGAATTGTCTCACATTGTCTCGGATAAAAACTCACCAATACTTAGCCAATTTATCGCCTCTAGACATCCCACCTTGCTCATGTAGTTCCCGATGAATGCAATCCCTATTCATAAGGAATTTCAGCCTTCCTCAACTATGCTTGTGTATCATGGGTATCTTGTGGTGTTTTAACTACACCTAGTTAGCCTTCTAATATCACAATGGATAGTTACACTTCCCTTTCACGTAGATCTCAATTGGGTCTCCACCGGAACTGACATGCATGCAGCTAATATTTGTAAATCCTCAGTTGCATGTGAAATAACTGATTATGAATTAATTAATATTTAATTCACTTGATATCTCTCACTAGTGTATCAAATAGTTACAACTAGCACAACTGATTTTAACTCACTTAACTAAGTTAGACTAATTACAACTTGGATTAACTAATCCACCACTGCACTTCAAACTATATTACAACTATAATTACTCTGCATTCCTCACCAACTACCTCTAATGTGACATCCACTAGCTAACTGATTTTATCACTCTTATTTAACTATTACAAGTTATCATTAAGAATATATTACAATTATTGTCCATCTTAATTAAGGGTTAACTAAAATAAACATGCACCAAATTTATCCATGTGGGCCCCACCCTAGTGTAGGTTCTTAATGCACTAGGCGTGGGTGTTGAATGTTGTTTCTGGATGCCAATTTCATTGTTTCTTGTTGAAAAAATCAACAAAATGTGTTGAAGGATGGTCAGATGGGCCTTGAATTGTGTCTATTTGGGAGGCCCGTCACCTTTATATATATATATATATATATATATATATATATATATATATATATATATATATATATATATATATATATATATATATATATATATATAGGTTGGGGTTGGGGTTGTGATTGAATCTATGTCAGAATGTGAGATTGAATGCCTATTCACGGTGTAAATTTTGGTTGGGGAAAAACAATATATATGGGTGCTTTCATCATTGGTTTAGAGAACTCAATGTTCATTTTGTCTAGTCCAGTTAATGATGGAAGTTTTATAGTTGCAATAAAATTGTAGAAATATTATGTGGATGGTTTTAAGAAATTGTTCTATGAACTTTAATGAATTATCATTAAGTTGAATTAATTCATTTTAATTATAATAAAATGTCGAGGATGGTCAGATTAATTTTCAGGATATATCTCCAATCCATCCCTCATCAAAATATTTATTCACTTATGTAGATTGTTCAAACATAAAACAACATTTCCCAATTGTAGCAATTCTAGCTATCATCCCATCCAATACTTAGTTTATGATTTACTAAAAAATTATTGTTATGAGCATATTTGGTAAGGTTTGCATCACTAAAATTATAAATTCCATAGATGAAACCTAATAAAAGAAAAATATATAACTTTTGACAAACAAATATGGCACCAAAAGGCTTATCAATATAATGACTCTTGTAACATTTAGAAATAATTCTAAATAAAAGCTAAACCAATATCATAAATATTAGGGTAACTAAAGTCATTTTATCTAGTATTATGTGTTATCCATCTCATATTTGTGGATGGAGTATTTAAAATGCATATATACTTCGATTGGTTGGTTATATCCTAGAATTCCTATTATTGAAGTAAGTTCCATTAATATATATTATAAATGATGTCTAACTAGTAATAGAGAAGAAAAACGTGTTGTATAAGGGTTCATTCTTCAAGAACAAAACAAAAACATGAGAGTTTTCTTCAATGAACTTAAAGACAACCCTAAATACATGGATTCCACAAATTAAAAATGAAACTCTATTCTACTCCAACGATTCGATATACAAATTATAATAATGGAAGGTAGAACCCTATATAATAATGAAACTATAATTTCATAGTTTCAAGCCAAAAACTATGTCTTTTACACATAAAAACTATCACAGTTCCCAAATATGAAGTGAAAAAATCAAAAGGGAAAGGTAAAGCATGCAAGTGAAATTGGAATGTGGAACAAATACACAACATATTGAGAGAAGCTACATTTACTACTATGTGTTGAGTCTGGACTTTGAAATTCAAATTCCATATCTTTGCAAAAAATCCCGATGCATTGGATATGACTATGACGAAGAAGATGCAAAATCCTAAAATGGAAAAAAGGTTATTGAATCTGTAAATAAAGCAAATAAGAAGACTCTTGAACTTTTAAATAGAGAGGAATCCTTCTTTTATGACCATATGTTTGAAAATTTGGTGTTCATTTTCATTAAATTAATCCCAATACCATGAAATATGGGTGAATGAAAGAAATAATCTCATTTTACACCAAATGAGGGAGGGCAAAAATAGCTATCATAAATACCCATTCTAACAAATTGGGGCGAATGGAAGGTTGTAGCTCTTAATTCCACGGGTTAATTTTTTTTCCCCTCTCCCTTAAAGAAAGGTTAGGCTAGCCTCCATACCTAATTTTTTTATTAAATAAATTTTGGATTATTGATAATAACGCACTCGTGATACAAAAAAATTCACCCAATCAATATTTGAAACCCCTTAATTTTTCCCAAGGGAAAATATTTTCCCCTAAAATTTTCCATGTCCCCGCACATGCCACCTTTGGTAAGATTCCCTAAGGTTTTTCCGCTAAGCTAATTTTGTCTAGTTTGGGTGAGAGAATCTCAACTTTTAGGTATCAACCACATATTCATAGACCCTACCAAGAGTTGGAATATTCAAGGAGGCCCGCGATAATATTTGGTGTAAGCCTTGGCCCTTCACAAGTTTCATCTCACCATTGGCTTTTTTGACACTAGATTATGGAGGATTTAAAGCTCCATAAAATAAAATATTTTATGATTCAAATGAAAATGACCAAGCGGGTTTATTTGGATGCTTACGCCCATGGTCCTAACTTAGACTATAAATTTATTTTGTGACCCCATGATGAGGTAAATTAATGTGTTTAAGTTAGGTTGATGTTAAGAGACTATGACTTTGAGATTATGGCCTAAAAATCATGGGACCTAGGTTGTGAAAAATGATGAATTCAAGTTGTCTACACTTGACATTCTAGTTCCCCCAAATCACTTTGGGTGCAAGAGGAAGAGCATACTAATCAAGTAAGGACTAAGTTATTTTTTCGTGGGTGGAGTGTAGTGGGTCCCAAAGTGTCAATTAAAAATTACAAATGTGTATGATATTGTAGAGATATGTATAACGTGGGATTTACTAAGTTCCAATATAATTATGTCATGTGTGATGTACCTTTAAAGAAAGAAAAATTGTGTGTATGATTGTATTCTTACTTTCCTGCTATTATACTATGTGCTTTAGCCTATAATTATGTCATGTGTGATGTACCTTTAAAGAAAGAAAAGTTGTGTATGATTGGATTCTTACTTTCCTGCTATTATACTATGTGCTTTAGCCTATAATACTAAAGGCAGATGAAAATGGAATTCATTTTTTTTATAATTCCCCTAGATCACATATGTGCGTAGGGGGAAGAGAATATCAAACAAGGAAGTAAGCCAATTCTATTCCTTATTATATAATGATATGATCAAGAAAGTAAAGGTCATCCATGTGGAAAGAGAAAATAAATTATTCTACTCTAGTGGTTAATTGAAACGGAAAACATCCTAACTAACTTGTCAAAATTTGCAGGAGTGGGAGGGCGGATTAATAGTGGATTCCATCAAACTACGAAAATAGGAATTTTTTTACAATGCTTTGAAACTTTGTAAATACACATAGAAATTCTCGCTAACAATCGTAAGGGAATCATTGTAACTAGTTTTTTTATACTCCGCACTGGATATGCCAAAAAATAAATAGAGTTGATTTCAGCATGCACGAGCCAATAGGAGACCTAAAATGAAACTAGTATTACAAAGATTTAAAATAAAATTGAAATGAGACTCTCCGACAAACAACAAAAAATGAGTAAGAAAATAAAGTGGAGTCATAAATTTTTTCATGTGGCTTATGGAGCAAGGATGTACTAGAATCCACTATATTTCAAAGGTTGTTGTTCCTTGCATAGAGCCAACAAGAAAATGGTTAGAAAGAAAATAAAATATAAACAAAGAAACAACGAATATAAAAAAAGGTCATGAGTTAGAATGTTAGAACAAAGAAAAAACAATGAAGGTAGGGAAGCAAGAAATCTCTTCTATTTCTTGATGAAAATAGTTACAATATTATCCCAAAGATACTAAAGGGAAATGATTGGAAAATGGACCGTGTCATGCTCTTAAAAGAAGGTCCCTTTTCACCCACAGTTTACAATATTGATCTCTCTTAAAAAATTTATTGGAGAGTTGTAATTGTGAACTCTATAAACAAAAATCTATTCCAATTGTGAGATAATTTGGTACCATAGCGTTTCTTTGAACTTCCTGCTTATAATCATCCTGAATGTAGTGATATTTATAGGTCTAACTTCATGCCTTACCTCGTCTTTTCTCATTGATGAGATTTGATCTTTGAGTGAGCTAGTGGGAACGAGGGGAGTCCTTTGGAGGCTCCTTACATGGTGGTTGCACATTTAATTTTCCTTTTCCCTGCACGTTGTTGAAATTTCACTTCTATAGATCCGCGTGACTATCAAAGAAACAACTATGGTGATCCATGAAAAAATGCTTAGGTGACAGTATCTAGTTATATTTTTTAAATGGAAACCTTAGTAATTTTTTTTTATTTTCTTTATTTTTTATGTTTTCCAACAATAAATAGTGCATTTACACATGTCATTCTTCATTGTTGAGTACCCTAGCTAGTGCAATTGAATCCATGATATTTTAGTGATAACACTCTACTGTTAAATTCCCTTTGTAGCAAAATATTATTTTCCTTTCTCAAGAATTAAGACAACCTATAAGAAAACCCCTCATCATCAAAAAAAGAGGCCCTCTAATCCTCGTATTTCCATATTTATCTCCTTCCTCAAATTTAATTCTTTCCCATTGTACTTTAGAATCATTTCCCTTCCTAAAAAAGGAATACATTGGGGAAAATAACTAGTTATATGAGGTTTAATTCCAAGACTCGGGTGGAGTTATTAAGTGGATTTATTGATGTGAATGTAGAGATATCATGCAGTGTATTATATGAGGATCCATTTCCTTGAACTGGAGCAAGAGTCACATACTCCAAGTATTCTTGCTCCATTCCCTAGTGAATCCCATGAATATTGAGACCTAATATCTAAGACACCTATTGTAAGGTATTTTTTCAGAAGTGTTACAAGTGTATGCCTTTGAGAAGGGGACAGAAAATTCCTATGTAGATGTGTGTCATCCATTCTAATCTAGATAATATTAGATAATATAGTTTGGAAAATAATATGTACAAAATAGTAAATAATGATGTATAAGTTTTGATATACACCACTAGATATAAATTCTTTTAGTTTCAAAAATATATATACTAACTTATACAACATTTATTACTCTAATATGAGGTGCATTTGATTATTATGTATTTTGCATCGTTTAAAAGTATACATATTAAAAAACCTCAATGACCTGCACAAACCATCAATCAAGAGTTAATCAAATGATGCGTCGTGAAGTTTGAAAATCGTTTATGTCACTTTATTCCCTTTGCTTAAACTACTTTTCATCTATTGCTACACCTCCACATGGTTGCATGGAGTGGTTTCTCCATAAATTCATGAATTATGAACTCGTACCATTCAAATCATACCTTAGTAGTCAAATAATTCTCTCCATATTGATGCATTTATAGTGGAAAAAGTGGAGGAATCAACTCATAATGTTGTTTTTACCGATGGGACCAGTTTGGAAAAACGAGGTTTGAAACCTTTCGGGAGTGTTTTGTGGCATAAAATGACATTTTTTGGGGTAAAATTTTGTCTCTTTAATTCCACACCATTTCATGCTTTTCTACACAAATAAATATTTCCAACGATGCCAGAAGCACGTCAATCGAAGTTTGTATGCAAAAGTTATGTCACTCAAAAGTTGACCTTCATGTTTTCACACCTATAGCTCGGTAGGATGTCACAAAAACCCCCATTATTCATGGAAAAGGGGATAACCATGTGATTATGATGTAAAAGTCTCTATAATTTTCTATATTGTAACTCTAGTTAAGAGTTGATGTAGTCAAAATTAACCACTAGTACTCTATCAGGCTGTATTATAAATAGGCCACTAGGAGGAACAGGAATTCCATTCCTTCGAGAGAATTTTGTTCCATAGTTGAGAAAATATAGCTAGGAGATATATGAGGTAGAGCACATAGAGAGGATATGTGCACTGTAGCAGCCCACGGGCCACAAATTTTACTTCTTTATACCTACAACCATATTTCCAAACAGGGGAAAGAGGGCGAAGTGGCCTCACCTTCTACCCGGGTTTTCTCCCAAAAGGGTTTCCCTAGAGATCATATATTGTGTCTTATGTGTGTGTGTGTTTTTTTCGTTCTCTACTTTTATGCATAATTTCCATTCACATGCATGCACTAATTACGGTTAAATCTACAAATCTATAATTTTAAAATCTGTAATAGTGTAAAATTTCGATATTTTAATATATTATTATTATATTTGTTGTGAAAAATTGTCCAATGGAATATCCACAACAATTTAAGCATCAATTCTCCAAGTTAAATTATCAATCATGATATCCACCTATTACCATTCATGATTGTATTGGAACTTTACCCAAGGCTAGAAGTTTTGGGTTTCCTTTACATCCTTCGCTTTGTTGAGCTCCCTAATTAATTCTTGCAACCTTGTAGGTTTTATTCTCAACTATGAGCACTTCCTCCACAATATTTATAAAAAAATTCTTTCAGTCTCCTCACAATCGAATTGATTCTTAAAAATGCCATTTCATTTAATGGTATTGTAGTGCTTAATGCATGTGTCAACTTGTGCGAAGCACAACTTCTTCATATTGACTTTGATTGAAGTTATCTTTAGGCCATTCCAAATGTTTTTATGAGTAGAAAAAATTTGGAGGGTTGGGAACTATATCTATAAAATTGTAACAAAAAAAAATATTGTTTAATGCACATAACAAGATCTCAAAGCTTTAGTAATATGAATCACTAAAATGGAATATGTGCCTAAAATGGGATCAACATGGTCATCACTTTAATTTCCACCAAACATGTTGTATAAATTTAAAAAATACAATGATGTATTACCAGATTCTCCCGATCTAACAATTGAATCCAATGTTAAATACAGAATCCTTCTACTCAATTCTTTGCAGAAATTAAATCGCGAATTGCAAACACATGAAGAAAAATCGGTCGCACATAACAAAGATTTTTTACCGGGAAAGCTTAAAGATAAAAAACCCCAACTATATTATATTATGTATGTCATGGATCATGAAACAATCTCATACAAAGTATCTTCTCATAGAGCTCTCGAGTACAATATACAATCATCTTACATCTGTCATACAAAAATTGGTTCACACATGCACCAATTTATTGCCTTTTGACGACTCTGCCTCCACTACGCAATCCTTGCTGATGAAGTTCCCTAAATGAATTTGACCTTGCCTTTCCTTGACTATGAAATCCTCATTGGCAGCTCCAATGTGTGTGTAGATGCATTGAATGCACCACTATAGTCACAATCGATAGTCAAACAGAACCTTTCACCTATTTCTCCACTAGGTCTCCACTGGATCTGACATGCAAGTAGTTAACTATTGTATTTCTTCAGTTGCATGTGTGACACTACTTGTGAACTAATTAAATAATTAATTCACTAATCTCTCACTACTGTATCTTTAGTTACAACTAGCACAACTGATTTTAACTCACTTAACTGAGTTAAACTAAATAACAACTCAGATAACTACTCTTCCATATCTATTACAACTTTGTCATACTCAGTTACAATGAAGTCCTTTGTACATGTCCAACCAACCAACCTTGGAATGCGTAATTCCTTCAGCTAACTAGTTTTCCACATCAGTTAACTGAAATCAAGTGCTTCAAGAGAATAAGTTATTATTTATTGTCTGATTATTATTAAGGGCTAATAATAATCGACATGCATTCTATTTTTAGATTTGCGATCTATAAATAGACTTCGCCCATGATCTAAAAATAGAAACTCATCTAAAGATAGAATTTTCTCAAACATCTAGAATTAGTCTCTTGCTAATTTTAGAATATGCTCACCATTCTAAAAATAGACATACACCTAAAAATAGTCTATGGGCCCCACCTAGTGAAGGTGCTTGATTTTCACTAGGATCATCATATTGTTGAATCTCAACACTCCCTCTCAACAAGAAAGGGATTATCCTTCACCCCAATCCTGTCCCTATGGTATTCAAATTTTCTCCTAGTGAGCACCTTCGTCAGAATATCTGCATCCTCATCTTCCGTAGGAATGCACTGAAGAAACATGATCTTCCACTGCATAGAATCTCTTATATGATGATACCAAATATCTATATGCTTAGATCTATCATGAAACATAGGATTAATAGATATTTTAATGAAAATTTGATTATCACAATCAATCACTGTAGGATCTAAATAAGAACCGAACAAATCGACCAGGATCTTCCTCATCCAGATACCCTCACATGCAGCTTGACTTGCTGCCATGTATTCTGCTTCCTCTGAAATGAGTGCCAAAGATCTCATTTTCCTGATGTACCAAGAAACAAATATAGATATGATACTAAAAACCCCACTTGATGTGCTCTTTTTGTCCATTGGGCTGCCTACCCAATCTGAATTCGTGAAGCCATGCAACTTCACATCATCTGTCTGTCTGTACCATAAGCCATATTCAGATGTGCCCTTGAGATATCTTAGGACATGCTTGCCCGCCTTCTGAAAGAGCTTTCTAGGCTTAACCATCGCTTGACTAATCTAGTTCACCACATAGCATATGTCTGGTCTTGTGTTAACTAAATACATGAGTGAACACACCAACTGTCGATAGATAGTAGCATCCACTACCTCTATCGATGTAGCATGCTCTTTCCTCTAGTTTCTTGGAAGACGAGTATCCATGGGTTTGCAGCCCTCCAAGTGAAACTTACTGAGTATCTCCCTTGCATACTTGCCTTGAGACACAAACAGTTCACCTTCTCGCTGCCATATTTCTAATCCAAGGAAATATTGAAGGAGGCTCATATCCTTCATCTCGAACTCCTTTGTAAGGTCCTCCTTGCATGAGTGTTTCAGCTGCTCATCACTAGTTAGTATTAGATCATCAACATAAAGAACAATGATTAAAAGCTTACCCTCCACCATAATCTGGTATAGGTTTTCATCCACCTCACTCTTGGTAAAGCCAACTCCAGTGAAATAGTTGTTGATCCAAGTGTACCAAGCATGGGATGCTTGCTTCAACCCATACAACGCTCTTTTGAGTCTGCACACATGCAACTCACTGCTGAAGATCTTGAATCCTTTAGGCTACTCAATCTACACTTCTTCCTCAATGATCCCATTAAGGAACGCAGTCTTCACATCCATCTGATGAATGTGCCAACCCATCTGCACTGAGAGATCAAGGATGGTCCTTATGGAAGAATACCGTGCGACAGGTGCAAAGTTTTCTTTATAATCAATCCTCTCGATCTGTGAGAAGCCCTGGGCCAAAAATCTTGCCTTATAATTCTCAAGACTCCCATCAACAACTTCATTTACCATGTAGATCCATCTTGATCCTACCACTGATTTATCAACCGAACTTGGAACAATTTCCCAAGCACTTTTTCTGACAATGGAGTCATACTCCTCCACCATTGCATCTACCCATGTGGGCTCCTGCACTGCTTCCTAAAAATAATATGGATCTGTGAAAATACATTTTATCATGAGAGCCATGTATCCAGTGAATCGGTTAGGAGACTATATCTGTTTGCGCTGTGAAGTAGGGGATCCTACATTCTGTGCCACATCAAGATTCAGTATCTCAGCTTTTGTGATTCTTATCTTTGTCTCTACATGAGTGGAATCCCCCACTCCATGAACCTCCTCCTATGGCTGATCCACATCTAAATACTCACCTTTGGGAACAAGAAGTTCCTCCTCTGCATGCAAGTCTAGCTCCCTCTCAAGCAACAACTTCATGGCTTTCTCCTCATTGAATTTTATATCCCGTTGCACCATAGTCATTCGAATGTTTGACAAATACACACGATAATTATGGGGTCTTTCTGTGTACCCCAAAATATCCCAACTTTAGCAGTCAGCTCCAGCTTCTTCCTAGCATTCTTGGTCACATGAACATAAACATATGAGCCAAAAATATTAAAGTGAGAAACATCCGGTTTCTTACTAGTAAAAAATTCTGCAAGTGTACTCATGCCAAGTACTCTAAGAGGACAACGGTTTTGCACATAAAACATAGTGTTGAATGTTTCCACCCACAAGTGCATTGGTAGGCCCTGATCATGCAACATAGCTCGTGCAACACCCACAATCTTTCTTTTCTTCCTCTCTGCAACCCCATTTTTTTGTGGGTTATGAGGCGCTATGAGTTCTCTTCGAATTCCTTCTTTGCTACAAAAGTATTTGAATTGATTCGAGATATATTCACCACCATTATCGCTCCGCAGAGCCTTCACTTTCTTCCCCGACTCTTTCTCCACCAATTCTTTAAACTCACAGAACTTTGAGAATGTTTGATCCTTCTTTTGAGTGAATAATATCCAACATCTACGATAGTAGTCATCAACAAAAATAACATAATACCTATTTTTTTTTGTTGAAGCAATCGAGAATGGTCCACATACGTCTTTGTGAACTCTCTCTAGGATCACCGAAGCATGACTCTCCTTTTCATGAAAGGTGGTCTTCACAAACTTACCCATAGTACATCCATTTCACTGATCTATCTGCGCAAGTGTATCCTTGGGAAGTCCATTAGAAATCTACACCAAAATCTTCAGGGTGCCATGGTGAAGATGGCCTAATCTCCTGTGCCATAATTTTCCCTCATCCCGACTCACCACTTCTTCTTGTTTGCCCACCATTGCAGCACATCCATCTATCTCCAGCTTGTAGAGATTATTGACTTGAATCCCTACCCTCTTGGTTTGACCCGTTGTTTTATGTCGCAAGAAAGCTTTTCCATCACTGAAAAAAATATCACAACCTTTGTCCTCCAACATCTCAACTAAGACCAAGTTCTTCTTTAGACCTGGAGCATGCATAACATATTTCAACAGAAATGGTTTACCTGACTCCATCTCAAAGGTAATGGTACCAATTTCGGTCACACTATATCATCCATTGTCGCCCATCTCTATATGCATTTGGAAATATTTCTCGTACAAGTCGCCGAAAAGATCCTTATCTCTCGTCATGTGGAAGGAAGCACCACTATCAATATACCACACCGATCCCATTGCGCTTGAAACCAAGCATGCGATCAAAGAGAAATCAATTTCAAATTGCGAGGCATCGGCCTCACCACCTGCAGCCTTCTTGTTATTCTTTTTCTATGGGCAGTTAGTGGCGAGATGCCCATGTTTGTGACAGTGAAAACACTTCACCTTAGACAAATCCAGCTTCTTTCCTTTAGCCTCAGATTTTGAATGGGATTTCTTCCCCTTCCCTTTCCTTGCTTTGGCAGCCAAAGCGTAATCCTCTTCATCATCATGCTTTTATAAAGAATCATCACTGGTGTTCCGCTTGAACTCCTCCTGCACTAGATCCGACAACATTTGTTCCCAATTCGATCGTTTTTCCCATCTATTGACAGAGTCTTGATAACTATGCCAACTCTTAGAAATACCCAAGAGAGCCAAGCTCACCATGTCATTATCAACAACCGTGATTCCCACACTCCACATTTCATCCCTACATTGGACAAAATTTTATGAGATACTTTGGAATACTATCGCCTTTCTCCATTTTGATTTTTTTGAGCTTATCCTTAAGGCTTCAGCGCCAACTTCCTATGGTCGCTGCTGCTTTGGAAAATATCTATCAAAGCCTTCCACATTGAAAATGGATTGGCTTTTCCATGAAGGCTTGAGACAATATGGTCCCTCACACATTCCAATAGAATCCTTCTTGTCTTCACTACTTTCTTTTTCCAGGCGTCAAGTAATGCAGCATCTGTCGAGGTGGGCTTAGGAACATCACTGTCGATGAATTCCTTCAAGAAATTATCTTCAAGCACCGCCTCCACCCTATCCTTCTATGAAATGTAGTTTGAGATGACCTCGAGTGCATACTCCAACCACAAACCATTGAAATCCATTTCAATGTTTACTCAATTGTCGCACTAAGAAATTCTTGCAACAAATTCGAATTGTTCCACCAACAAAACTCATCACTGCTTCAATATTGCAATATTCAATGATTTACACTGATCCGATATCATGTAGAAATTTAAAAAATACAATGATGTATTACTAGATTCTCCTGATCTAACAATTGAAAGAACTGTTAAATACATAATCCTTCTACTCAATTCTTTGCAGAAATTAAATCGCTAATTGCAAACACATGAAGAAAAATCAATCCCACATAACAAGATTTTTTTACCAGGAAAGCTTAAAGCTAAAAACTCCAACCATCATATATTATGTATATCATGTATCATGAAACAATCTCATACAGATATCTGCTCATAGAGTTCTCAATACAATATACAACCGTCTCACACTATCATACAAAAATTGGTTCACACATGTACTAATTTACTGCCTCCTGACAGCCTGCCTCCACTGTGCAATCCCTGCTGATGACGATCCCTGAATGAATTTGATATTTCCTTGCCTTTACTTCGCAATCCTCATTGGAAACTCCAATGTGTGTGTATATGCATTGAATGCACCACTATAGTCACAAATGATAGTCAAACAGACCCTTTCACCTATCTCTCCACTCGGTCTCCACTGGATCTGACATGCAAGTAGTTAACTGTTGCATTTCTTCAGTTGCATGTGAGACACTTCTTGTGAATTGATTAAATAATTAATTCACTAATCTCTCACTAGTGTATCTTTAGTTACAACTAGAACAACTGAGTTTAACTCACTTAACTGAGTTAAAATAAATAAAAACTCACATAACTAGTCTTCCAACTCTTTTTTTATGACAAATTCTAGCCCATCTTAAATGTTAAATGAAGTAATTTTGTATGGTGTCTCACTGAAATCAGTCCTTGAATGGCATAGATTTTTCAAATAAATGGTTTTCCACATCAACTGAAATCAAGTGCTTCAAGAGAATAAGGTATAATTTATTGTCTGATTATTATTAAGGGCTAATAATAATCGACATGCATTCTATTTTTAGATTTGCGATCTATAAATAGACTTCATCCATGATCTAAAAATATAAACTCATATAAATATAGAATTTTCTCAACCATCTAGAATTAGCCTCCAGCTAATTTTAGAATATTCTCACCATTCTAAAAATAGACATACATCTAAAAATAGCCTGTGGGCCCCACCTAGTGAAGGTGATTAATTTTCACTAGGATCATCATCTTGTTGAATGTCAATACATGTGACAAATTATACAGTGACCTATTTTAGATTACAATATTTTAAATTTCTCCTATATCCATGGATTCAAATCCATTGTAGAAGCCCTCACCATAGTACTTATTATGCCAGAGGCATTTTATTTGCGGGCTTGGGGAGAGAAAAAACTATTCACCCTAGCCAATAAGAAATCTTCTTTATCGTTGTTCCAATGAATTAAAATCACACACATGTTGGCTAGTTATTGGCTATTGGTTATTTCAATGTGTTACGCAGAACCTGTCGTTAAGTCAAACTGCATTGTGTTATCTTCCATGCCGAAATCACCGTTAAGTCAAACTGCCTTGCGTTATCTTCCACGTTGAGCTGCAAGTCTAGGTGGGATAAAAAAATCCTCAGTTACAGGACTTGTATAAAATATTTTATAAATCTCTTCGCAGGGAAAAAATGATGATGCAAAATTGTCTGATGTATGCATTGGAACTTTAGCCGCTCCCACAATTCTCCCCCCTTATCACTTTAATACACATACCATCTTTAACCTCGTAGACGGGGGAGTTGTAGTGAAAAATCCAGTAATATTGCTTTTTTATATATTTATTAATATTTGATTTGATACTCAGTTAATGTGTATGTTTATGTTTCCATCATTTGACAAATGTGCCAAAATAATTTTGTAGATGTTACTCACGATAAATGACCTGACGAAACATGTTATCAGTAAACCGTACAATATTCCATATTGGCCATTGACTCAAATACAGCTGGCTCTAGATTCAAAAGAAGACATGTTGACAAAGTGTTTGGTGCTTTCGCTTGGAACTGGAGAGTAAAAAAGTAGTTACCAAGTTGATGAAGCTACGAGATGGGGCTGCTTGGGATGGATACATAAGGATGACGAACATCCTTTAAGTGACATACTTATGAAATCTAATTTAGCTATTGTGGACATTCAGGCCTATGTCGCATTCCAATCCTTGAAAGAACCAGATAACTATCTAAGAATCCAAGTCCTTTTTAGCTTGCAACTCTTAATTTATATAAACAAATTATATTCACTGCTTTGCATAATTATATTTACTGATTGCATAAATATTGTCTCTTGTTTGCACACAATCCATATGGATTATGGAACTAATAGGTTTCTTATAATTGGGATCAGGAACCCGACTTAGACGCTAAAATAAGTGCACTGGATCTGGCAACAGATGAAAATCTTCAGGCACTGAAAGAGATTGGCACTAAAATTTTGGACAAAACTATTTCGAGGGTGAATATACACACTAGATAGTATGAGCTTGTGGAAGGAAAAGGCCCCAATAAGGTTGAATTGAAAAGGAAAATTCATCGATATCGCTTCTTCCATTTAATCGCATGCATTAAAATCTTTGAAATATATATATATATATATATATATATATATATATTACTTATTATTAATCTAAATATTTTTCATATTACTTATTATTAGTCAGTCTCAAGTGGATATAATCATTAAATTTATTTGGCAGCTTTGTGAAGAAATTTTCAGATGAAACAAAGTCACGAAATCCAACGTAGTGAAACTGCTGCACTCTGACTGATGACGATGACCTCATTTTCATGGAAAATTTTAAAAACCAAGTGTCAAGGGTGGAATTTCACTCACTTGCAGTGGAGTGTACTTAAATATTTACGTCGGAGGTTTTCTTTGCAGGCTTGGGGTGAGAAAACATTGTTCACCCTAGCCAATAAGAAGTCTTCTTTATTGTTGTTCAAGTGAATTAAAATCTCACACATGTTGGATGGCTATTGCCTATTTCAATGTTGGTGGCTATTGGTTATTTCAATGCGTTACACAGAAATTGTCGTTAAGTGAAACTGCATTGCGTTATCTTCCACGCTGAACACAACATTAAGTCAAACTCCATTGCAATATCTTCCATGCCTAGCCACAAGTCCAGGTGGGATAGACAAATCCTCAGTTGCAGGACTTGCCATTCCTCCATATACATCTGTTATGACATGAGAGAACATGGAACATTTCTAGGAGAATCTAATCAGATTAGGTATTTTAGAGCACTTCACTTCCCTGTGTAATAATACTTAGATCTAAACAAGATTTTATGGAATACATTACTATCAAAATATTAGCATATAAATTGGAGTTCACTGTTCCTAGTACTACCTACACCACTACATAAGACTTCCAATGTTGTGGCTCTCTAAACAATTGATGGGAACATTTCCGCATAATGGTTCTGAGTTGTATACAAAATTTTCGTTACTACAATATCAAAAATTACAAATGAATCAAGTAGGGAAGAAGATGAAATGACAGTTTGTTTACATATTGTGCTCATTAGTATCTCCACCAGATTTATGGTATTCATAAGCACGGTCCTAGCATGTCGGCTTGATTCAATTTTGTATCCCAACGATTTAGGGCCGAGAACCCTCGTGAATTGTCGATGGTATTCATCATTGTTTAGGGTTTCCAATGTCCTGTCATGAGGATTTGAGATCCAAAGAGGGTGCTGCATTCAGAGCCCGTCGTGATGGTATAGTCCACACCAACATGTTAATCCAACAACAATTTGTTTTCCATCCGCATCTCAGTCTTATTGGCTGCCAATCATCATTACTTTCTAGAAGTAAAGGCCATTATTGTAAATCCCTATTCATCTCTATTTTCCAACATATTTTTTATGTCCACTCCAGGTTCCGCATTAGGCTTTCTTGAGTTCACTGCAACTTCAAAATAAAACTCTTGGAATACTTGAGATATTAATGATAGCCAGAAATCAACAAGGCATGGATTTAGTTGTTTGAATAGGATTCTAATTGCCAAAGAATCTAATGACTGATGTTGAAAATATGAAGCATATCTTTAGGGTTCACCAGATTCCAGAAGTTTCTGAACAAGGTGATGAGCCATGAATCATTTTACTCCCGTCAAAACACATCAATCGATTTCCAATGTTGGGAAAATTTTTTAACCCTCCTCGATCGCCATTAAGGGAACTCCAACACTTTGCGCACTAGTTACAAAATTTTTTTTCGCTTGAAAATTCACAACAATTGAATTAAAATTAGCCTCACATAAATTGTATTTCATTGTCCATATATTTCGCTTGATTATTTCATTCCACAATCTCCCCACTTCTCCTATCAATGTTTTGGCGTTCCTTTGCACCTCTTGGTGCAATTTCTAGTCTTAGCCCATGTCAATTATTCCATAAACATAAATAATAACTTGGGTGAACCTAATAGAAACTTATGTTTCCTTATAATATATCACAAGTTCAAATTTAGAAGATAATAAAGTAATTGAAACTCTATAAACTTTAACAGTCAAATTATTATGTGGAAAAAGGTCCCTTGTCTCAAAAACAAGAATCTCCTTACTATTATTAACAACGCCCCACAACTTCAAAACCTTTTATTTTAATGCTATAATACCCCAACTAAAAAAAAAAAAAAAACTCAACCAAAAATTTTGTTCACTTTCCTTAATTTGAAAAGCTCAAGGCCGACCATAAAACTACTCATTTTCAAATAAAGCTTTAAAGTTATCTATACACCAAATTTTATATAAATAACTTAAAATTTAAATAAAAACATTGTTATTTTAATATTTAGAAAAATTACAATTACGAAACTAAAAGCTTGTATGATTGTTAATACATCTAATATCTTTCGACATTCACCTTTATAGTTTTCCAGAGCATGCTAAAATATAATAAAATTTATAGTAACAAAATTTCTTTTAGATTAGTATTGAATTTAATAAATTTGAATGGTGAGATAGATTGCAAAGGATACATTCATTTTATGAATAGATTCACCTACAGTGTGACTCCAAGGAATAAAAAGTCATAGTATGATGAAATTATAATGCTTGATTAATTGTGTCTGTCAAAAATTATTGTTTTTGTTAATTATGTTGTAAGGTGTTTTTATTTGAAAACAACTTTCCTAGTTGTCACCATGTTCTTATTTGTGCCATTGGATCAAATGTTAGATAATTGAAATGTTTTAAGCCATTATATTTACTACCGTTTTAATTTTCCCTAAACTAACTAATTAACTAACTCAAGCTTAGATTTTGGAAAGTGCTAGACCAAGAATATGTACTCTTTCTTTCTGTTTTAATAACTCTGATTGATTTGGTTGTAGGTGTGAGTCACGACTATTCCCAAACCTCACATTCACACTTGGGGTTTTATATCTCTCTTCTGTAATAGGGTTTCCCACCTTCTCATTTGTTGGTGGCTATTCCTCATCAATTTACTAAGCATGGTATCAAACCCTTCTTGGTTTCAACCTGTTCGAGGATGAGACCATATTCTAGTTTGTTCACTGGTCGTGGTGCTATAGGTAGCACATTCCAATTCTTTTAAGGTTCTATAATTACGCTGTAAAGCGTTCTTATTTGAAAACAACTTTGCTAAATGAGTACGTGTACGATTATGCACCTTTGATTTGAATGTTAGATGATTCAAACCATCTCAACCCTAGGATTAAATTCTATTATTTTAATCAGTTATACAACTTAACGAATATCAGTAAGGGTTTCTTCTCTCATACCTTGACTTCATTTTCTTCTCCGATGGCTGCCGGCTCATTTTCTTCTTCTGGTCACGCAGATGTATACCAGTTTTCGAATGCAGAAATAAATAGAGAGCAGGGGAACAAGCTTGACGAAGAGGCCCTGCAAGTCCGGATTTCGAATCCCAGAAAATCCCTTGGGCGGCTCGGTTGTGGGGATAATATGGGGGATTCCATCGTGTATGAAGAACGGGAGATCAGTAATAACATGGTGGAATCGGTGGTAGAACTTGGGAAGAGAAACAAATTGTATCTGTAGATAAATTTGTATCATATCAGTTCTCTTATTTCATATGTTTCATTTTTGGTCAAATGTTTTTGGTGGGGAGGGGGCGTTTCCCATCGCCCCTGCTTGCAAAATTGGTGGATAGAAGCACAGAGTGGCCGGAATTGGGTCCAATTGGGGATCTTCTCATCTCCTCCGCGGTTCCAATGGGTGCATCATTATTGGTGATCCAGCAACACAACGGCATTAATCATACCGATGAGGTGCCCTTCACCAAAAATTTGGAGTAGCGATGATAAGCAGGGGATGTTCTTCCCTCTGGAGCAAGGCGCCTCATGACACAAGAGATAGAACATTAAATGGCATTCAAAATGGATTAAATAATGTTGAAGCCCTGTCTTTGAGAAGGAATTCTCCTGCCCGTCCTTCGAAAAGAATCAAAAGACCGTGTGTCCATGATGACAGAAGAGATGGAACAAAGGTTTAAACGTGGAGATTCAGCGAAAGCCATGGAGCAAAGGATAAAAACACATGAGATGAAGTTACAGGTATATCATTCTGTGTTAAAAGCCTTTTATGATCATAATCCAAGTTCCTTAAGCTTGGAATATCATTGTTTGCTGACAGACCTTCGTATTCAATTGCGCATTACTAGCGATGAATATACACGCGAGTTGAAAAGAGTCACTTCTCAGTCCTAATATCAGATGTTCGCATATTGTAAAAATGCATTTTATGAGCATAACAACATCAGGGAGCCATAACATTCTCATGCCTCCACTCAAAGCAGTTAACCTTTCAAACTATTGATTAATAATAAAGCTGAGTACATTCAGAGAATTGGACTCTGAATCTAAAGCCTTTGTTTCACCTTTTATTTGATATGATTTCAAGATGTCCACAATTCAATCGAATTTCTTGTTTTGGGGATGAAAATTTTCGTGACAATGACTTTAAATATACCAAGAAAATTAATTTAAAAGTCAGGTTTAAGCAAGATTTAAAAGTATAAAAGAGGCTAACTCACTCAATAGTCTATGAAAAGCTGTTTATGTCAAAATATATCATTCTAGAATAGAACTCAAATTTATAAACCTTTATATTGAAAATATAAAATATGTCGGAAGCATCTGACTTCATTTACAGTGAGACTAAACCCTAACAAACAAAGCTCGGGTTTCTTTGGTCCACACACCTAATTACCTTTAAATTTATTGTCCTTCCCATGAAGTATTCTCGTTGAAAAGTGTAAACTTAGAATGAGGTCCCATGTTCAGCTATTGGATCCCTGATTCGAATCCTTTGACATGCTTCTTTCTTGACCCTGCAATTACCCTGTAATGGGAAGGGCCAGCCACAAATAGTCAAAGTTTTTTTTTACACAATATCTTAAATAACTTTGAAGATCCCAATACAAAACAGTACAAATCTGATTCTCTCTATCCACCACTAGCTTTGTTGTGGTATCACAGTTGATGGTATCCAAAATTATTTTCTGGCTTCTTAAGTGTAATCTATATTTAAGTTGTTTGGCTTGAGGTTACTATATGACTTTATTCACCTAGTTTCAAACTACATTGTATGAAGTTCTCATGCAGTTGATAGCTAGCTAATTATTGCATGGTCTACACACAACTGCTGGTGCAGTTAAATCTTAACGCTTGGGATGAAAATTGAGTTCAACATTGATGTTTGTGCTCTAAGCTATGCTCAATGACAACAGTTTGTATAAGGAACACAGGAAATTAACCTATAATACTATTCCCATTGAAGGTCAAGTTAGTCTCGACAAGTTGGTTAAGTAATGTAGAGTTGTGACACTGTAGATTGGGCCATCTAAGTATATAGAAACTAGAAGAGATGAGGAGGCAAACTTAGTTATTGGTGGGATGTAGATTCATCATAAATTTTGTAGTTTTCTATAAATTACTTTTATGGTAAGCATCACTAGGACAATTCCTTAAAGATACCACAATCCCTTTTAAAGGACTTCCTGAATTGATTCATATAGATAGCAACATATGTGAGCCACTGCAAACTTTATGGCATGCTGGTGCAAGGTACTTTGTAACATCCATTGATGATGCATCTAGTAGAATGCCGACTGCTTTTCTTAACAATAATGAGAAGTTTAGATACATTAAAAATATTTCCAGGTTTCCCTGAGAATTAGACAGCAAAATCTCCCAGGAAGCTTAGTGTGACAATTACAACGCATATTTTTCTACAATGTTTACTAAGTGATAAAGGAAAAGGTGAAGCAATATGAGCAAACCGAAGATACAGATTGTAAAATGTAAAGGTGAAAAACTTGCTCAAAAAACACAAGATGATATTTTCATCAACTTCAGGTTTTTATGCACACTCTAAATGGAAATTTAAACTTGCTTGAAAGAATAGAAAGACTTTAAAGGTGAAGGCCTCTCTTAGAAGAATGACACTAAAATATGTCGTCAAGTATCTCTAAGAAAGTTACAAATATAAGGTGCCATAGAGATGTAGGAATTACAAACACACTAGATGTCAATGTCTACCAGATCATCTCACCAGGGACAAACCACTACAAGAGAAACTACTAAATTATACACTCGAGATATACAATAAAATTCATGAAGGAAATTTAAGGTCCTTACCAAATAATCATTGCTTAACATGAATTTTTCCTTGATTTCTATAATAAATAGGAAAGCCAATGCTTAAATGGGTATTGTAAGATCCACTCAACCTGGAAAGACAAGCTCGCTTTTCTACAGAGTAGATGTATTGAAGTCTACCTATTTTTGGTGGCCCTTGTCTTGATATTTAGCAATACATCTTCTGGAAGAGGAGGTTGGAAAAATGGAATTTTACTCTGTCCCAAGATGGCCATTGCTGGCTCCAAAATAAGAACCCCAGTTGATCAACCAGTGGTATGAGAGATAAATTCATTTAAATATTGGGAAAAAATAAAATAAACAACTGATCCCTAATGTAACCTTTAGGGGAATTGGCCAAGATTTTTGGTCAATGTCCAAACTAATAGCAGTCAATGCAAATCGAATGCAATATAGCATGCCTTGTAGTAGGTGTAATAAATGCACGAGTGGTGAATTCAACTTGAAATAACACAAATGTGCCATGTACTAAACACTGAGGGGCTCGATACCAAAAAATGCGCACAAGAAATCTTGGCTAAACCTTGCAACAAGAGCTCTATGAAGGCAGTGTCTTTGTCCTACTCTATCTGCTCATGTGATGTGGAAGAGGCAAATAGGGGCACTCAAAGCTCATGTGACGCAAGTGGTTGAAACTTCTAAAATAAGTTAGTAGTTGAATGATCAATGCAAAGACAATGACTTTAAATATACCAAGAAAATTAATTTAAAAGTCAGGTTTAAGCAAGAGTTCAAAGTATAAAAGAGGCTAACTCACTCAATAGTCTATGAAAAGTTGTTTATGTCAAAATATATCATTCTAGAATAGAACTCAAATTTATAAACTTTTATATTGAAAATATAAAATATGCCAGAAGCATCTGACTTCATTTACAGTGAGACTAAACCCTAACAAACAAATATCGGGTTTCTTTGGTCCACACACCTAATTACCTTTAAATGTATTGTCCTTCCCATGAAGTATTCTCGTTGAAAAGTGTAAACTTAGAATGAGGTCCCATGTTCAGCTATTGGATCCCTGATTCGAATCCTTTGACAGGCTCCTTTCTTGACCCTGCAATTACCCTTTAATGGGAAGGGCCAGCCACAAACAGTCAAATTTTTTTCTTGCACAATATCTTAAATAACTTTGAAGATCCCAATACAAAATAGTACATACTTTAGGCAAACTAAATGCAGGTGGAGCCCGATCCGTCGAGAATTAAGTGCAGTTTCTTTGTAAGACTTTTGAAGCTCTAAGAACCAATCCAATTCTCTCTATCCACCACTAGCTTTTTTGTGGTATCACAGCTGATGGTATCCAAAATTATTTTCTGGCTTCTTAAGTGTAATCTATATTTAAGTTGTTTGGCTTGAGGTTACTATATGAATTTATTCACCCAGTTTCATACTACATTGTATGAAGTTCTCATGCAGTTGATAGCTAGCTTATTATTGCATGGTCTACACATAGCTGCTGGTGCAGTTAAATCTTAATGCTTGGGATGAAAATTGAGTTCAACATTGATGTTTTTGCTCTAAGCTATGCTCAATGACAACATTTTGTAAAAGGAACACAGGAAATTAACCTATAATACTATTCCCATTGAAGGTCAGGTTAGTCTCGACAAGTTGGTTAAGTAATGTAGAGTTGTGACACTGTAGATTGGGCCATCTAGGTATATAGAAACTAGAAGAGATGAGGAGGCAAACTTAGTTATCGGTGGGATGTAGATTCATCATAAATTTTGTAGTTTTCTATAAATTACTTTTATGGTTAGCATCACTAGGACAATTCCTTAAAGATACCACAATCCCTTTTAAAGGACTTCTTGAATTGATTCATATAGACAGCAACATATGTGAGCCACTGCAAAATTTATGGCATGCTGGTGCAAGGTGTAACATCCATTGATGATGCATCTAGTAGAATGCCGACTGCTTTTCTTAACAATAATGAGAAGTTTAGATACATTAAAAATATTTCCAGGTTTCCCCGAGAATTAGACAGCAAAATCTCCCAGGAAGCTTAGTGTGACAATTACAACGCATATTTTTCTACAATGTTTACTAAGTGATAAAGGAAAAGGTGAAGCAATATGAGCAAACCAAAGATACAGATTGTAAAATGTAAAGGTGAAAAACTTGCTCAAAAAACACAAGATGATATTTTCATTAACTTCAGGTTTTTATGCACACTCTAAACGGAAATTTAAACTTGCTCGAAAGAATAGAAAGACTTTAAAGGTGAAGGCCTCTCTTAGAAGAATGACACTAAAAGATGCTGTCAAGTATCTCTAAGAAAGTTACAAATATAAGGTGCCATAGAGATGTAGGAATTACAAAAACACTAGATGTCAATGTCTACCAGATCATCTCACCAGGGACAAACCACTACAAGAGAAACTGCTAAATTATACACTCGAGATATACAATAAAATTCATGAAGGAAATTTAAGGTCCTTACCAAATAATCATTGCTTAACATGAATTTTTCCTTGATTTCTATAATAAATAGGAAAGCCAATGCTTAAATGGGTATTGTAAGATCCACTCAACCTGAAAAGACAAGCTCGCTTTTCTACAGAGTAGATGTATTGAAGTCTACCTAATTTTGGTGGCCCTTGTCTTGATATTTAGCAATACATCTTCTGGAAGAGGAGGTTGGAAAAATGGAATTTTACTCTGTCCCAAGATGGCTGTTGCTGGCTCCAAAATAAGAACCCCAGTTGATCAACCAATGGTATGAGAGATAAATGCATTTAAATATTGGGAAAAAATAAAATAAACAACTGATCCCTAATGTAACCTTTAGGGGAATTGGCCAAGATTTTCGGTCAATGTCCAAACTAATAGCAGTCAATGCAAATCGAATGCAATATAGCATGCCTTGTAGTAGGTTTAATAAATGCACGAGTGGTGAAGTCAACTTGAAATAACACAAATGTGCCATGTACTAAACACTGAGGGGCTCGATACCAAAAAATGCGCACAAGAAATCTTGGCTAAACCTTCCAACAAGAGCTCTATGAAGGCAGTGTCTTTGTCCTACTCTATCTGCTCATGTGATGTGCAAGAGGCAAATAGGGGCACTGAAAGCTCATGTGACGCAAGTGGTTGAAACTTCTAAAACAAGTTAGTAGTTGAATGATCAATGCAAACATGTGGTGTTCTAACATAACTTTGTTGAATGACGTGGAGGTATTTGTCCCGATGTTTGTTGGATTGATGATTTAAGCATATGTTTTGGACAATTGTCTTATTAATGATCTCAATATGCTCGTCAGTCTAAGACTAAAAAGCATAGGGAATTCCAACTGAAAGGCGAGCATTTTTTTCCAACGACACTGTGGATGAGGAATTTGGATCCCTGCTTCGGATTGATCATGAGAAGCAACCTGAAGTGTATCCAAATTTGTTGGAAGATTAGTATTGCAGCTTTTGGTGCATCATTGTTATTTTTGTAGGGAATCAAGACAACCATGTTGGAAAAAACAACACACTATTATGAAGATATAATAATGTTTATGGTGGTTCATAGACTTTCAAGCGATGAAATTCATTGAACTAGATTCCGATGGTTAAGAAGGCACTGGTAGATGCGAACACATGCCAATATTTTGATTGGAAGGCTGGTCAAATGTTTTTGGTGGGGAGGGGGCGTTTCCTGTCTCCCCTGCTTGTAGAATTGGTGGATAGAAGCGCAGAGTGTCCGGAATTGGGTCCAATTGGGGATCTGCTCGACGCATTGACTATACAACGAATCGATTGTTTTGTTATATAGAATTTTGGGATCTCACATGGATATTCAAAAGACTAATAATTTCACACAACCAAGTTTCACACTACCAAGTTTCACACTGAAACTACTTTATCATATACGAACAATTTTACTTATAAATATTAAAAGGGTGATGTCCGTTTTCATGAAAAAGAAGAAGAGGGCTTGCTGTGTTTCTTCCGCAGAAGAGATGACACTGGCCTTATGCTATATCTCACATCAATAAGAAAATGTATGAGGCCAGGCCAGTGTCACCCTTCTGTGGATGAAACATCATGTTCCTCCATGTATCATTATTTTTTTTTATTTCCTGACAATGGCCTGTCCATAATATCTAATATGTATGACGAAGTGTCATATCTCTGTGTATGAAACCTCCTCCTGTTCATTGGTTTTCATTTTTTTTAATAATGATGGGAACCCATGTTTACAGCCCTGCACACTTGCAGTTCTTTAGATTCTCATAGAAATGATTTTCTGTGGGCTTGTAATGGGTTTCTTGGTTTAGATTTTTGGATATTCTTGTTGCTAACTATTAATGTGAGTGAATAAGCCAAGTATGAAGCTCTTTTAGTAATGATTGATTTGAATTGGTCATGATAAAAAAAAATTGCCTTCCCCATCTGAGTTTATGTGTTTCCAATAGTTAAGAAAACCATTGATAAGCTCCTTCTACTTTATCAAATCATATCTTATGACAGGAAAACTCAACTATAGAACAAATATGAATCTTGTGTCAACTATAGAACAAATATGAATCTTGTGTGTTTTCTTACAGTGAAGAAAAAGGAAAGATATGTCAAAAGAGAATGAAAATTGCACCAGGGTAACAGTATACTGAGGAGTGTCTATCAAAAATGTGTGATGTGTGTTCAGTGATTTCTTTTAACAGAAAAGTAAAAAGTACGATATTTTGCATTTTTGTTATTGTTTCGTAATCTTTAATGATATTTTACAATTTTTTGTGATCATTCTTCATCTCCATGAGTTTTGGCAAATCCAAAATAAGCCAACTGAGCCAAGGCAATGAAAGGTATGTCTGGTTTTATTTATTTTATTTTTAGAAAAAAATAATAATGTGATTTCAACTTGGAGAAAGGCCATTTAGCATTGAAAAATTAGTGTATGTAATCCTTCAAATTCTTTGCTAAAATGCGGGAATATGGCTGCTTGCTCGATGATTTGAAGGTTTTGGGATGCATGATTGCTCAGTTTGCAGCAGTCAACTATATGATGGGGTTGTATGAATTGAAGCATTCCAGAAAATTTAATCTATGCTATGCATTTGTCATAGTGAGGCTATTAAATATCCATGTCTATATGTAGTTAATTTTTCATTTCTCTAAGAAAATAAGGACTTTATGTTGTATTTTCCAGGAATAAACAGTTCATGGTTGTTGACTATGCGTGTTTCCTCTTTCATTGGTACATTGGATTTTATCTTGAAAGCTTGTGGGCTTCATATGCAGTATACAAAGTTTTGAACTCATGCCAGTTTACCCAACAAAATTTAATCTGTTTAAGGCATTGTTGGTGACAGACTAGTTAATATGAAGAAATGGATCAAATAATTTTGTTAATTTTCAGCACAAAATATTTTTATTTCTAGAGATGTGATTGATTGGTATTGGGTATGGTAAGAATAATGCTTCACATGGAAGTTTTGTGAGGATGCGTGAATATTTGAATCAATACGTGATACGGAGACTAATTGATTAATGAGATGGTTAGCCTTATTTGTGAAGTTGTCTGTAATTGCAAATGACTTCTTCACACTAGGGCACACTGCCCCAAATTCTGGTGCATGCATAGTGGTACAAAAACTATGACCATGCTTTGTGGTAAACATTCTAATGATTTTTTCCATTTTTTATTTCAATTTAATTTTTTCTTTTCTCCAATTTTTGTCATCTTTAAAACAACAGAAAATATTTCCGTTTTCAGGCCCTGGAAATAACCCAGAAAACTTCCAGAATTGTCTGGCATTATGGTTTTTTCCTCTATATTACTATTTCCTATGTTACTGCTTTACAACATTTCCTTTGCAACATATGGTGCAATTGCTAG